>JABSTQ010009521.1:0-482943 GCA_013358835.2 Ixodes persulcatus | reverse complement strand
CTCTATCCTCCGGGACACGATAAACAACGTAAAAATGACAAGATGCAAATTCTTTTAATCATAAAATCGTTGCACCCCCCCTTTAACTCGAAAAGTAAAGACGGCGCCAAGGGGAGACAAGGGGTAGCGGGCGCCTTTCCTAAGATATGTCCCGCCACCCTAAGTTGAAACGGCATTGTATACAAATAAATGCCTACGGCGTCGGCTTGAGGACCCCATGTAAGCAGCCTCCAGCCTTTAGAGTGCTCGTACCGTTTATCTTTCTTTTATTAGCTTCCCGCCACGAGAAGTCGTACCGCAGGCAGTATGAAGCCCATTAGAGGAAACATCTCCCCCTTCTGGCGCTCGTCGGCTTCTTTCTGTATTCCGCGCTGCGGCGCTGATCCTCAGTGAGGGATGGAGGCGAGGACGAAAGCGGGCTTATGTTTAAGCCAAGGTCGTGGGGAAGTCCGGAGCGTCTTCAGGAGAAGCCCAGACCCAGACTACACTGTACCCAGAGCATTTGCTTCCTCTCTCAGTTGAGAAGAAGAGCAATTGGTCACCTGGTTGTACAAGCTGCATCCCCCCCCCCCCCCCCCCCCCCCCCCTGGAACGGTCTCCTCCTGGTACGTCCCCATCCGCACTTCCCTTGGCAATGAGCCTACCGTGCCAATAAGATACCTTTAGTGAGCCCGTGGGCGACAGCATCTCAAAGCAAGCCAAAAAAGACATGACAAAAGACAAGCCCAGAACCACGAATAAACCATCAAACGAAAAGTGATGAAAAGGCGGCCGCTAGAGATGTAGGATAATCCGAAGGCTGCTTGGCGTCTGCGTTTGGGAGCTTTCAGGGCACAATTTTTTCGCAGACAACCTCCAAAGAGAGAGAGGGAGACAGAGAGAGAGGGAGAGAGAAAGGGGACTAGATATGTTGAAGGTATTTTCCCCCCGTGCTCGACGTGCTGGCCTTGTTTGGAAGTGTGCCTGCAGTCGAGGACCCTGATATTTGGTGCGCCTCCCCACTGTCTCTCCACTTCGAAACTCCTGGCGCCGTCCCTGTCGGGAAGACGTACCGTGACCCTGACGGAGATAAACCCCACTTTGGAAGCGCCCAGCAGGCGCGTCCACCCACCGCTGTTTTCATCTTTTGTCCCTCGCGTCGATTGCTTACGTTTTTTCTTCGAGCTGACGAAGAACCCCGGGGGGGGGGGGGGGGGTTGCCTGGCGAGGCGTTTGGGGGGGGCGATCGCCCCCACCGCCCCCCCCCCCCCCCTTGGATCCGCCACTGTCCCTGGCCAACTAGTTCCCAGAGTGCAATGCGCGCCGTGTTGCATGCAGGGCTTTATGGAAGTAGTCTAGCGGCGCCGCACGTTCGATGCGCGTGGCGCGCTCAAAAGCAGTGGAACGTACGCCGGGGCGCGCGCGACGTCTTCTTTCCTCCACGACACTTGATCCGGTTCCTCACGTGATCGGATCTCGGCGAATAGCGGCGTGGCGGCACGTGGAAAACAGACGCGCAACCCCGTAGGGAGCCTATTAGCCCCGTGCGCGACCGAAAGCGTCGCTGTGGTCGGCCTTCCACGATTGGCCGAACGCTGACTATGACGTCGGAAAGGGGATTGATTAAAACGTTTATTTGAAAGACCACGCCTCTGGCTTGTGGGCCTCATGTGGCGTGGGGGAAGGGGAAAAAGGGGCTAGCGATGACGATGGATCAGATGTACCGTCCGATCCCGGAGGACCGGAGGTAGGAGATGATGGATGAAAAGACGGCTGTTCTATCCGCGGGTTCTGAGGACCTCGGGTGGGTCCATTCCCATAGGGTCTTCGGTCGAAGGGAAGGTGGCAGGTTGTTGATTGCCGCCGCCCGTTCGTTTGACGTCTCTGGACAGAACCATACAAGGTGGTCACAAGTCGCGGGGACACCGCAGTGGGGACATCTTGGGTCAGGTCCCGTGTCCTCCTGTTCTGTTGGCCTGTGGAATTTGGCAAGCCAAACGGGAGTTAGCATAGTGCGAGTTTGCAGTCTGTGCAGGGCCACTCGTTCCCATCTTGGAAGCCCTCGAGGGATCGGATGGGTGTTAGCAGGTAGGAGCGCAGCAAGTCGCGCCTTCCGGGCATTTCTTTCTTCTTTTTTGGTCTCACAGAGGTCGAAGACTTCTTTGGTTGAAACATCTCGTTGAACGGGCGAAGGGACCGGGCCTTGTGAGGGCTGAATACTTGCTTGTAGCAGTGCCCTCGCGGCCCCGTCCGCCCGCTCGTTCCCCGGAATGTTGGCGTGGCCAGGAATCCACGCGATGGTGATCTTCTGTTTAGCCCCGGCGAGGCGAACCAGTTCCCGGATGTGCGCCACCGTAACGTTGCACGTGCTCGAGTGCCCAAGTGCGCGCACTGCCTCTTGGGAGTCTGTGTATATGCGGGTTTCACTGATTTCTGGGCGTGGCATGGTCGTGGCCGTTTCCACTGCGAACAGAATAGCCAGAAGTTCTGCCATGCAGGTGCTTCGTTTACGTGAGGTAAGCTGGTTGCTCGTCTCGTTGCGAGTAGGTGAGTGCCATGCAATTGCAGTTCGGCCGCTATCGTCCCTCGCTGCATCCGTGTAGAAGACTTCAACGTGTTTGAGAAGCTGACTGATTTCCTTGTTGTGAATGGCCGCTTGCACGGCTCGTCTCTCGGGGCGATCAGGTCCTTCGTGACTTGGAAGGGGTTTGACAGGGGTGACTGCCTCCGCGTTCCAAGGTGGAGTTGGTGTCGGCATGAGCGGGCCGTTGATGAGGTGGGCGCGACCACTCGACGTGAGTATGATTCGACCGTGAGGAGTGCGAGACAGCCGTTGAGCTTGGCTCACCCGCATCTCATCGGCGATATCACGGATAGTGTTCATTTGAGCGATGCTCTCGAGTTGGTCGACCTGCGTGAAGCGGGGAAGTCCAGTGACAACCCGCATGGCCGCTCGTAACATGGTGGTGAGTGCTGCTTCTTGTTTCTTTGTAAGACGAAGATAATTAAGTCCGTACACCACCTTAGAGATCAGGATGGTACGGACGAGGCGTCGAAGGAGGTCGTCTTGTGCTCCCCAGGCCTTGCTTGAGATGGCCTTGAGTAAGTTTAGGCCTTCTTTCCACTGCGACTTCACCTGCCGGAGCCAGGTGATAGCGCCGCCTTTGCGGTCAAATGTGACTCCTAGAATTTTCATAGAGTCGGTCTGGGTAATAGGGACTCCATCCACCTGCAGTTGGATGTCTGTACGGGCGCTATAATTCGAGCCCTGATTGAAGGGCGAAGGTCGTGACGATGTTCAGCGCTTTCTGCATATAGCGTTGTTGGCTTTCCACCCCACCTGCCGTCGTCCATAGGGTGACGTCGTCCGCATAGATTGTAAAGCGAATTAGCGGGACCATAGCAAGGTCCACCATAGCAAGGTTAAAAAGAAGCGGCGACAGGACCGCCTCCTGAGGAACTCCAATGTTGTTAGTTCTCCACTGGCTTTTGGTTTGACCGATGGACACCTGAAACGTTCGGTCTTGGAAAAATGTATTGATAAAGTTTAGGAGGCGGCCCTGAATACCTCGCCTCTTTGCTGCCTTCACAACGGTGCTGTGTGGTATGGAATCGAAGGCTTTGCGTAAGTCAATGGCCACAAGCGTACGCGGCTGGCTTTTGAAGAGCCGGCGCTCGTAGAGGTCATGGTAAAGCATGAGTAGGCTGTCCTGTGTCGAGAGGTGAGAACGGAAGCCCGTTTGCATGGGATGAAAGGCCCCAGTCGACTCGAGGATCCAGGACAAACGAGCATTGACCATGCGCTCTAGAACTTTGCACAGGTTTGACGTCAAGGAGATTGGGCGAAGGTTGGCCACCATGTTGGGAGCCTTGCCAGGCTTGGGAATAGGGATCACTGTAGATCTCTTCCATTCGGGAGGTAGCTCACCCTCCTCCCAGATGGCGTTGAAGATGTCAAGAAGCTCCTTCATGGCGTCCGACGGAAGGTTCCGGAGCGCGGAGATAGTAACGAGGTCCGGGCTAGGTGCCGACCTTGCTCGTGCTGTCGCGAGCGTCCTGGAGCTCGGCGAGCGTGAAGAAAGCGTCCGCCGGGTGTTCGTTTTGTATGGGCTGCCGGACGTAGACATCTGTCTGGGGCGGCTCGGGTTGCTGCGGGAAGAAATAATCTCCCGCCTCTGCTGCGAGTTGTTCTTCGGAAATGTCGAGGCGGAGGGCCAAGTTGCTTCCGGTGTTGCAGGTTTTTGTTTTCCCGGCGAGCCCTTTATAGGCCCGCCAAAGCGCACGGTAGCCAATCCGCTCGTTAAAGGAGTCGCACAGTTTCCGCCAGTTGGTACGGCAGAGCTCGATTGTGTATTTCTTGGCCTCGGCCGTGGCGTGATTCAGGCGGATCTTGTTCTGGAGGGACCTCCTGGTTCTGTAGCGCCTAAGGGCCTCCAGTCGCCTGTCCCACAAGTTGATAAGGTGCAAGTCGGGTTGCGGTGTGTCTTCCTTCACGTTGTACTCAGTGCGGGCCTCCCGTAGCGCGTGTTGGATGCGTTCCGCGAAGGGGACGCCGGCGAGGCGGGTCATGGCGGTGCGGTAGCTGTCCCATTTTGTGAAACTGACCTGCCGCCGGGACGAAGTGCGTATGAGAAGCCGTATATGAATGGGAAGGTGGTCGCTGCCCATTGGATCGGCCTGCACTTGCCACTGGACCCGTAGATTTGAAGAGGTCCAAGTTAGGTCGGGGGACGTGTCGTTTTGGTTGGAGCTTTGGGCCAGCCGCGTGGGGGTGTCTGGTTCGTTGCAGAGGTGAAGACCGGCTGCGACGCAGGCTTTTTTTAGATGTTTGCCCCGGGCGTTCTTGTTCGGATATCCCCACGCGGTATGTCTAGCATTGAAGTCCCCCGCAAGTATAGTACGCTTGTCCTTCTTCACTAGGTCTTTGATCCAATTGGCTTCATTTGGGCCCAGGGTTGGTCTGATGTATGTGTTATGTATATCAATGGGTGTGTTCTTAATTTTGACCCTCGTGGAAACAACTTCACGGTCGTCAGAACACGCTGCCTCTGAGTTAAGTTGTGTCTGTGGGTGTGTTTTCTTTACAAGAGTGGTTACAATTCCAAAATTAGAGGTTTGTCTTTGTATACTGGGGTTTATGTAAGTGTTGTAACCCCTAATCTTAATTTTCTCTACGTTAGCTTCCTGCAAAAGAATAACGTCGGGCGTCTTGTTTGTAAGCGCAGTGAGGCGCGTTTTGAGTTCATAAAGTTTCTGTTGCAACCCACCGCAGTTCCATTGGAGCATCCATGGTTGCAGTTTGCCGCGGTGCTTGTGTAGTTTGGGTTTGGGTGAGGCACTTTGGGTGCTTGTACCTTTTTGTTGGGGATTATTGTCTGTCGTTACGAGTGTCTATGAGTCTGTGGATGGCTGTCGTGAGTTCGGCCAGTTGCTTCTCCATCCGAGCAAAGCCCGCATATTGGAGTTGTAGGACCTGTGTCGCCGTGTCCAGCCGTTGGGCCGGATACTCCGGTGATACCGTAGGTTGAAAGGCTCCCATCGTCACTGCTGCATACGACGTCCCGGCATCTTGGCCCGCCGGTCTTCCCGCCGGTGGTGGTAAAATGGGTTTATCAATCCCTTGCGCCGATTTTTCACCTGTTTTCTTGGCGGGGCGCCGCGGAGGAATGGCGCGCTTCGGGCATTCATTGCTGGTGGCCACGTGGGCCCCGCCACAGTTTGCGCACTTCGGAATCTGCGAGCACTTCTCCATGCCATCGTGCTCAGAGCCGCAAGTTCCACAGCGCTCCTTCTCTCGCGGGCAAACGTTCTTTTTGTGTCCAATCGCATGACATTTAAAGCATACGAGTGGTCTCGGGCGGTACTCACGTACGGGGAGGACTTCGTGCATGTAACTCACCCGTTGGGGGCGAGTTCTGCCTTCAAATGTGACAAGTATCGTGTTTCCCTTCGTCCCCAATGGGCGTGCTGCCACCAGCTTGTGAGTTCTGCACTCAATATCCTCCTGGAGTTGTTCAGGAGTCATTGTTCTGACCGCGTAGGTACACGACTCCGCGACATTGGTTCCCGGCAAGAGCCTTGCAGGGTTGGAGCGCGTTAGTGTCCTCCCCTTGGCGGATTGCCTTGATTTTCAGAAGCTTCTCTGTGAGGAGAGGGTCTCTGGTAGTAATGGCTAGGGCATTTGCCTTCTCATTCCAATGGACGGTGTAGTCGGCTTGGGCTTGAATGCCGGCACTTTCAATGGCTTCGCGGATTTCTTTTCCAGTGATGCACTCACTTCTTTCTTCCCGACGGAGCGAAGCACCACAGTTTGCACGGGGAACAACCTCGGTGTAGATTCGTCGGCATTTCTCATAGGCTGTGAGCTCAATTTTCTTTTCCGTGAGGAAATTCCTAGGAGCGGCCATTCTTTGTCGTCGTTTGTCTCGGAGGCCGGTGGTTTCGTCTGCTTCAGAGGGTGTCCTTGAAATGTGCCTTCATTGAGCGGGGGTGCGCTGGTTTGGGGAGGCCGATCGCCATCTTGTTCTGTCAAGCGTACCGGTGTGAGATGGCCGCCATCTTGCATTTCCTGGGTCCTTTGTGTAGGTTACTAAGGGGGCAAGCTGAGCTAGTTGGTTCTGAGACATCTTGGGTAAAACCAGCTGAACAAAGGAAGGAAGATGACAGGAGAAAAGAATGGCGAACCGACCGCTGGACTACCAAAAAAGAAAAAGGAGGATTGGATATAAATTAATAGAAGAAGAGGAAGATTTAATAAAAAACAGTTGGTAGTCCAGCGGTCGGTTCGCCATTCTTTTCTCCTGTCATCTTCCTTCCTTTGTTCAGCGGGTTTTACCCAAGATGTCCTTTGTGTAGGTTCTTCGTCGCCTCTCCGACTTGTTCTATGGGGCGACCGAGATCTTTCGTTCTTTCGTCTAAATCGTGGATCTTGCCTTGTTTCCTTCAGCGTCGGCCGGTTCGGGTTATCAACCATTTCTTGTGGTTGTGGCGTGAATCGAGCAACGAGTTGTTGGAGAGCTTCCAGGAACGCCGGTTGTCGCTCAATGACGCCGGCCAGGACTTGAAAAAGGTGACTCACCTCCGGCGTTGACAATACTTGGTGCTAGGGTAGATTGACTTGCATCAGGAGCGGAGTGTTCTGCAGCTGTCCAGTGCCGTCTTCAGAAAACGGAGTTTCGGATAAAAGTTGGTTTTCGGGAAGGTCGGTCATTTCATGCGGGGCGTGGCCTGCGTTGACTGTTGTGGCCCACCGCCTTCGTAGGGGGGGCCCAAGGCTGCGGCCAGGTCCGCAAGGGACCCGTAAGCCTACGGATCAGAAATAAAGGCCTATTGAGAAGAAGCACAGAGGAAGTCAAAATACCTTCCGTTCGTCAGGGCTCAGTCTTCTTCTTCCTTCCTCGGAAAGGGGATTTATCATCGACGGAAATAAGAGGAATGAAAGAACTTTAATGTTGACGGTGTTGGCAGTGTTCCTTTGAGAACGCAATGATTTCAAGCTTTCACCATGCTAATAACTAACACCATCGAACTTGTTGTTTGCAAGGTAATGACGTCACAAGGGGGAGCCACAGGAGGGCGCCACCAAAACATCTCGCCTAGAGTTCCTGTATAGGCTCCCTACGGGAGCCAGAGTTGCGCGTTCATGCATGGCATGTGGATTCAGCTCCTCACGTGACTGAATTCGGCAAATAGCAGCGCCGCGCGTTCGAGGCGCGCGGCGTGCTCAAAAGCCGGGGAACGTACGCCGGGGCGCGTGCAACGTCTACTTTGCTGCACGACACTTGATACGGCTCCTCACGTGATCGGATCTCGGCGAATAGCGGCGAAGGCGGCACGCGGCACGTGGAATCAAACGCGCAACTCTGGCTCCCGTAGGGAGCCTATAGACCTTTCCAAAAAAGGACACTTGGCAGGTTCCATTTTCAGTGTTCGTGCGTATGGCGCGTGATTTGCTCGCTTTCCGAAGCGACGAACGTGCGCGTTCTGGACTGTGATTTAACACGTGTGGACTGTGATTTTTGTAAACAGTGGAAACGTCTATACAGGAACTCTAATCTCGCCGCTAATACAGGAACTCTAGTGAGCCCATGCGCTCCGCTGGTGCAATTCGTTTCGCTCAACACTCTACTTTCATAGTAAAGTACAAGTACTTTTTAACACAAAGACCCCTTTCAAAAGTGTTACAACTCTGTGCGCCTCGGGCAACAGTGTGCGCGCTCTCCATGGTGAAGGAATGTTTTTCTTCGGCCCGCTGGCTCTGCATGAAAAAGTGGCATGGCAAATGAAGTAACGCGGCTGTTTCCCGCCGCCGGAAAATAACCTTGCTAGCTAGCTTGCTAAGTATGAAACCTGAAAACAAAGATGGTGAGATGATGACAAATCATGATAAATAAAATTAAATCATGATGTGTCTGCAAGTCCCCACTAAACTTGCATAAAAAGATGCCCTCATGGGGAACCTAATGCGGTGCTGTCCCAATTCTGCATGAAAGCATAAAGTAAAATGGTGTTAGTAAATGCCTCAGTAACATAAAAGATAAAAAAAAAAAACGCGCCTGCAAGGTAAAGCTTTTTGTTGTTGTTTTTTTGTTTGTTTTTTTCGCGCGTTTATTGTTAAAGTTTAGAAAATGTTCGCAAGACTGATGCGGGAATTCGACTGCTCGTTTAGCCTCGCCAATGCTATCTGTCTACCGAGCTACACCAAATAAATGTGCGATGAAATAGCAACGTAATGTATGAAGCAACTGCATGCAAAACTGTGAGGCTGGCCGAAAGGCAACGGATCCGTCGGGTAAAACCGACGCTCGTCTATCCGCGTTAAACGTATACCTGGCTAACAGCAATAGTAAAGAAAACGCAAAGCAGTATAATGCAGAACCAATATATTATTATCATTAAGCAAATGCATGCGAATTCGTGAGGTTAGCCAAAAGGATGGCTAGTTGGGCTAGTTGGTTTTGCATCATGGTGGAATACGCCAAAACAACGAGGACGAAAACGAGGGAAGAACTAGACAGGACGCGGCGTAACTTTCAACTGAATTGTTTATTTCGATGACAGGATTGTAAAAATATAAAAGCAGGCACACTTGGCAGAGCACCAAAGATATGGTCTAAACCCCCCCCCCCCCCCCCCCCCTCAACTGCTAGTGTCATTGGTTGTTCAAATAGTAGAATTCTTTATCAGTCAGGAACAAAGAGGGAGCGCTCACACAAGAATCGTCATGGTGGGACCTAATCAGGAAGGCTTCGTGGATTTCTCTTGCCGTTTTTGTTTTGTAATGTCCCATGACACAGGTGTTACCAAAAATGGGGCTGCACTTTCCAGAGTTGGGCCCATCTTCGCAACGGTCACAGTTGCGATGTCATTGGTTGTTCTACTATTTGAACAACCAATGACACTAGCAGTTGAGGGGGGGGGGGGGGGGGTTTAGACCATATCTTTGGTGCTCTGCCAAGTGTGCCTGCTTTTATATTTTTACAATCCTGTCATCGAAATAAACAATTCAGTTGAAAGTTACGCCACGTCCTGTCTAGTTCTTCCCTCGTTTTCGTCCTCGTTGTTTTGGCGTATTCCACCATGTTAGCCAAAAGGTCGCGGCAGCGGACGGTCCGAATTTGTCAGTGTATCCATATTGCATGCAGACCGGGAAACAGCACTGTGCATCTTCACTGATACCCTGGAGCGCGTAAACTGTCCTTAAAACAACACATGAAGCGCCTAATGCTCAGTTGGCGCACAGCGAGGTTGCGCCCTGCTTTCCTTCACCATGTCACGCAGCTGCTGACCGCCTCGCTGTTGCCATGGTTACCATGCCGAGACACACTGTTGCCGGGTAGTCTCAAACAAGCCGGCCGCATGCAGCCCATGACTCGCACGGACGCGGCACTCAGGCCAACCGGCTGCGAGCCCCGGTTTTCATGCCTCGAGCGCTAGAAGTGGAATGCTGTATAAAGGCCCGTTCACACTCTTGCGACCTCTTAGAACTGGGTGCCTTGAAACCTCTTACAACGAGAGCACGGCTCTGAACGAGAGGACACACTGGCGCCATCTATTGGGTAGCAGTGCAAGCTTGACGGTTCGGCATATTTTCTATCTCTCGCGCATTATCCTTTCTTTCTTGGTTCGAAAACCGTTTGTCAACGTTATAAACCAGCCTTTATCATAGGTATTACGCACATTTGACAATAGTAGTATGTTCATTACTGGCCTGTCAAAATAAAATTTATGAGCGGACAAGAGCCATATCCAGAAACAAAAAAACTAGTATCTTTTTATTGAAATTTAGAGTATTTTTGGGTGTGCATTGTTCACAAAAGGTATTAAACTGAAGCCGGTCGTATTAAGTGAGAAAAAGCACTGTACGTGTGGCCGCGTTATAGGGCTCGAAGCTGTAGTGATAAGCAAACACTCCCATTTGTCTCCGTTGGCTTCACATGAACTTAGCTCTTCTCTAGGGAAAAAAGAAATAACTCAATTAATAGACCGGCAATAGAAAGCGCTGTCGCTTTACTCTGTTTACAGAACATGTCAAGAAAGCCATGCGGTTGTCGATAGAAAAGGTTACAATCGATCAAACTCGTAGGTTTTATCAACACAACCGCCGCCCGTCGCGTGTGACCGCGCGCGCATTTGGAGATGATACGCGGCGACGCCTGGCGGATTTCGCTGTCCCCAGCCGTGGTCACGTGGTATTTTTCGGTACACACGCTCCCGTAGAAAGGTGGTAAAAATACGAAATATAATTCAGTGCTTTACCCACGACCGGCTTTACCCCTCAACCTCGTTGGCTGTGTTCCAAATCTAACCCAAATGAATCAGAGTTACTCCGGCGGGTCATGTCACGTGACAACACAGATTGAAAAGCGCTGAACGCGGGTAGGTTTTGGAACGCCAAGGTACAAAACCCTTGCCCTGTAGTAAGATCCAGTACATTTTGGAACACGGCCGTTGTGCGCAGCGAACCAATGCGAGTTACTCGACTTCACCCTTTTTAAACAAAACCTCCATTCATGACGTCAGATGTTTTATGCCCAATGAGAGTTTAGTGCACGGTAGGGGGTGATATGCGTAGAAGTAGCGAACGCAGCACAGTAACGATGACGTCAAGTTTAGCTTCTTTCTTCTAAAGTGCCGATAGCTTTATGAACACAAACTGTAGCTATATTATGAAGCTAACCAGTATTATAAAAAAAGAGAGTGAAGTGCTGTTTTAATGCAAACAAAGTAGAAATAAAGTATATTTGTAAAACACTAGAGTTTGTACTTCGATTCTTTGATGCCGGTCACTGCGGAGTTGACCCCGCACGTGTCGAGTGTGTTCTTTTTTTTTCCAACATTTTATATGCCATTAAACTTGTATCGAAACAGTGCATCAATGGTCTCCTTTTCTTCGGGATTTCGCTAGAGGAACACTTCCATTACGTAGCAGACGTTTCACCAGAGCAACCCTCCAAGGTGTCCCATTTGCCTAGCCCCAGAAACAGTGAGACACGCGTTTTTTTAGTGTATTCTTCCAGTTGCCCTGTTCCAGCGCCTGAGCAACAGATTTAACGCAAACATAACATTCAATAGCTTCAGGTACCTAAACCCCATTCCATCAACCCGCGGAAGCATGAACCAGTTTGTACTCCTTGCTGCTGAGATTTTGTTCCAGGTTTGGAAGGCTCGCTGCAGTGCGGCCCATGGGGAAGCCCCTACAGGGCTGCAGACTGTCCTCGCCAGGGTCAGGACAGAGCTCTGGTTCCACCTCCAGAGGGAACTTCGAACTCTTGGGCCTACAGAGTTTTCGAGACGATGGTGCCGATCTGAAGTGATCTTCAAAAGGACCCCTGGAGGTGAAATTAAAATCACCTTTTGAAAACATGGGTTTCCTCCTACCCAGAGGGAAAGCAAAACAGTGTCAAGCCGACCCTCCTGTGAGTATTGAGTCTCGCTCCACGGAGCAGCTACACCACTGGAACCTGTTTATGAAAACAGTTGTTACAAGCAAACTGTTTCCGAGAGATGGAAGCTTAACTGCATTCCAGGATCAGTGTAACTCCTTCTGCGGTATGAGGTGGCACAGCGGCCGGGCTCGGATGACAGGACTTAGTTCTGTCGAGCACTGGTGTGTCGACGCAGAAAAAACCCCAACCAAAACACTCTGTCTAGCTTGTATGTTTGACAGGGTAACTGCCCGGGGATAGGTTTTGAATGATGAAGGTGTAGAAATTGGCTCTGACCTAAGGGTGACCCCTGTTACGGCAGGGGGAACCACGCTTGTGGGAGGAGCTTCTCCTACCTTCTTAACTTGTAACCGACTATAGTGATGGGCCGAACTTTTGCCGAATCTTGGGATTCGGCGGAGCCGAACTTTTCTAAAGATTCGGCAAAAATACACTGTCACCAGACTTAACGTCGATATTTAGTTTTTTCTCACAAAAAAAGGTTTATGTTGTTTTTTTTTCTTAACGTAAATACAACTTGTAGTGCCTATTGACACAGTTATTACTAAATAAGGTGATATTCTGCAAGATAATTGTATCGATGTCGCTTTTGTGTGTTAACTTGCAATTAGTCACGAATCACGCTACGAGAGTTTTGATTTTGAGACTTCACCAGCGCACGCCTCCATACATTGTTAAAATAAAGGCAATCACTGCGTTCTTACATTCTCTGGGAGTCGCCGTTTCGTGCGCGAAAACGAATGCAACGGTTGCTGAGCCTTCACCAGAAGAGATAACAATATTGTAAATATGTATGTTTTTCGATTTGAGTCGCTTGACGTCAGCTTTGCATGAAAGTGTGCGTTCCATATTCTCAACGTTCCGTTTTGAACCTTTAAAATACCGGTTTCTGGTGTTAGGACGCACACGGACGTTTAGGAAAATGGGGAGAGTTGGGAATGTCGGATGTGCAACGTCGAGCATGATAGATAGTTATGTGTTTAGTTTTATGCAGATACATGAAAATCGCGAAATAACGCGAACTAAAAAGCAATATTATTCTGTTTTGGCACAAACTACTTGTGAGCCGAAAATAGGATTGTTATAATAATAATAATTTTATTTCCACTAACTGGAAGGGGCCCATCTGGTGGTGTGCGGGGCTAAACAGATAGGTGAAAACCCTTACGCAGAGCGCCTGCCAGCCCGCTACCATATGTGAAAAAACTTACAATCCGAGCGCTTCAGCATGCTCAAACGTTGAACCGTTTTTAGTTATGGTGCACATGTAGCTTTTGGGACCTCAATTGCATCCTTCAACTATGTATCCATAGCACCCAGGTGGGTGAAAAAAAACATGGTAATGCTTCTATTGTATACATGTTTTATTGGTCACAAGAGCAAAAACTTCACTGACCAGCACCATTTGTACAAGTTACGCAACAAAAATGTTTTTTTTTTTGTGTGTGTGAAATGAGACAAAAAGCATATACTAAAACAAAGGGCATTGCACACATGCTTCTTACACATAGGAGCCAAGGTTTTCAGCTATGATAAGACAAGCCTGGGCAATGTCCCAAATGGCCAATAACACCGCAAGAAAAAGTTAAAGTGGGATGACGTGTACATTAACCATTTAATTCAGACGAACTCAAATACAGTCGTGCCTTGTTAATATGGATTTCTAGCAGTATGGACAAAACAATATAGCATGAATTCCTTCCACCTGACATACTAAAATCACATTACTATCAAGAGTTCCAGCTTTGGGAATAGAGAGAATGATGCACGCTCGTTATAATGCACATTGAAGGGGATGGTTTGGTGGACTATCTGGAGACTGGACATACAGGATGACGCCATACAACATCACTCGTGACAAGTGCTTTGTTCTCGCAAAGCGTAGCACAATGCCAGGCTGCTCTACTTACAGCTGACATTAGCACAAAGGACAGGACTGTCCACCTCCCTGTGAAAAATGTCTCGCTATGACCCTAGATAAAGAAACAAACTGTTGGCTCGCTCGAAGAAATTTGTACATTCAAATGAGAGAGGGATTGGCGAGTTGGGGAAATCACTAAAAGCAACCATGTTCCTTAAAGACCAGATCCAAGCAGACGTGCGTGCCAACAAGTACCCCAAGCAAGCAGCCGCACCATGTCAGAAGTTGTGCAGGGTACATAAACAAACAGCCATCCTTTTCAGGGTATTGCATAAATAATGGCACAAATCCCGGGCCCTTTGACATGCACAGTGCAAGATAGCGCACGAAAACAAGTCTCTCGAACTCTGTCTGTTGCGACTGCTTTGCGGAAATCCATAGGGCACGTGGGCAAGAGGGTGGGCTATCGGGCTCCGGCACAAAAATCCAGCTTTCTTCCAAAATGGAGCCAGGGAAGCCTCAAAGACGCACAAGGTGATAATGCAAAATGTACAGCGATGCAAAAAGAAAGACACCTGCTTGAATATAAGTGATGACCACCATATACTATTGAGGTCAACGCTGCCACTTTCCTTCTTGCAGGGAGGGGGGGGGGGGGGGGGGGAGTAACAGCAGTTGCCAAAAATGGTCTTTGACATTTGTTCAGTCAAAATTTGTTCCACTCGCAGGGAAGACTGCCAGATGAAGGCAGTCGCATGCACAACAGCACAACCTTAGTCTACTCAAACCGATTAACAAGAACTCGTCTAGCTGGACGCAAATTCATAATTAGGGTTCCGTGTTTTCCTCAAATACCGATAAACCACCTAACTAACTCACCTGAGCCAGTTTTATTGAAAATAAAGGAAAACCTAAAAACCCCAAACTCGAGCCCTCCTCGAATATGAAAAACCATACCATCCTGGGTGTACAACTCCATTTTGTGCCGATCGGGAACATAGCCTCGACCAAACTGTCACCGAGGCAGCTGCTTTTCGGAACCACACCCCCGTTTCCTTCTCTTATCGGTACCGGGTCACTTCCAAAGTATTAGGGTGCATGCATGTTACCTGCAGGTTGAGGAATCCCATGCCCTATTTTCGCCCACATGAGCCTTGACAAACAACCTTATGTAGAAAAAATACATCCTGGAATTTGAAGAAAAATAGAAAACACGGAAGCCTATTTATAATGAAGTTCAGCCCAAACAAGTGCCCACACATGGTTTAATCCGAACTACCTCCAAATTTTCTTTGGGTATTACTCGGGCATTTTAAAACTCTTAAAGCAAATTTTTAGCAAGTATCAGTGTTGCTAAAAACCACTTTGGATGCGCACTCCCACAATGCATTCCCATGTCCTTCAAAACTAAGTGAGAACTTCCCTCAAAAGAAGAGCTCCTGTAAATTTCTTAACACAGATGTCCTGAAGACACAATAGCTAGAAACTCTGTTTCACCATAAACGGACGTTATGGCCAACCAAGCAATCCAGTGGCAAATGTGTGCCACCTCATAACCAGGCACACAGTTAAGCTGCACATTCTCAGTGCAAGACTGGCTCAGACAGCTTGTAGCACTTGCCAGGATTCATTCAAGGTGGGACAGAGTATCACATACATCACAAGTTCAATATAGCAAAGCCCAACTTCCCACAATACTGTTCATTACAAAGACAAAAGCTTGAAATGACAAATGTTTTCATGTACTGACATGGCATAATAATGTAAAGAGCCGGGTTGCTTAGCAACTGCTCTTTTTATGTGTTAGCACAGTTGAAGATCCTTTTACCACTAGAGGCTGCCTGCATGGCATCAGTCTGCTAATATTACCCACATTTTATTCAGTGGAGCTTCAAATGAATGGCACTCAAGTCCACAACCTTCAATAAGCTAATCAACGATACGTGTGAGGCAATTCCTGAACACACGATATACTGGCAATGTTTGATGATAGATAAAAACCAGCTATCACATGAGCACATTTCCTCTTCAGTGGGGCAACCTACCAGCAGAAATAGAGCAGAAATAGTACAAGTCTACAAGCAAGAAGGAATTTTTATACCTATTTGAGAAACGCCTAACCGAGCATGAGAAATGCACCCCATGACAAAGTTTGTGGGAAGTCGGGCATTGCTCCACCAAACCAGCTAGCTCTCGAAAGGCTTGCACACCAACTGTTCTCTCAACGAGTGTTCATACTAACGAGGCACGACTGCAGTCTGTTTCTGATGGATACCCACAGATTGTGGCAAAATGCTGCACTTGTCCTAAGATAACCAGATGAGTACAGCCAGAAAGAACAAAATCAACACACATGCACAAGGCTAGTAAAAAAAAAAAAAAAAAAAAAAAGATGAGTACGTTTCGGCCAGACAACCTTCTGCACACCTAGTCCTTGTGCATGTGCATTTTCAAATGAACTCAAATCTCCCCTCCGAGACTTGACGCATATTGATGCCTTGTTTTGAAACGGCTCCAGTGCAAACTCAATGTGCAAAAAGTTTCCAAAAGATTATAAAGAGTAACATAAAAAGCGGCGACTTAAAAACTCACACTACATAGCAAGCCGAGGAAGATTCCAAAATGACTGGTACCAGTAAGTACGATCAGCCATCAACAAAAATGTATGTGTGCCTCGAGAATGGTTTACAGAAGAAAATGTGTACACAGTGCAGTTCACCTACGATGTCGACATCAACAGACCCTCCCAATTCCATTGGAGCCCAAGCGCAGCCTCCCAAATGGAAAACAAATGTCGACAGCAGCAGCAGCAGGGTTCACTCCCGGCAGGCGCAAGTGAACTGCACTGCGTCCAGACGCCTATGCTTACAAAAGAAGAAGCGGCAGCTCCCCCAAGCAGCACCCAGCGCAAGCTCCGAGCGGCAAGCCACAGGGCCCCGGAGCGGCCGGGCAAGCGCCAAGAAGGGACCGAGCGTTAAAAGGTGCCAAGTTTTATTTGGGACTGCCACCCATCAAATGTTAATGCACACATGAACGTGGAAGGAATGGAGCCTAAAGCAGCCAACTAAAAGAGCCTACCTAGGAGGGGAAACAGAAGCAGCACACAAGAGCTAGACAGGAGGAATGAAGGTCGTAGGAGGGGCCCCTGGAATGATATGTCAGTGCACCTCCGAGCTCTCGGGCTTGGGGGCCAGGTGGTTGGCCGAGTCCTGCAGGTGCGAAGTCGAGTGCGGCACGCCGGGTGCCAGCGGCTCCAGCGCTGTCGTAGAGTGTGGCACCCCCATGGGGTTGTAGTTGTAGGCGCCCCCGTTGATGCCGTCCCCATAGCCGACAAAGTACTCCTTGTTGACGCAGTTGCGCAGCGAGTCTGGGATGCGCCCCACTATTGCCCGCCGGATCTCCGTGGCCGCCATCTCGCGCAACTCTGTGCAGCTGGCGTCGCTGTACCAGGCCGCGTGCGGTGTGCAGATCAGGTTGGGGGCCTCCTTCAGGGGGCCTGCACACACGGGCCCACACTCACTCCCCGGGACACTGCTTGTCCCACCACACTTTCGGGAAGACATCAAAACTCATCTGCAAAACCACTTCACATACGTTCCCAAATGCATTGGGAAAGCAAATTAACCCCCGACTGTTGTGGCACCCCCAACTCCCAGTCGGAGGTGGCTGCCCTGAATCAGACACTAAAAGAACTCGAGGCCTACATGGCGAGAGACTGAGGGAGAGATGCGCTAAGCCTAGCTACCTTTGTTTCTACTTGCTGTTCAAACACATTCTAAACTTGAGTAGAGACGAGGGAAGCTAGCTTTTGCGCCTACCTGCTCATCATTTCACAAGAGCTTGGCTCTTGATCTCCTCCTCTCCCTCCACCATATAACTAAGTTTCTTAAAAATGACTCAAGCTGAAAACTCAAGATCAGTAACACGAATGCACCTTTGGTAGCACGTTCACAAATGGACACAAGTTTACATGTTCAAACTAAACAAACATGCCAAAATATAAAAAACAGTACAACAATGTGCAAATTGATGTGCTCAGCAGCAAAAGGCATTATCTGTAAAGAATTATCGCTCAATGTGATCCATCCTTGCAATGAAGCTCCTTGATACCAATAATACTCTCTCTTGGTGCCCAAAACAAACAAGCTTCCGGGTGATTGCAAGACTAAATTGGTCATTCGTAAATTGAGTTACAAAACACCACTTAATTGCCTAGGTCAGAGATCGGCAAACCGCGGCCCCCAGCAAAGCCACCCCTGGCACTTCCTCACAGATTTAAGGACCACATGGCAGTTTTGACCTCATATGGGGTTAGGCAGGAACAAGGAATTGGCATTGTTCGGCATCCCGATACTTGGGCAGAGAACGTCCACTTCCTTTTCACCTCTTTCTTCAAACATTTACTGGTCATTGCTTGACTAAGACAAGCTTGATGAATTCTAGTCCATTATTTCCCACAGATGATCGCAATGGCCTTCTGACTGCTTCTGACGCTGGGAGAAACAGGCTCAAGCTCCCAATGTGCTGATGTTAACGTACGACGTCACAAGATGGCGGACCAGCAAAGTTGCAGGGTAGTTTCGGTTATATTGTATTACTACCCTTAAAAATTATTTAAACATTTTTGGGGAATTTACCTGCTGCTCTAGGCTCAGTTTCCTGTGCTCCTTCAGAAATTATGTCTAGTTGAAAACATTCAAATTGATGCCGGACCTCCCGTTTAAGGGCTCGTGACGACGATGTTATGAAAGGCAAGTGGGACTCATTGATGCCCCCAACCACACTTCTGTCTGGGCTTCTTTAATCCCTTCCAGGAAAGGTTTCCACACTGCTTCGGCTAACCTTGCATGGCTGGTCATAGTCTGCTGAACCGTCAACAGTTTTTTGGTCTCCCTCACGAGAGCAAGGCATAAAGACCGAACCCCACCTCCCTTACGAGGGCTTCAACTCCCGGCGTCTAGAGGGCATCAAAGCACATGCTTCCATGGCGTTCAAGGCAAAACCATGTTGTCCAAGGTCGGCGTTTTCATGTGTGCCCCTCAGTGGTTGTCCGAGCAAGATCTTGGTGCTCCCGGAAATGACCACTTATGCACCGCGCCACTATAGGCTCTTCCGCTCATAATAATCAAAGTGCCAGCTTTTTTTTAATCCTAGTGTCCCTGAATGTCATCCAGGTATACACCAATTTAAGCCAAGTGTCAATGAATTTAATCCAAGTTGTCAACAATTTAATCCAAACGCCATTCATTTTAAAGAAGCTGTGCAACGATTTTAACGTTGAAAGAATTTGCATCTTCTACTTTTGTCATTGTTTATCTTGTCACAAAGGACAGAAAACACATCTCCTTCCTTCAAAATGTTGCGATTTCGCCGCATAATCGAGAGGCGAAAATTGGAATATTTCCCGACCTGCAGCCGCGAGCGGCGGCCATGAGAACTATGCGGCATGACGTCAATGGGGTTTTTGTAGAAAGATAGTAAGTTGTGCGAATACCTGCTAGATAAAAGGCAAGTTTTCTATAAATCTTGTCGTTCCAACATAAATATAAATGCGTCAAAAACCTGCTAATCATAGACAAAACTTTATTATACGGAGTTTTAGTGGCACCATCTATCCTAGGTCCACAAAACCGCCAGCTCTATCTGCTACTGCGAACAGCCGCCAGAAGCTGGGTCCAGCCCTCCCCGCCGGGCGGGGAGGGCTGGACCCGGACGAGACTTTCCTCCTTTCACAATGTTGATCGTGCTGCACAAGCACGTGGTCGCGAGCGGGTGAGTTCTCGCTGCTCACTGATGGCTCTGGAGAGAGAGAGCTTCAACGGAACCCCGTGCGAACCACATTGACGTCACGGCGCACGTGACTCGGAAGCTGGTGAAGGAGTTGAGAGGTGCCGAAAATCTCAATCTTTGTCTATTTTTCAAATAAAAACTAAGACATGCAGGCAAAAGCGGTTTTTTGATCTTTACTTTAGAAAGGTCGAGGCACCAAGTCCCAAATTATTTAAGCAAAGCACTGAAATTGTTGCACAGCTCCTTTATTTCAATAGTCGCTCAATATAATCCGTTCATCTTTGTGAATTAACTATGAATACTAACTTATATGTTACAACCGTTTTAGACGTCCAAGTTGCTTGTAATTCATGAATGACCTTTCACTGTATATGCGCGTTGCGTGACTGGTTCTCTCGTGAATTTTGAGGGATTTCTTTAACCATAATACGTAAGCTTGAGACTGAATGATGGGGATGTTTTGTCGGTTTTAGAATAGTAACGGAAGTTTTCAAGAGTCTTGACAGTGAAACAGTGTTTAACAAGTTTGTATTTCAATTAGGTGTATGCATTCAATGACATGAAAATTTTCATTGCAAATGAAGATGCTGATTATCGATTGCATGTATTCTACACTCGAATATGCGAGTTGCATGTCATTGGTTTGAAGGGCACGCACAATGTACTTGAAATGATTGCTGTCATAGGCTGCGAAATCAACACGTTGAATTTTCTGCATTGCTTCTTGCGTCGCCGTTTGGAGCATCTGCCATCGGTGTTCCTCTAAGGAGGTAGCTTCAAGCCGCGCAAGTACGGCTGCGCTATGCTCAATGAGGTAAGCTTTCACGCTCGACTTGAACTTGAAAAAAATCTTAATTGAGTTGAAGAACGGACTGTATGGCTGTAAGTACTTCAAAGGGTGCCTCTGGGCAAGGCAGCGTCTGCGGCTCGTCGGTGTGCAGGGGCATTATCAAATATAATGAACACATCTTGGCCAAGAGCTGTTGCCATGATCTTTCTCGAAACCTCCTCCAGGAGTTCGTTGAAAGTCAACCAGGACACGTTTTCTACACTTCTCTACAAGAGGATCCCGTCAGCAGACATGCATGCGAGGATGTTGATATTGGGCCCTCTGGTATGTGTAGTTCTCACGACGGCGTCCTTCCCACGTTTTGGCCTCCCAAACCTCCGACAACACCAAATAACAAAGTTTCTCTTGTCAACGTAATATTGAAGTTGAAGCTGGCCGTCCCTCTGCAGCCACGAAGCATATTCCTTTCTTGCACTTTTTATGTCATCGCGATTTTGGTCAACAGACTGCAGAGAAAGTTGCTTTGTTGTGTAACCATGTCCATCCAAAAGTCTGTCACTTGTAGATAGGCTGATAAGCTGATTTGGATACCTGGTCCAGTTCCTTCAAGCTCTTGTTTGAGTTCCTTCAGCGTGTAGGTCAGGTGTTTATCCCCCATAGCTGCCAGATCCTGCTCAACATTGGAGTCGAATGTCTTCCATGCACCTCCTCTGGGTTTTGTTTCATCTCTGTCAGTCTTTGCAATCGACCAAGAAGTTTTCACATTAATTCCTAGTGTTTCAGTAAGCTGCCTAATGCTACTGCATCGTCGCCAGCAGTCAAGCAGCCGCACCCGATCTTGATCGGATACCTTTTGGTAGGATTGTTTAGGTGGGTTTGGATCCTTCCGAGGTCGACCTCAAACCTTGCATTGGACAAACTCATTGCCAAGAGCTTTCACAAATGCGGGTGACTTGCCTGCAAATCGTCGTACTGCTCCAATAGTTTTATCTGCCTCTGTGACTTGAGAATCGGCAGCCGTCCGCAACCAAGCGGGGGATGCCAGTTTAACGTCTGCAACCGCGGCATGGTGCAAGCATACTGCGAAGCGTTTGCAGACGACGCAAGAAGCGCTGTCCGATGGTTTCATCAATGGATGTCGTCTGCTATTCAATGGCGACCGTCTGCGAAAACTTTGCGGCATGTTTGAGCCGGGCCGCTGCTTCATCTACGGGCTTCTTCTGCTGCTTTAAACTGCCCGCAAAAACTTTGAGGTGGTTATGCGGCATTAATTTTCAATAAAAATGTTCACCTCATTTGCGTATACCTAATTAAAATACAAATTTTTTAAACACAGTTTCATTGTCAAGCCTCTTGAAAACCAACAAAACAATCCCCATCATTCAATCTCGAGCTTAAGTATTACGGTCTAAGAAATCCCTCAAAATTCACGAGAGAACCAGTCACGAAACGTGCATATACAGTGAAAGATCATTCATGACATGCAGGCAACTTAGACATCTAAAACGGCTGTAACATATAAGTTAGTAGTCGTAGACAATTCACAGATATGAACGGACTAAATTGAGCGACTCTTAAATTAAAATGAATGGCGTTGAGATTAAATTGTCGACAACTTGGATTAAATTCATTGCCAGTTTGATTAAACTGGTGTACAGCTGGATTAAATTCAGGGGCACTCAGATTAAAAAAGCTGGCACTTGGAATATTATGAGCGAGAAAACCTGTAGATGCTGGGATTACACCCGCTAATGTGGTCGTAAAATTGTAAAATAAACCATATGTGGGCCAAGCTCAAGGCGGTACAAGACAACCTCATTTTGGTAGTACAGTTTGCAAGGATGAAGGGTTGCACAGTCATAATAATGGCAATAAAACTAGAAAGCGGATGCTGTCACGGAGGCAAAAAGGCAGAATGTTTCACATACTGAACTCCAAGGGATTCTGTGTAGTACACTAAGCTTGATTGTTGAAAGACAGAAATGTAGCAAAGAGCAATGATGTCCACATTAACCTCCTTACTGTGCCCATAGGCCATCGATCACCCGTGATTGGATTGCATGCGCCACCAAAATTCAAATTTGGCGTGCATGTTACGCAAGCTTGGGGGTAGCCGGAGAGCTATAGTTTCGTTTTCGATGTAGCTTTTCTCTTTCATGTGAGGCAGTGAATTATCAGCAATAAATCACTGGTGCGAAACAAACTACACACTTGTCAAAAAATGGTGTGTGCTTCCGGCAAAACATTGCCAGTTGCGTGATTCAAGCGCGTCTGCTGAGGAAGTTTTGGATGACACAAGCAGCGAGGAATGGGAGGATGATGACGCATCGTCCAATTTTAGCTCCGACAGTGACAGCTCGTCAAATCGACCCCAAACTTCGAAAGGTGTTCGGAAGTGAGCCTCCTTCAAGCATGCATATCAGTCCCGAATCAGTGCACCCATTCTATATATGTCGAGTGCTTTATATTGTTTGATTAGGGTCTCGACAACCTACAGAAACAATGTTCTGTCGCCAGCTCAGCATCGAGCGACATGTTCGTCTAGACTGCAGCCAGGGGTGAATTTCGGCATCGCGCTTCATAGTGGCCCGCAGCGATTCTTTAGAGCACTGGATTTTTTCCTTCTATTCTTCACCTCCAAGGTCCTCGAAAGGTTGTGCCAAAACACAAACAAATATGCTTGGATGCACGTTCTGGAAAAACCAACGTATGCTCGACCAGACTGCCTCCAAAGCAGATCCAGTGAAATGCTGCAGTTCATTCGACTCTACATGGGTATCGTGAAGGTTCCTCGGCTGCACCTTTATCGGAATGTGGGGGCCCTCTATGAAGGTCTCCTTCCTCCGTGGGTGATGCCTAGAGCACAATTTTCTTCACTACTTGAGATGCTGCATGCGTCTGACCCGGATGATGAGCGATTGTCAGGAGGCAAGCTCCAGAAGGTGTCTTGGCTGCTCCATCCCATCAACCAAACATCGGCAAGGCACTTCCAATTCCATCGGTACATCTCCGTGAATGAAAGAATGGTAAAGTCAAAAGCCCGCTCTGGAATTAGACAGTACCTCCAAGCTGGCTGACCCCGAAACTAGATACAGGATCCAGTTTTTCATCTACGCTGGCAGGCGTGAGAGGCCAGGACCATACGATTTGGCTTTTTACGTCGTCAGTGAGCTTTGCACCAAGTACCTTCAGCAAGGCTACAAAGTTTTCATGGACAATATTTATACGGCTACGCACCTATTTATGAATCTCGTCGACCGTAAAACACTGGCTCGTGGAATGCGAAAGATTGTTGAGGCTTCCCAGTGGAGCTCAAAGATACGAGGTGGAAAGGCAAGCTTAATGGGGAGACATTAGTTGGCTATGTGACCAAAACATCCTCTACCTCCAGTGGAAGGACAGGCATGTGGTGAGCATGATGAACATTATCCACACAGCCGACAAGTACGTCCCTGCCCTGCGGACTAGAAGAATTGTTAGGAAGTCCTTGCCGATTCATGACTACAATGCTGGGATGCTGGGCGTGGACAAGGCTGACCAACTCATTGGGAGTCCTAATGAAATCCGTGAGATGGGGGAAACCTTGTTTTTCCACTGCATTGACTCTGTCAGCGTGAACAGCTTCATTATTTTCCAAGCGCATTGCAAGGAACACCTGGACATTTTGGAGCTGTCTCGAAAAGTTTGACCAGCTGGCTTTCAGAGAGGAGCTGATTAGCAGCTCTTTGGTCATGATGAGGAACAAGTCCACAACCCACCCACTGAGAAGCGAAGAGACTGCAAGAAATGCTATGAAGAAACCCAGGTCAAACACAAAACAAACGTGTTTTGCAGTACATGCGAGGTGTACCTCTGTTTCACGACTGTGCGCAACTGCTTCACGGAATGGCACAAGTGCCATGGAGCCAAACTTGATGAAGCAAAAAAACAGTTTCAGCTAGAGTGATCCAATTTACAGAACTGGTAGCACAAAATGTGCCCTTATGGGGCACATTTTGTATATTCTGAATTATTTTTATTCAAAATAAACTTCAATGTAGCCATGCTACAGTGGCTTAAAGGGGGTAGTGTAGTTACCACGTAGCCTCCACCATGCATCGAGAACGGCCGCTCCTTGGAAGACTGTGTAGGTGGCGGTTCGACCCGCTGCTCCGTTAGGGTGCCTCCATCAGCCGGCAGATAGAGGCACCGTAACACGCTTCATAACTAATATAAATACCTCAAAAACAATTATTTGCGTCCAGTGAACTTCCAAGGACATGGTTTGTGTTCGTAGGTGAATAAAAATGTGAAACTAGCAGACGACAGTGTAGTCGACAGCTGCGAATCGGCTGGAGCCAAGCTGGACAAGCGGCCATGCCGGAGCCATAGCAGGAACGACGGTGCTGCCAGCGCCAGCGCCACCCGCGGCCGTCTTCCAACGCTCTGCTGCTTCTCCGGTTTCGTTTGTTACACTACCCCTTTAAGCCACTGTAGCCACGCATTTTAAACTTTTTGTATGTTTTTTTCCTACAACTTGAAGTTCAGAAATATTTCCATAACTTTGTATTCCATAACTTGGTTTCTTTTAAGGTGAAACTAATTGGCTGCATTTCAATATATTATAACATGCCATAACTCAATTAGTTAAGAAAATAATTTTTCTTTTGTGTGTAAAACTTTCGAAAATTGCCCCTTTTTCCCACAGTAAGGGGAGTTTATGTGCAGAGTACCGCAGTTCAATTCCTACGAGTAATGTCTCAAAACTGGCTATGCCATGCAACTTTTTTGTTTTTCCTTCTTTTTCAGACGTAAAATTACTATGGTCACTGACAGAATAAGAACGGCAGGGCGTACACCAACATACACACCAAAACTGTCCTAAATTGTCCTGCTCTGCAGTGACCCATAAAGAACTGTAAAAGAAAACTGCATCTCCGCCGAAAAAAATGGCCCACACGATGCTGATGTTGCCACGTGCGTGGCACAGTTGGAAGCGCAAGCGACTGTCATAACGGAATGGGGGTTCGAACTCCAGTCCTTTGTTTTATCAATCTTTGTTTTCGTGACAAGTTCCAGCCCATTGATGGCTATCATCCAGTTCTCCAGTTCACAACATTCATGAATTCATGCATGTAGAAAAGCAGCGGTAACGAATGCTTCGGGGCAGTCACCCTTCTGACGCCTTCTCTTCTTCAAGCACAAGTTTGCCTCATTAAACATTCATTTTCAGTTCTAAATTTGTGTGCCATTCTTCCATCAGTGACAATATAAAGCACATTTGATTTAGAAGACATGAACCCGTAAACAGATATACTTTGCCACATTTGGCTCTTTACGCAACTTATCAATAGAAACTTTTTTTTTTATGTTTGCTGCTTAACATCTGTGGCAAATGTGGCGTTTGTGACGACGAAGTGCTAGTGGTGCTTCAGAGGTCCCATTTGACAACCATAGGGATGCAGTATTCACACATTTTTAGCCATCTCACCTTTATAGCATTTGTGAGGTTTGCACAGTGGTGAATTTCATAGGACCTATTTATCAAAACAAGTTTTACCCCGTGCACAACAAGCAAAATGGCTGCCAACCAATCATCAAGTGGGGCCTACAAAAGCTCCTCTTGCCACTCTCAACCTGCCAGAAACACGGATGTGCACATGTGGTAGAGTACAACAGGTTTCTGAGAACGAGAAATACATAAAATAAATCTCAACCTGCCAGCTGACAGTTCGGAAAAAGTTGCGTTTTGGTAATAAATTTGGTACGTTAAAGTCTGAGGACTCAATATTGTCAGTCAAGTGCACAAGGAAGAGACCCAGTTCAAGCTATTGATTGTTTTACAATGTGATTGCGCTGCTGGAATTTCAGTATAATAAATTTGTGAATTCAAGGGCCACTGACAACTCCAACATCTATACTTTTTGTATGGTCACAAATGCTTCAAGAGTGAACCCCCCCCCCCCCCCAAAAAAAAAAAAGTATAGCACAAAATATTTTTTATTTATTTACCGCCAGTCAAAAATGTTTTTATTGCAATATATAATGTAAAAAAAAGTTGGACCAAGGCACAAATTTCAGTTACGTGACTCCCATGCAATTTCGTTTTGTTTTATTGACTGAAGTGTACGCCGAGCTTTGGAAAAGCTAATCAGCCGTGCTGGCGACGTAGCAGCCATACGCTCTAATCACTAGTGGCGACAATGAGAGGAGCTTTCTCCCGTAAAATCTAACTGACAAGACAGGCGCATGTCCACACTGAACACACAGATTGTGCAGTGCTTTTGTGTGGAGCTGCAACATATATTTTAATGTAGCTACCTCCAATTTACTTTGCTATATTAGTAATTTAGATAACAATAAAATTAAAAAAATCCCTATTTTTAACTTTTTGAAGCACGTCTGGAGTTCTGAACACGTGCCTTACACAGATCGGCAATCCTGGCACCCATACATCATAAATACACCATTTTACAAGTACCTACAATGTAACTTGGGTTACTTTTTGTAACTGTAGCTTTAACTAGATACAACTGTACTTGCAACTCAATTACTTTTGAACAGTAGCTTTCACAACTCTGGAACCCGGCCAGGTAACGGCCCACCCCGTGGATGCAACTGCAAAGCCCGGCAAGTTGCCCGTGCACACACACCTCTACGAGGTCAGACTCTCAATCTTGAGGCATAGAAAGTCTACTACCGTGACATAGCAATGGCTCTCATTATAATCAAACTTTGACTGCAAAGAAAAAATAAAGCCATCAACCTGCATCGTTCTGATTGGGAGTTCAGCTGCTTCTTGCTCAAAAATTCAAAATACCAGGAAGAAAAAAAAAAAAAAAAAAAAACAAAAAAAAACAGAACCCTTGGGCAGCATCATCCCTTAATGCTACAAAAGCAGCGGTGCAGGTAACCAGCACAAAATGTATGCCAAGGTGAACGTCCATTTCAAATAAAGAACTCGTAAATGTGCACCAAAATCAACCCCCATTAATACAGGGATGGAACTGGGCAAAGCAGCTTTGGAGCAATCTTGGAATAGAGAAAACTAGTTTGAAGCAGGCTGGGAGCAGCAAAAACGAGGTCTTGGAGCAAGTTCGGAGCAGCATACGAGTTTTAAGAATGTTCAAATAGAGGACTAAATGTCAGCTGGTTCTCAAAACTCAAGGAAATATGGCATGCACGTAACTCCATGTGAACTTAACGGCAGTTTCAATTAGCATCTTATTTGAAACATTTTTCACGAAATTACATAATTAAACAAAACATATAAAGCAAAACTGCACGAAAGTGTGACACGTGATGGAACAGACTTGCAAAGAGGTTAATATATAAAAACAGGCAGGAACAGCTTTCAGCTCATACCTTGATCTGTCAGTACACCTTACCGCTCACTCGCCTTTGTTATGTTCCCAAGTTTTTTTGCGCGGGGCCTCTGTGCGGGCCAACGCGGGCTTGCAATACACTTTGCCATAAAAGTGTATTAGAGCGTGTTCATTGCTGTGTTTGTGTGTTATGCACGCACAGTTTCTGGCTGGCTGCAATAGACATATCGCTAAATTACCCAAGCATCAAGAAGCATGCAGGGAATGTAGTTACACACGCTGCGCTCGCTCGCCTTACCTGTATTAAGGATTTTAAAGAAATCCCAAAAGGCGTTTGCGGACGCACGTGCGAACTGCCACTTGTTTTAGATTTATCTTCAAAAGAATGCTATTGCCAACGGCAGCACGCGCAGCGCGTGTAACTACATTTCCTGCAAGCTTCTAGATGCTTGGGTAATTTAGCAATAGGTCTATTGCGAGCAAGCGCTGGCTGGCTGGCTGGACTGATTTTGCATGTGTGGACTGTGATTTTTGTGAACAGTGGAAACGTCTATAGTCACGCAATTCCAAGAGAGAGGTGCGCCAACTTAAATACATTAGAGTTTATTGCAATATGGCGGCGCTGTTTGCTCCACTATTCAGATGAAGTGACTCCAGGACTCCAGAAATGCACACAGCAACGGTAGCTATACTTCGTTTCAGCTTATCTCCAGACGCGACCGATGCTACAATCGCCAGCATGCACTGCACGAGCGCGCATTCTTGGCAAGGAAGACGCTGAAAGTCCGGAGCTTGCGCTTGTAGCATGATCTGCGTGTGGACTTGGACAAAGCAGAAGCATCGCAATGAGGGATGCTGTAACAACTGTTTTAAGCTGAAACGAAGTATAACCTGGCAGCAACCTTCGGATACAGAGCTTTAGATTCGGATCCACGGTGTTCCCTTTGGACTGGAAGTTCTGATGTCAATGTTGCCAGAGGAAACTGCGAGACGACTAATTTCGACGAGGCTCGTTTATAACTTGTTTGGGCGCACCTTGGCGCAGTTTTGTTGTCATTTGTACCATTGTATCAGTGTGGCGCATGAAAAGTCATTAGGCGCACAATGGTGCAATTGGTACAGCAGTTCCATCCCTGTTAATATGACAAATTCACGTAATGCAACAGATTCAATTAATCCACATATGAGGATATGGTGCCCCCAAAACGTGCTTCAAAACTACAAGTGTCCGAGTAGTGATGATCACATCAACAAGAATACATTGAATGTGCCGCTAACAAATATTGAACAATTTGCAAAGATGTATAAACCATGTACGACATGAAAGGAAGTGAGTGACAAATGCCCCACCATGTACTTCCTCCCTTCTGGCAACTTCCCAATGAGAGTAGCTGCTTGAGGCCACATGCCTACCTTCACGGAGGAGCTACTAGGAGCGAGCAAGCATGGGGCAACACTAGAGGACATCCCGTTCCACACCTTGCTCCATCGTACACAGAGCTACCTCGAAACGTGCACTGGGATCACTCAACAAAACCTTAACAAGCTGTGCTTGGAACGGGTACACGCTTGACATCCTAATTGACATTCAGGAAAAGAAGTTTGCTTGTTATCTGCACAAGTCTTCCCCAACCAGTAGGTAACCCCCCCTGTGCATGCCTTTTCAGCATTCGAAGCACGGTGCTTTTACTAACTCTTTTATGAAATCAAAGCCAAAACAAATCAGGACAGATCTTTAGGCGGTTGGCATGCAGTCTGGTGACACTGGCTCACGCTGTAGACGAGAACGGTAGCCATAAAACTGCTGTACTCGCTCACATGACGGGAACGGCAGGGAGGGGCTAACTTGGACAAGACTTTGGCGTCTTGTGAGCCTTGGGAGTGCGCATGCAGCCAAAGCATGGCAGAAGGCAACAAGCGCACACTAAGCACCTGAAAGAGATGCCCTGCCGTTCCCATCCTGCCAGTTTTGGGGTCTTAACATGCGCCACGGGATAATGATACACAGCCAATCTGAGCACTAGCTGAAAGCTAGAAGGGCTTTGTCTTTGCACAGATCTAAACAAGCATCCGGTAAGCAGAGACAAAGCACAGCAGTGCAGAGAAGGAGGGAGGAGGAAGTGTGCCTACCCTTGTCCCGGCATGGAGCTCTGCCTGGGGCCTCACCTGCCAGGGTGTTGTAGGGCTCGTTCTCGTGCACGTCCAGGGCGGCGGCCCGAATGCGGCCGTCCTTGAGGGCCGCCGCGAGGGCAGCCTCGTCCACCAGGCCGCCTCGGGCTGTGTTCACCAGGAAGGCGCCGGGCCGCATCTGCTTCATCGTGTACTCGTTGATCAGGTGGTGGTTGTGCTCGTTGAGCGTGCAGTGCAGCGACACACAGTCGCTCTGAAACAACAGGTCCTGCAGCGTGTACACCCGGCTCAGCCCCAGGGACTTCTCTATGCCGTCCGGCAGGTAGGGGTCGTAGAAGATGACGTTGAAACCAAACACCCGGGCTCGCAGAGCCACCGCCGTGCCCACGCGCCCTGCAGGGCACAATTGCGCCGTCAGCTGCCGTCAGCCGCCGGGGAAGCGGGTGCACCATCGCACTCACCCAAGCCCACGATGCCCAGCGTGTCTCCCCGGATGCGGGCACAACCCTGGGCCGCCTCGCGCACCTGCTCGGGGCCCTGGAACTTCTTGCCCTCACGCACCATGTTGGCCAGCCAGTAGGTGCGCCGGTACAAGTTGAGAATCAGGCAGAGTGTTGTGTCGGCCACCTCCTCCACGCCGTAACCCGGCACGTTGCACACGGCAATGCCTGCAGGACAGAGCACCGTCAGGCCCCGAGAGAGCCCCTGGGGGGCCCCCAGCCTCACCGAGCTCCCCGGCTGCCTTCGTGTCAATGTTGTCCACCCCCGACCCGATGCGCACAATGATGCGCAGGGCCTTGAACTTTTCAAGGTCCTCCTTGGTCAGGGTGATGGTGTGCCACATGAGAGCCCCCACTGCCTCGTTCAGCACCTTCTCGTGGATCTCCTGGGTCGACTGGGCGTCACAAAAGGCCACCGTCGCCACGTCCTTGAGGATCGGCATCTCCACCGAGCAGTCGCGCCCGTCCAGCAGCGCCACCAGGGGCCGCGCGTGCAGGGGCCCATTCGCTACGGGGCCCCGGGCCCCCAGCGGCGGGTTGTCCATGCGCGGCCGCTTCAGGGGCTTCTTCTTGTCCATCGCAGGCAGCACACCGCTGATTCCCGGCTGGCGCTCTATCTTGAGAGCTCTCGCCTGCGAGCAACACACCACTTCTGAGCTCCCAGGGCCTTCGCGAAGAGACTCCCAAAAAGCCTCGCCCCCGAGACATCAACCACACAACGCTTCCTCCTTCATTTCCTCCCTAGTCTGCCATAACCGCTTATATACAGATCATTCCTTTCGATGCCACACCCCATTTTGCAACAAGTCAACTGAGAGGACCCAATTTCTTCCACAATATGGAAAGGTGACCAGACTCACAGTTGACAACAAGACAAAGAACAAGCTGCAGTATTAACCCTTTCGTGGGCAAATTTTGGTGGACACCATGGTCGACTGTGAAAAGTTCGAAATTTTACAAAATAAACTGAAAATATATTTATAGTGTGGGAAATATGCATGGCCCAGTAGGTGCGCAAATCTAATCCGATAATTTATTTTATTGTCGAACAAAGAAAGTGCAGGAGCTGAAGAAATGTCGAGCGCCTTTCTACCCAGAGGTCATGTCTTGATACCATAAAAAAAACAAAAATAAGACCTATCTGACCAGACAGCTTCGTTGCCATGCATCGTGGGAACTGTAGTCTATCTGCACACACGACAACCTCGCTGCAGATCTGCACTTGTGCATGAGCTGCCTTAAGGATAAGTGCCTGCCTCCAGTGAACTACAGTTATGGCCAGCGTCAGATTGGTCTATGTTTCTCTCAAGAATGGAGCCCCGAAAGCTGCATGAGCAAGAATTTGGTGTAGGCCATGGTGGCAGCACTTCTCACCTCGGCGAATACCGAGGAATATGCTTTGAAACCCTTTACTGCTACTCCAGAGTATAGACTTTTTTCACAAGGGTGCTGCCATCTTGAATGTCGTCCCTTCCAGTATGGGGGGAAAACATTGCTTTGGTGTCACCATGCCAATAGAATACATTTAGGATATAAATGTAACTGTCACGTCACACATTCTCATTTTGCCTTCCATTCTTTTTTTTTACTATGTGCAGAATGAAATTTTTTATTCATTTGTAACCCATACCGGATATGCCTACCAGGTAGCTGGGGACGAGAGTGAACGAAAAAGGTCTATACTCGTTTTGCGTTTTAAGCTCACTCCCGAGGCAATGCATGTAAAAAAAGATAAATAATGTGAGCTTGTCGCGCCCTTTATGGAGTGATCACCTAAACACATTATCTTGTAGGTTAAATTTCAGGCAACGAGTGGAGCGCACGTTTCTTCATCTGCTCCGTCGCTTTATCTCGGTAGCGCAGCCAGGACGCGTCCGATCTTCGACGGGCGGAAAATAAAAAGATAATTTTTTGATTAAATCCGACTCTGATGAAAGCGGTAACAATGAAGCAGCTCATCTAAGCTGCTAGTTTATGCGGGATGTTATAGATGCAATTGAGTTAGAAGAGCCAAATCCAGAAACCAAAACTAAGCCAAGTTAGGCTGAAATTCGGAGTACATTTGAGGGTTCCTCGTTTCCAGACGGTATTAATCTTAAATAGGTAATACTATGCGAGAAAAAACCATGTAAATGTGGCCGTGGTACAGGGCTCAATCCGGTAAGCAAACATTCCTGTTTATCTTAGGTTTGCTTACATAGATTTGGCTCTTTTAGAAAATAAACTACTCAATTGTTGAGCAGGCAAACCTTCCCAAGTGCCAAGTACTTGCTGCATTTACATCAGCAGACTGATCCCGTATATACCAGTGAAATAATGTGACTGCATGTGAATTCTGTGTATTTCTGACTGTCATAATGCTGATGGCACATGCAAGGAAGGGCACCATTTCCGAGTTACTACCATGAAAAAATATGCTCAACCAACATGATGAAAAAAAAAAAAAAAAGGCAGTGAAAGGGTTAATACTTTTTTCGAAAAAAATATTTATATGATTGCTCAGTGTCCCCAATACTTTAGTTTCAACGTAACACAGCTTTCTTTATTTGTTCATTGGAAGATGCCGGAAGCTAACATCACGAGTCAAAGTCCAGATGCGGGAATTAACTTTTGCTTTTCACTACAAGATTGCGCCAATCAGCACCAGAGCATTTTTTGCTACTTTGACATGGTTTCTACCAGATGAACACACAGTCCACTGGTGGGAATTTGGCTTTCCTTGAGCTCAGTAGAAATCAAGCCCAGGAAAGAATTCGAGGGGCTCTTATATCTCTTATATGCAACACTTGATGATGAAGCTGTGGCGATTGCACTGTTGAAAATGTGAGACCAAGTACTTCATCATCGAGCTTTGCAATCCCTGCAAAGACGATATTTAAATGCGGCTCATATAGTGGACACAAGCACCACGAGCATAAAGGCCCGTTCACACTCTTGCGACCGAGTAAGACCGAGAGAGACCAGACCGGTTTTTAAGCCTCTTGCGATCTCTTAGGACCAGCTCCGCTGCAGCGCATCCGGTCCTAAGAAGTCGCAAAAGGCTTAAAAACTGGTCTCTCTCGGACGCAAGAGTGTGAACGGCGCTTTAGATTTGGACTTGCGATAATCAATGCCTCGACATGCATACGGGTAGTGGCTCGTGCCCAATCACTGTGATGATAATGGGAATAGCTGAACCTTAACAATGTGTGGAACGTAGCACCTACCCTGGGCTTTGTCAACCCAAGTGCGTGGTTATGATAAACACTGGCGGCATATAATCAGTTCCAGAACACATGGCTGCGAGCTGAGGGGGTGAACACTGCTTGTTTTGCTCTGCAACTACCATTGCACGGAGAAAACACATGCATCATCCGTTATGTACGTCAAGGAATTTATTATAATCGGTATTTTCTGGAAGTATAAAAGTTGTTGCATCACCCCTTTAAAGGCCTGTTTACATCCCACCAACACCGCAGCACATAGTCAATGCTGGTAACAGCGCTGACCTCGCTGATGACATTCGTGCAGAATGGTGCATCACAAGCCAAGAGTTGGCTCTAGAGCTTTCCGTGAGCACACGGATTGCGATTGTTGACGCTTTGGGATATTAAAGGGGCACTGACACACCAAAATCATATTTTTTTTATTATCCGAAACGATTGAAAACAATGTCGGGACATTACCCTCAAAATTTGAAACTTTAAAATTCAATATTTGTGAATTAAAAAAACAATTTCCAAATGCCGAATTTGAAGTTCCCGCGCGATCCGCGCCAGTGCAGTGACTCAAATTTTGCGGTCTCCTGCGACTCGACTTTCTTTCGGACCTCCGCCGTTGCCACGGCGACCAGAAGCGAGGAGGAGGTGAGGGATAGAAGGGCGCCGGCGGGAAACAACCGGTTTTTCCCCGACTCGCCTAAGTCCCCTGTGATTCGCCAACGAGCGCCGGCAAGTTTTCCGAGGGAGGGTAGAAATCTAGGAAGCAACATCACACCGAACTCTGATTTTTGGTATTTCAAAAAGAGGAGCCGTAGTGCGTTCGCAATTGCGTTAAAAAACATGTTTTACGATTGCCATTATTTAATGTTATAGAAATGTCACCTACAAAGCTTCTAAATTTCCTGATTTTTGACGTCACCGATCAAAAGAAGCGAGGATGTGAGTGGCGGGAAATACAAACGCCAAAACTAAAAAGGCGCGCGCGCTGCGCGCGGGAAAAATTTTTTTTTTTGCGATGCGTTTTTTTTTTGCGTGTTTAGGACTACAAGTTGCATCGTTTTAGACAATAAAAAAAAATACGACCTTTGGGTTGTCAGTGCCCCTTTAAAAAGTATGCGCAAGATGGGTTCCCAGAGCCTCACAGCCGAGCACCAGCAGCAGAGAAAGGCCATCTCTTCTGAACTGCAGGAGTGTTTCGACGCTGAAGAGGCCTTTTTGTCCCGAATAGTCACAGGGGACGAAACCTGAGCTCATCATTTTGACGCAGAGACAAAAGAGGCAATCAATGAAGTGACATCATCCCCGATCCCCAAGAACAAACAAGCCGGCTCCTTCCGACAAAAAGGTGATGATCACCGTCTTTTGGGACACTGATGGAGTGATGCCCAAGGGTCAGAGCCGTATATAGAGTTCGATCAATGGGAGGAGCGAGCAGAGCCAGGGCATGCACAACACGCAGATAGAAGGCTTTACATGCTCTCTGGGGGGGATCGGTGGCCGAGTGGTCTAGCGCACACCAGCTCGGAGCACGTGGAGCGAAAGCTCGCGCTGCAGAACCCAGGGATCCTGGGTTCAATCCCCACCCCTGCCAGTTTCGATCTGGATGAGCATCGTACCGGCGTGCGGTCGTGTATCACTACTGCGTGGTGCACGTTAAAGACCCCAAGCTAGCGGTTGTACTGCACTGGCTAAATTGCTCATCTACAGCGAGTGAATCGTCGCAACATTAAAAATGGCTGACCAACGACTCGCTGTATAAATATCCACACAACCCCAATTATAATTACATGCTCTCTTGGGAAACCAGAAGAGACGAAAATAGTCCCCTGGTGGTGGTAGCGAGGAACACTTTTAATGAGTGCGTAAAGGTCCGTTCACACTCTTGCAACAGAGTACGACCGAGAGAGACCAGACCGGTTTTTAAGCCTCTTGCAACCTCTTACGATTGGATATGTCGCAATAGGCTTAAAAACCGGTCTGGTCTCTCTCGGTCGTACTGGGTTGCAAGAGTGTGAACGGACCTTAAGAGCTAAATGGAGTAACTCTTCATGGTTAAAAATATAGTGCATGTGATGTTTCGATTATGATCATGCAAAAAGATGTAAGAATCGAATGTTTCGCTCAACCTCCGCCAACTCGGACAGCATTTTCCCAGCCATCGGCCCACCTGATGCACGGATCACTTCGATCATTCTCCAAGAATTTATTTTGCATGACCGCGATTGAAAAATTCCATGCACCATATTTTCAGTCACCGAGAGTTACTCCGACGCACTTATGAATTTTGTTTCTTGCGACCACCGCCAGGATATTATTCGTGGCTTCTGGCTGGCCACATTCGAATCTGTGAAGACACCCTCGAACATGCCCAGCCCGCTCTTGGCCAATGGCGCCTACTCATCCGCCTCCTATACTTCCCAATGAATGGCCAAACACTCTCTATAGATGGCTCTGCCAAGGGTGAGGCAATCAACCCTGAGCATAAAAGCCCTTCAAAAGCTCAGACGGCGTTACTGTTGCGTGCGCCCTGACAAGAACCCAGGGGATATATGATTCAGCATGACAATGCCCATCCTCACACAAGTCTCAAAACCCAGGAGGCAATCGACAAATTTGGCTGGACTGTACTCCCACAACCCCCTTAAGGCCCGTTCACACACTTGCGACCGACTACGACCGACTTAGACGAGACCGGTTTTTAAAGGACACACTGCAAAGAAAAAAACATTTTTTTTAAACAGTCGGTTTAGGAAAAGGAAGTCATAAAACGAATTTAGAACGAAAAATCGAAATTTTTAGAGCCATATTCACGGCGCTATACGAATTTGCAGTTGGCGCCCGCGGGCGCCGCGGAAAAGTGGCCCATATTTATCACGTGACTGGCCCTTATTTGTCACGTGGTACTTGCAATCTTTCGGAAGCTTCCTATGGTCTCGAAAAGTTACTTATTCATCTTCGTTTGAAGTGCAACAAAAAACAAAGAATAACAAGTAACTTTTAGAGCCCAAAGGAAGCTCCTGAAAAAGCGCAAGCAGACGTGAGACCTGTGCGCCGGTCAGATAACGGCGGCGGCGCCCCGAGGCAGGCGAACTTGTGTGGCGGCGGCGGCGTGGAGAAACGCGTTGAAGCGGCGTTCGCACTACGCTCAGCGTGCGGCGGCGGCGGGGTACTTTGCGGCGTCGGCGACGGAGCGCGGTGGCCTACCACGTGACCAGTGGCGTTCCCGCGGGCGCCAACTACAAATTCGTTTTGCGCCGTAAATATACACGTTTACAAGCATGGCGTCCTGACTGGTGCCCCATGCGTTCAAGCACGTGCAGCATGCGCGTGAAGGCGGCTTTGGTAGGCCTGCAATTTCACGTGCTTCCTCGCACGAGCAAGAATATGGTGGCGGCCAGATGCCCTCTTTGCAATCGTCTATAGCTCTAAAATTTTTCTTTCTTCGTTGTAAATTTATTTTATAACATTCTTTTTTCATCTAGACTGTTTAAAAAAAAAAGTTTTTTTCCTTTGCATGTGTCCTTTAAGCCATCTGCGACGGCTTTTGACCGGATGCGCTGCTGCGGAGCCGGTCGTAAGCCGTTACAAGAGGCTTAAAAACCGGTCTTGTCTCAGTCGGTCGTAGTCAAACGCAAGTGTGTGAACTGACCTTTATAGTCCAGATTTGGCGCAGTCTGGTGTCTCGAAAGAGACACCTTTCGAAAGTCCATCAGGCAACATTAGCGGTTGCCGTTGATTGGACACAAAGCGCGTGATAGGATCAGACGTGGCGCTCCTTTTCAATACGTGCCGAGCAGAGTTCAAGCCCAACGCAGTCTTCGTGTCCAATACATGTTCAGAGTATGTGAGCAAGCAATGGCGGACAGGCGTTGGCACCGAGTATTGGAAAAGGTCTACTTCCATCTATTCGGGCCACTAAAGGATGCACTGCGTGGAACATGATTTCAAAACAATGAGTGTGATTCGTCGAGTGAAGACATGGCTACGTGAGCAGGAAACGAGCTGGTAAAGGTAAGGCGAGCATGCCCTTGTTTTGTGCTGGCGTAAAGCCGTACAATTGAGCAGAGGTTAGACCGAGAAATGATGCAACTAATACTTGGTATAAATTTCACACATTTTAAGTAATTAATTTAGCAAATGTGGGGCATCATTTTATGAGCAACCCCTGCATGACCGCCACTCGCAAGAAATCTCTATTGTCCTTTTCATACAGCTTGAAAACTCTGCTCTTTTAAATATCCGGTGCCACTATAACTTCTGATCTTCGATGGAAAGACCTCTGGTGACAGAGGGAGATGGTTAAATTATGGTTTCCGAGACAAAGCTATACTTGGTTTCACCTTAACTTGGCAAAGAGCAAGCCGAGCCAATCAGCGACGGCGGCGAAGCCTGTTACATCCCTAACCTAAGGTACAGGGGGTGGGAGTGTAACCCAAGCAGTTTGAGAAGAGGGGAAGGAGGAACTCCCCTCTTACCCTCTTGTGTCCCAGATGTTGCTTTCTCCCCCTAGAAGATTAGCCCATCGATCAAAATTGATGAAAAAGTGGCTTGTGGCTCACTGGGATTTTGCCTTTGCCATTTGCCAAGCAAGGGTGAAACGGAGTACAGACCATACCACTAGAGAGAGCAGAGAGAGAGATGTGCCCTCTCTCCTCTCACCCCGGCGTGACGTGTGCTTAGCAGACATCTGGGTGGTGTGCAAATAGTTTAGAATCACCTTTTTGAAAATGTTAGGCACAAGTGCATGGATTTAGATGTGCAAGTTTATTATACAGTGTTACACTTGATAAAGGGACCGAACGAAAACAACCCTGCTGCCACCTGCCGCGTAAATAAAAAAACAAACAAAAACTAGAGTCAATACAACTATGTAAAAAGTGTGGACGGTGTGTCTCCGGCGAAAAGTAAATGTGGTTGCAGTTGTGGGTACAGATTCGTCTGGCGTCGCACCAGGCTCGAGGAGGAGGAGGAGGAAAGAAGGAGGGAGAGGAGGATTGGAGAGGGTAAAAGAAGGAAGGAGAGGAGGAATAGAGAGAGGAGGAAGAGGAGGGGTGAGGAGGAAACTGGAAAAGGGCCCCACGGAAAGTTTGTTGTTAAAAAAAAGATCAGGATCAATAAGCGTGGGCTCTTCACATTGGGCCTATTTTTCGGGTTTTCAAGAACCTACTAGACTTAATGGTTCTGATTTCGCATAGCTGCTTTCTTAGCATTTTGAACATGAGTTGTTTTGTTATTTTATTTCACAACGTAAATTATAGTTATTTTCGGCACTGGGTCAATCCTGGGTAAAAATGTGTTTCCCAAACTTGTTTGAATGGGGCTGTTCCTATTCCGCTTACAAATCACCATGGTGCGCTGAGCCGAGGGCATTAAAAATATTAACCCCACTATCTGTACATTCAGAAGCAAAGTTTCTAAATCTGCTAGAACTCTCTGAGCACGAGAAAAGAAGAAATCGCCTTTCAAATCGTCCGCTTCCCCACAACAAATCGGCGGGAAACGTCCCCAACCGCATGCCCCTTTTCTTTTTTTTTTTCAACAAACTTTCCGGGGGGCCTTTTCCCAGTTTCCTCCTCACCCCCTCCTCTTCTCTCTCTCTATTTCTTCTCTCCTTCCTTCTTTCCTCCTCTCCCTCCTCTTTCCTCCTCCTCCTCGAGTCTGGTGCGACGCCAGACGAATCTGTACCCAGTTGTGTATGGTTATTCATTAAAAATAAAAGTAAAGCAGCTCACTTCCACGTGACGGCGCTTCCTTGACTAACAAAATTCTATCACCTATGGCTGGGAACACGCAAGAAAAACCAATCTGCGTTGAAATGTTTCTAACCCCGAAGTAAGAAAAATTTTATGTTTGCATGGCACTTCACAGAAACCAGGTAAGGCTCTTTCAAAGTCAGGATTTTATTTGTACAATCAGGGCGCAATAGATGCAGTGGTTGAGGGTAGCGCTGCCAGTGGATGCCATGCCATTGATGTAACCGAACAAAGATACACTAGCTGATCATTTACTGATCCTGGAGTAGCCATATATTCTTTAGAAACGCGAACCATGGGACGATTCAATATGCTAACTGGATTCGATGCACTGCTATCGTACCTATGTAAAAGCAGCCTATGTGGATCATGCCCAATCATCTCTATGTATGTTTTGTTATACCTCATTTCTTATATCTGAAAACAGTACTCGTGTATAACAGATTATTCGTGCCTTTCATGCAACTGCCTCATCGCCTAACCGTTAGAGCAGGACATGTTCTCGCAGGGTCCGGCTGACAACGCACCGTGCCCGCATTCTTTCTTGCGGCAGCAGCAGCGGCGCGCGAACGCTCGATACAGTCAATGTACAGCCCACGGGTACTGCCTAAACGTTGAGAAAGGCTGCCATTCACAACTCCAATGCCCTATAGATGGCAGGGCGGTAGTTGCGAGATGACGGACGATAGATTCTCCAAAATTTTCTGTGCGCCTGCTCGCCGACGCTGGTCAGTGTGCTCAAATTAATTTGAGCTAGAAATAGAAAACTACATGATGCACAAACACGCCGACCAGAACCATGTGGTAACAACAGCAGTACTTAGGTCAACAATCCCTGCCACCACCTCCGTCCCCCTCCTCTGGTCCTTCGTTCATCCGCGAGAGGGCGAAAACTTGCTGGAATTGAGAAACTAGGATTGGGTGCATGCCCTTTCCTTCTTTTACCCGCCGAATCCGTTGAAATGCTAAGATTTAACAAAATGGCGCCGCCCCGAGAGCACTTCGTGAAATGGTCCATAACAGCCTACGAATCTCTCACTAGAATATGGCAAAATCATTTGGAATCCATACACCTTAACAAATCAAAAATAAGCTCATCTTTGATAATGATTCAGGGTTCCCCTTTGATACTGGAGCATATCACTTACAGTGATGTGATTGGCCTGGGTCATTTTGTAGCACCATTGGGAGCAGCCAAAGGCACTTTTGGAGCACAACCATACACTTCGTTTTTATTCATACCACTGTGAATATTAAATGTGAAGATTTGTGTGTTGGTCTGTCCAACTAAAAAACATGCCTACTTTGCCTTCCCACTTTTGTGAAACCTTTTGTTAGCATCAACTGCAAGGCAGACTTGATTCCCTCAAATACAGAATGAGCTGTTTAGCTGCACATAGAAGCACTAGGCATGGCAACAAGATGCTGAATGATGAAGAACAGTATGGACTACTGTAATGGTCATTTTAGGTATGAAATAAAATGTAAGCCAATAGTATATTCCACGAAAGAATGCGAGGAACTTACATGGTCTCTGAAGCCTAGGCCATAATCTTGTATTGTCGATCCATTCGCTGTCCGATTCCATTCCATAAATAAGAAAATACAAGAGCTATGTTGAAATATACATATCAAATGATTAAATGAAAGCCCGAAATATTGAAAAGACCTAAAGAGAACACGAGATTTCAACGCGGAACATAAAAGAACATGAAAAAAAAAAAGCTCCGGTGGTGGCCGGTGCAGCACACAACGAGAGCAACGGCGAGAAACTGAAGGTCAGCTATGGCGGCAGGGTCACGTGACGTCAAGATGACAGCGCCCAATAAATCTTGCCTGAAAGGGTGTATAGGCAAATTAAAATGACAAAGACAAGCAAAAAATGACCTCCTTCATGACATCCCTGGTCCTAGCTTGGGCGGCCATGAACTAGAGGAGGGGTAGTGAGCTCAGCAAGTGCTCACGGCTGCCGCACTCTGTGTCGACGGCTCGAGGGGGCGCCACTAAAGCATGTGCTGGATAAAGCGGGCTGCCAGGGCGACTCGCATTGCACTTGCTGCGCGACTAAACACTAATTCGGCATGACACTTCATTGGCCACAAATGACAGCAAACACGGGGTAAAGATCAGTTCAGAACGGGAGCCACTTCGCGCTGCCAAACCGCCAAATGGCCAAACCGCAAGCCAAACCTGCACGCCGAAGGCCTTCGCAACGCTTGGAACCGGTCAGATCCTCACACCCATACGACCGCAGCGCTGCCGTGTACATCCGGGAACTTTCCGCGTCAATGCCTGATCCCACTACCCCTTTCTAGTTTGCGCCACCTTTTCCACCGCTTGGTGGTGGGTATGCAGACGGGTCATTTCTTGTTTCCATACTTTCTAAACCGCATTTGTTTCTTTTCTGATCTAAAAATACTGAACAAAAACTACTTTCATAAATAATTGGAATGGTTCGTGCCACTTATATTTTGTATTTCGACTAAAAAAAATCTTTTAGCAGCCCTGACCAGTCGTAAGGCAGGAGCTGGCCAGGACCAACAATGTCACAATGTCGTCACATGCCGCGCGCGTTCGGTACCACGGGGCGCCCTCGTACGTGAAGAGACTTCCGTGTCGTCCGGTTAAAATATTACGCACTGATATTTAGTTACTCTCTCCACGCCCGCTGGGTTGTCTGAACCACAAGGAAGTGGAAACCGCAAAAAAAGTAGACGCTTAAATAGGATTGCAGGGCCCATTAATCTCTTCAAGCGGGGAAGGTTGCTCCCGTGCACACATGCGCATATAAAATTTTTGTAATTACTTAGATTTGGATCTTACCCCCTCCCTCCTGTTATTCACTCGTATAAGTATAATGTTGCTAAAAAGACAAATAGCGCTCCTCGTAAACGACCGAAACATGCACCAGTGCGAGCTGTACCAGCTGATAAATAACAATGTATAGGAATCCTAACTAACATCTAAATACTATTGGAGCTAGTAGTGAAAACCCTTCTTTCCAGCACGCGAAACGTTTTTGTGTACAGCCAGTATTCTGACTATGCTCAATGGCTCCCTCTTGAGCGACAAATGGGGTGTTAGATAGAAGGTAAGGAACATTGATTTGTTATCACCAATACTAAGTAAAAGTAAAAAGATTGTTTCATATCTCTTTGAATGTAATCTAGAAACTTATCGCCTGCAACTGTTCTATGACAATCCACAATCAAATTAACATTTTTATGGTACCAAACAAATGCAGCAGCCTTTAAACACAAATGCGACCAAGTCCGACGCTTTGGGAGTACTCGAACACAAAGACTTGTTATACCTTTTTACAGAACTCCAGGCTACAACTTGAACAAACATGGAAACATGTATACACGCTAATCGCGACAGTTCCCAGCCAGCTTTAATTTTAATATTGACTTCAGGATTAGCGACCGTGCATCGGAGCTCACTCGAAATAGCAACGTGTGCCTTCAGGGGTACCGGCATAGCGCCAGTTTTCCTCCTTTACGAAACAACAAAACACAGCACATATATCGGTGCCTCGCAATCTACATGAGAGTGGCCTAAGTGAGTGGGAGAGCCTTGCCCTTTCTCTTGTCACCCCGCCATGAAGCAGCGGCCAGCGGCAAATGACCACACCAAGTTGCCGCGAAGCAAGCCGGAGAGCACAGATAAATCGATAGGCACCTTCCTTCCTTTCTCATCACATGTAGAGAATCAGCTATATGAGCTATCAGCGCCATTGCGAAGCGAGGGTCGACTCAACTTCCCCAGAAACGTAAGGAGAAGTCACATGACCTGCCCTGCCTCGATGTCACCAGCAAACCCTCATCGAACCCATGGCCCCTCGGAACCTCATGCCTCTCCAAACTCGTCAACTCACGCCCCTCACCGAGCTTATGAACTCACCGATATCACAAACTCACGCCCTTCACCGAACTCACAAATTCACGCCCCTCACCGAACTCATTCCACTCACTCAACCTCAAACTCTTGTTTTCGAGGCTTACAAACTCACTCACCCTCCCCTCACGCCAGATCGGCGAGGATGGAGAAATAGTGCAACCACCCTCACCTCACCTCACGCGCCCCATGGAGAAATAGTGCAACCAGCCTCTGTTGCGTTACGCAAGGACTTGATAGACTTCGAACTTGATAGACTCAATGATTTTTTAACTTTCAAACTTCTTAGACTAAAAAGTTTGAAGCTTTTCAAACTTTCGAACTTCCTACGCTAAGAAATTCGATCATTTTCAAACTTATTTATCTAGAAAATTCGAAAATTTTGAACTTTCCAATCCTGAAAAGTCAAAAGTTCGACGGACTTCAAACTTTTAGGGTAAAAGTTTGAAGTTTGCCGAACTTCGAAAGACCGGCGGGCGGTTTCATTTGGATTCAAATTTTTACATGTGGAGTTGCGTTCCTTGCGAAAGACAATGCAGTTTATTTCAATGTTCTGGCATGCTCAATTTTGAAGAAATAAATGCCCGAAGGAGCGCAAAAGGACGACAAATTTTAGACGATTGTCGTTTGTGCCATATTTGAACCGCGCTATAGCCGAAGCTATTTATGGTAGAGATGTTAAACTTTTTAAGAATGATCCATGTAGAGCCTCGGTAAGTGTCGTCTTAAGATATGATTATTATTATTTAAGACGAGTTCCGAAGAAATGTCCGAACATGTGTCTACAGGCAATTAGGCCCTAAACTTGAAAATAAGCTCGACCATACCCTCTTTTCCAGTATTTTTTTTTTTCAGTCCGAGATATTTCTTTTTCCGACGCCACTGGTATGGTAGAACGCTCCTCGACCTTGAGTTGTGTCAGCTGCTGTGTTATTTGCTCGGCGTTTCCTCAGTCCTGAAAAATAAACCTCCAGAACAATTACAAACTAAACTTACTATATGCCAGCGTCACTCGGGCGGCGTTCGATCGGATTACTACCAGCGTGCAAGGGGGTGTAGAGGTAGTTTGCCAGATCACTTCAAGGATTTTGACCCCCCCGGCCGGCGGTCACAATTACTGACCTATGGTCGCACGTCACTCTGCACTGGCAAATATTCCAGCACGGGACACTCGTCGTCTCATTTAATTGCCTGACCTCCTTCGCGCAGTCTAAATATCACACCCAAACTTTTCTAAACATGACTACGTAAAAACCAGTGAGGCTTGAAGAGATTATTTCAAACTGAAACTGTGGAGGAACACGAAAACCGGACTTGAACTTTGCAAACATGAACTTGAAAGAAATTCGAAATCTGGTTTTCTTTTTCGAATTTAGCCCTAAAAGAGAATCAAAACCTTTAAACTTTATGTGGAAAGAAATTCGAAATCTTCAAATTTTTCTAACTTTGTCTATAAAATTTTGAAACAAAAAAAATTGAAATCTTCAATTTTTCAAACTTTAGATTTAAAGAAATTTGAAATCTTCGAACTTCAGATCTCAAGAAGTTCAAAATCTTCGAATTTCTCGAACCTCAAGTAAAAATATATTAGAAATATTTGAACCCAAACTTTTAGAAACCGTGAAAGCTTTAAACTTTTTGAATTCGAAACTCCAGGGTGTTCGAAAGTTGCAAACTTTTCGAATTTGAACCTAGGGTGGTTCGCGACATCCCTAAGCAAGAGCGACCTCCTTTGATTGTTCACAATAGTCTCTGCTGAGCGTGTAACCTTCTGCAATAGTTTGGAGTTACAAATTTCGTTCCTATAGTTTACTTGAGGATAAAATTCACCGAAAGTGTGCCCTTCATACAGGTGTACTCGTCAAGATCTGCGTAATGAAAGCGTTGAATTTTTACTTTCTTTTGATTACGCAAATTTTTACCATTAACATGTTAAAAAAAAAAAATAATTGCAATTAAAGCATTAATCGGTAGGTTAATCAATCAATTGCCCAGCCCTATCAATTATAGATAAAAAAAATTTAGGTGTAACCCTTACTGAAGGATGGAAACATCATTTACAGTATTCAAAAAGCGAGTCATCGTCTCCGTCGATTCCTTTCGATCGATGCAAGAAGCAAGAGCAGAAGAGCTTAGACATTTCACAGCAGAGTTAAAACCTGGCCACTAACTTGCAAGGAATCATGCAAGCTAAAAGAAGGCACACCTTCAGACCTGCCAGCCCTACAATGCTAAAAATACTACAAGGGATGCCGCCCCCTCCCCCCCCCCCCCCCCCCCCCCCCCCCAAAAAAAAAAACACTACTGTAGAATATTGCGCATCCGCCCATTCCACACTAAGCGCCCATACCCAAATTTGTAAGATCTGAGAGAATAAGCACAGTTCATTGATATGTTAAATTGGTGACCGGACAATCGCCCATCCCCCATTTTTTTCGCGATTATCTCTAAATTGTAAGTGGGCGCTTGCCCGGTATTTCACGGTACAATTCTGTGAAGAAATACAAAACCTATTTTATTCTTCAAAACTTGGTTTAGGCAAGAAAAACACCTCAACTAGGGCACAAACGCATCATATATTGCACCAAATGTTTTATTCTTTAGAAGTAGAAGGTTGGGCCAACACCGAGGAAGTTGCAGTTTTCTTTTGCTTTTCTTTGAAAGTTCTCGTTAACACTTGTTCATGGCACTTCCTGGACTGGCTGCATCTCGCAACCAACAACTGTTCAAGAGTCTTTTTTGACATGGAGGAGCGGAACTGAGTGTGTGCCTTCTTCACTTTGCTGAAGACTCTTTCACACTCTGCGTTGCTATGCGGGAATGTCAGGATTCTCAACATCACTTTCGAAAGCTTAGCATACTTAAAAGTGCCATCTCTGTCTTGAAGATCAGAGACTGCACCCCATTGTTCATCAATCCGCTTCTGCATAGTTATTTCAGCAGGAAGATCTTCCACCTGTAGGCACCTGAACTGAGCCTGAACATCATCCAGGGCAGACTCAATGCTTTGCTCTTCTGCAACTGTCAAGGAAACTGGGAAGAAGTCAATGAATAACTTGACATCAGCAAACCTGGCTTGTTCAATAGTGGAAAGTCTGGCTACCCCCGCAGTCTTCACAACCTCGACTTCAAAGGAAATTTTAGGATGATGTAATCTCTTGTCGTTACAAAGAATCTTCCGACCCGTGCAAAAACCTCTTGCAGGGCTTCCTTCTTCAAGTTTTGCAAGCTCTGCGCTGTCTGGCTGCCAATTACCATGTCTTTATTATCTTTTTGGTTGTTTTGGTTGTCAGAAGACTTGCAGCCAACGCCTCTAGGCAGATCAGTCCCTTTGATCACCGACGGCTTGACAAAGCACAATATCAGGCCCCTAAGCAGGTTGTGAAGGATCTCCCGGAGTAGATGCATTTGGGGGGAGGCCCAGATTGCAGAAGCACATTCGTCTTTTCAAACTCTGGAATGACCAACAGCAAGCGCAATACACCCTGTTGACATCCGACAAAAGGAACATGAACAGTCTTTCTTCCCTGTTCAAGACCTTGCCAACTCAATGCTTTTGGATTCCCGGAGAAGGAACTGCATACGTCGCAGGAACACAAGTGTCCAATTCTTGGTCTCTTGCATTGATGAGCACTCTCCTTTCTTTGTAGCTTTTTTAGAGCCTGACTCGAGTTCCCTTAGTTGGCTTGGTAGCTTCAAGACCTGACTAGATGACCTTACCTCACTATGGAAGAAGCTAAGCATTGGCTGCCACTGCTCCACAAGCCGTTTTAGGCTTTTGCCGAGAGATAGCCACCTAGTACTGACATGCTTCAAAATCTTCTTGGACTCAACATCACGGAGAGACTGGAAAGATTTCAGTTTGTCCTTACTTTTAGAACTCTTTATGAGGCAGTAGTAAACATCAACTACTGCCTCATCCAAACTTACTGGGAGGCATGCCGAGCTCCTCCACTTTTTGGTGGCCTCGCTCGTCAGACTTGACGTCACATGCCACCTGCCAATACTGTCTAACTGTTCTGCCAAGCCCTCGTATCCTTGTTCGTGTTCCAAATTTGCTCGGTTACTCCAGTGTAAGGGTTTTGTACCTTTGCGTTCGAACACCAACCCGCATCCAGCATTGCACCCCAACTCGGTTGCACCTCAACTCGGCAACTCGGTTGAGGACATCGCTGCTCTTATGCTTCATGTAGAGGCGCCTCGGCGTGGAAGGCGAGGCTGCACCAGACTCTCTTGATGAAGAAGAATCGGAGGAATCGCATTCCGCTGTCTCCACGTTGGGATTTATCACAGAAAACAAAGGACTCCTTCAGATTTGTCAAACCCGAAAAGCAGGTTTTTTTTTTGGTTTTCTCCGCTTTCCATGTTTAACAAACGCAGCGAATGCACGGAATGTATTTAATTCGGGTAGAAAGGTTATCAAGCTAAAACCAACCATATATGCATTACTTACAAAAACTACAATTTATATTTATTTGCAGAGCAAAGGACGCTTTATTTTCACCTCTTCTTTCATACAATTGCACAACAGCTCCAACTCAGATCTGTAATAGACAGTGACTTTTTTCATATCTTTAGTAACGAACAATTTTCGTGGCCACTAAAGCATTCTTTTTATTCAACCTTCCAGAGCGAGTAATGTAGAAGCCTAAAATGCATAATTCGCCTCAACTACGTGGCGCAAGCTGCCGCCCGCTACAAGGTCTGTCTGTAGCCAATATCCATTGGAGCAGAAGGGGCGTTTTCAGCAAACTATTTTTTGGGCTGCGGAGGCGTTTGAAGCGGGCGCATCACGCTTGTGGGGAGGAGCTTTTACTACCTTTTTGATTTGTAACCAACTGAAGTACACAAGCCGATGTATCAGTGTTGCCAACGCCAAATTGCAAACTAGAGAGGTGCAGCTCGAGCAAAAACAATTTACTATTTTTTTTTACACGAGATCAGGAAAATTGTACAAGTATTGTTGTCAATACAATAACCATAAGAAAGCGCTGGAAAGCGGGCACTTTACGATAAAATCGTAAAGCTTGGCAGGTATGCACCTCCCTCGTCCTCAGTGAAGTCAATCGGCGCGAGTCGCATGTGGTAGCCACAGGCAACAGCTGTTTACTAGCCCACACAAGCCCCGCCCATTCCTCCCACTTGTCCCAAATATTGCACCGCAAAGCCAAATGCTTCTTCAGCCCAATGAACCCTGGAGGCAAAGCAGCTGGCAGGCATGCACAGCCCACGGTGCGGGCGCAACAGCTGTCTTCCGACCAAAGTACATTGGGCGTACACGAAAGGCCCCCCTTAAAGACAACAAAGCAGCAACTGCCACAAAAACATCAGTGGCCAATTACCGATGCCTGAGAATATGAAAAGACAATACTGATTTCATCTCACTTTCCTCCTAGAGGAAATGAAAAATACTGCAACTCTACAGCTACCTGCAGGATTATTAGAAAATTAGATAAGATACAGATACAAAGGAACGCTTTCTTGAGAGTTTAGCTTTCATAATGCAGTGGCTTCAAGGAAAGTTCAGGGAGAACTCTAAATAACCCCTCACTTTTTCTCTCGATTTCAGGAAGGCACTTATTGTTTGCCATTTTTTGTTCTGCCTTTCTCTCATGACGCTCCATTGTGCAGGGCCTGTCAAGCCTCCGCTGGAGGCTTTTGCCCTCATTCACCTTTTTTGCGAACATAAATATTATTTTGTTAGCTGGACAGAAGAAGATTTCTACACAGCGAGAATACTAGAACCAAAAGTTGTCATTTGAGCCAAACATTTTCAAAAGACAACCTCATAAAATACACAAAGTAACGTGACTTTCAATTAACGAGTTGCCTTTATGCATGGAAACAGAAAACAGATGGCATTACTTTCTCAAGGTAAGTGTGAAACTTTCCAAATTTATAAACATAAAGCCAATTTGTTAAATTAGGGCAGCTGGAGATCCCCGAAATGCAAGCAACTTTTAGGAACAGGGTGTCTATCAAATTATTATTTTGAAAATCCCAGACTTTTCCAGGTTTTCCCTGATAATTTCAAGTGAAATTCCCTGACCACTGTAGAGGCAGTTAAATATATAAGACTATTTCAACACAAGTCACTGAGCATTAAGCACTGTGAGGATCATTTTGGATGGGCTTAATCCAACTTGCACATTCCGAAACATTCGGGTTCGTCTAGTCCGCATTAAGCGAGCACTTTCTTGCCGCCGACATCGCCAGTGAAGAGGCCACTTCTTCAAACACCATGAAAACACGACGCTCAACCACATACATAAGGGGTGGCCAAACTGCGGCTCGCGAGCAGCATGCGGCTCTTCGCAGGTTCAAGTGCGGCTCGCAACACACTAATAAATTTGTTTTCCCCACCACTCCCTTTCCCTCCTGTGTCCCCAAAACAAAAAGAGTTCTAGAATTAAAAAAAAGAAGCTCACAGTCTTGGCAGTCTTACTACACCAAGTACATACAGCCGGACTGCTTTTTGACACATAGGTGTGTCCAGTGACTCTGTTTCCATTATTGTTTGAAAAATAATTTCAAACCGTATACCCATAACGGGCGTCAGGGGCAGTGACTAGCTAGCGAACCATGCATTCACATTTGCTTAGCGGTTGCAGAAGCGTTCTGCTGCCTGTTGCTATTTGTCGTAGTCACCGTTATACTTGTCCTATTTGGAAAGGAGTGTTCCCTCCATACCGTTTTCTTGCTAAAAGTACCCCCCCCCCCCCTTTTTTTTTCCTGCGGCTCTTTGAACTTTTGTTTGCGGCTCTAACCCCATGTCACTCTGGCCACCCCTGACATACATCAATAACCGAATAGCAGCATGGCCGCCAGATGCACTTTCGGATACTTTCGGCTTAAGGCTTGGATTGGATTGAGGTCTGCGGATTTTCTGTTTGTTACTAAATCTAGTAGCTCTAACTGGATGTAGTCTAGTGTTGCGCCCTCAATCCAATCCAAGGCTTGGACTGGATTTGTCAGTTGTTCCCTTTGCATCGGGTAGCACACTTTACATCGGGTAAGCAGAGCCCGCGCTCTACTCTAAGCAGAATTTATTGCATATTTTTCTGCCCCAAGTCCTCAACTCTTTGCTCAGGGCACTCAATGGTGTTTCCGGCTGATTTTCCCTGACTGGGCTCGCTTTTTGACAATATCCCTGACAATTCCCTGATTTTTCCCGGTAAATGAAATTTTCGACAATTCCCAGTTTCCCTGGTTGCTAGACACCCCGTTTTCCCTGACTGGGCTTGCTTTTTGACAATATCACTGATAATTCCCCGATTTTTCCCGGTAATTAAAATTTCCCTGACAATTCCCGGTCGCTTGACACCCCGCACACCCCTTTCCGAGTTGAAAAATCTGGAGCACAGAATCCAGCGGAGGTGCCGGCGGCGTGACGCTGGGCGCGCGTCAGTCAGTCGCAAGCCGCCTCTCTAGGAAAGGCGGCTTGCGATTGGCTGATGCGCGCCCGTCGTCACGCCGTCGGTGCCTCCGCTGAATTCTGTGCTCCAGATTTTTCCGCTCAGAAAGGGGCGTGGCACAAACTTAGATAACATTTTTTTAGTATGGAAACGTCGCACGAGCATAATTTTTTTTTTTTTTTTGTAGTATGAGTGATTACCAAGAACAGACAATCTCAGGAACGTCTTTAGAGCACCTTTAAGATAGCCGCACCAACAAAACTCAATTTTAAGGGTATTAAAATGCAATGCAACAAACCTAAAAGCACAATAAACTAAAAAAAAAGAAAGATATTTCAATTTTTTTTTTTTTGGATAGGACACGTATGTCAAAAAATCAACAAAGAGTACAATAATGTGCTTAGATGGGCCAGTTGATACATGACGTGTCGTGTCGTGGCTCAGGTCGCATGTGGCTAGGATACACCTCTCCAAGAAACACTCGGCCCCAGGGACAAAAGACCCTTTTTCGAGTTCAGTCACTAGGCTTGAGGCTATACTCGGTGGCAACTTTTCTTGGCAATGCGGCGGAGGGTACAGGCACGCGTTCCCTCTCCCATTTTGAGCGCTGAATAAAGCTGTGCACGGGTCTCCTCCTCTTCACTGCCAAGAAAAGTTGTCAGCAGAGTGTAGTCTCCCACCGGTGTCCCTGCTAAGCCTAACCGAGTGGACTGCGAATTCGATAGGTGCAATTTAAAACATTGTTGGCGGCTAAATTCTCGCCTTTTCCCACTGCTTTTTACATTTCATGGTGTATGTACTTTCCTGAGAACTTTGAGAGTGCATTGTATAACATTTGAAACCAACAAAAACAAAAAACTAAACTATTTTTGTTGGGTACACACGCGGCAGAACGAATGCCACTGGAATGCTTGTTTCATTTTCTGACAAGTTTTGACAGCACCCATGTCAAATGACAAAGCGATTTGTCGAAAATAATTTACAACAGAAGATAGCCAAAAGGCACGTGCATTTCACACGCACAAATAATGTTTAGCGATGGACAGGACTCGGACATACAATTAAGCAAGCGTTAACATTCAAACAATATATTGTATGTACCACACGGTGTAGCGTTATCCAAAAAGGATTTGAGAAAGATCTCAAATAACAGTCACAGTCGACGACAGTCGCATCTTGACGATCGGACGGAATCCTAGAGGACTTCGTTTTGGGGCACGTTTTTGGGGAGAGCTTCCTTTTTTCGCACCAAGGCAAAGGAACGACTGGCCCATTCCCCACCCCAACAACTATTTTTGGTGATGACTGAGAAGGACTCTACACGGATTATCTCTGGGAGAGGGGAGAACCGTCGACATTGCAAAATCGCTTTCGAGGGCCGTTCCACGTCCTTCCCTTCCCATGAATGTTGAGCAGAAACGCTTGTATCGCAGGCAATTACCAGCACCATTTCCCACAGTGGAAGATAACACAAAAAGGGTATGCAGCATGCGCAAGAAAATTTAAGTGAAGACTTTAAAGGGACCATGAAATGACCTTTTTTACTTTTGCCAGGTAACTTTTACATTAAACCTTCAACGTTCACTGAATGCCGAACAGGCACCCGTTTTCGTCTCAGTTTATTAACTTCTACACAAAAAATTAATGAAATATCGACTTTTTCTTTCTCTCCAACTGACCGCAAAACAAGCTGCGGCGTAATTTTGACGGTCGTGACGTACCCTGTTTCCGGAACCGGAAGTTCTCTCGGCTGTAGAATGGGAGCGTCAGCGGCGGCGAGTTGGGGGTGCGCCGGTAGGTTTTACTGCGCTGATGTCACCGACGTATTTTCTGAATCGGCGCCCCTCATCGCCGCGATCACAAGAGTTGGTCGTGGCCGCGATAGCCATGGACACATCGCAGCTGAGCGAAATTCAATGAGATATGTTGCGCTACAGCGACAGCATGGGACTAGTCCCGTACGCCGGTATGCCTGCGGGGAAGTGCGGCGAGTCTTCCGGTGAAGACTCCAGAAGTCAACCCAACTGTCATTGTTGGTAAAAGGCGGCCCGTGTCAGTCGTTTGCAAAGCGACGTAGATAGAGACAAATGGCCGCGGCGTTTTTCGCGGCCTAGGAGATGCAGGCGCAAGCCGACGTTAAAAAAAAATATGTTTGAACTACGACAGTGTCAGCAAGAGCCACGTAAATACCTGTTCACACTAGGAGCGGTACGCGCGCGTTTGATGGAAGTGCTCTATTCGCGCTGTTGGTAAGCGCTTCGGGTCCGATCTTTTACGATTGCAACTCGATACTGACGTGACACTCGGCAAAGGAAGGTTGGACCGGCATTGCACGTAGCTCCCACGAACTGTTATAGCTCGACAGTGACGTGCAGTCGTGTCAGAATAAAAATGGCATACTAATAACAAAGTGTACATACCGTGTTACGAAGGTAATCCATACGGCGTTTATTTGAGTTCTATATCACACAAAACAAGAAGATAGAATCGACGAGAGTCCCTTTTCGACGACAGTGTTCGTCAACACTGCCTCGGAAAACAAGGGGAAGAGATTGACCTCACCTCTTAATCTAAAGTTGAGGTCAGCGATCAAACTATAATACGGGAAAGGTCCACAAGGGTCGCGCGGGCATATTCCATTCAGCACGCCAACCGGTCGTGGGCAGACGGTCTTGGCCAAGGACCGTTGAAGCAACGCAGCACCGAGTCGGAGTGGAGTGCCTGCTAGGCCTACCTGCCGAGCTCGGTGGATTCGTAGCCGTTGGTAGATTCTCTCGGGTATTTCTGGATCCATCGTTCTTGTTCGTCGTGGTCTGTTTCAAGTACTTTTTTCTTCCTCCTTGAAGTCGGGACGCGCGAGAAGAACACGTAGAAAAATAAACGTTCGTTCGTCGTCGCGACTACACCGTGGTCTCGGCCAACGACGCGTCGGCCCTTTTGCGCAGGCGCAGTAGGGTCTTTTTCTTGCTTCGTTTACCACACGATAGATGGCGCTTGGCTCTCATCATTATCAAATTTGGCAATTTTCGTCACATCTCTAATTATGCTACAAAATGTGGATCTGAATATTATTTAACAAAACTTTTAGGAAACATTCGCCGGCTATTTATTGTTTACGATCGCGGTGCTGGTGAGGTAGGCTCTTACCCAATAGGCGACGTGGATTCGGCTGACGCGCTCCGTTTCCGCGGATGCATCGTAGTGAAAAGGCAGAGAGCTTTCGAAGGAAAGAAGGCGCAAAAGAGTCCAGTTTTCTTTTAAAAGTTCTATAGCGAAGAATTTTTTTTGGCTCCCTATTTTTGTGTTTTTGTGTTGCTTTTCACACCTCTTACCACGATCGGTGGATGAAATTCGATTTCAGAATCGTTTCATGGTCCCTTTAAAGAGAGGCCAGAAAACTTTGAATAACTGCAAAACAGGTGGAGAATCGCGCTGAGCAGGTTCAGTGATGTGACTGATCCAAGTCATTTTGGAGCACCTTTCGGAGCACCCAAAACAGTGTTTCGGAGCAGCAAAAGTGACTTTTGGAGCAGATTTCCTTAGCCAAATAAAAATCTGTTTTATTAAAAATATTATTGTTTTAATTGCTGGACAAACGAGGGGCACTTTGTGTTGTGATGCGACGGAACTCGCTGTTTGCTTTTTCACTGCTGAGACATCCCAGAAGTGTACAGTGCTGTAGGCATTGCCGAGCAATTCCAAAATAACACTTGTCACTGTTTTACTGGTTCCCGACGTGCCAGATTTTTATCAAAAGTAAGCAAATGTAAAACAATGGGTTGCAAGCGTCCCGGCTGGTGTCTTTGTCGTGTAATCATGTTTGCATGCACGTGAGCGCAACTTCGGCAGGCTTGCAGATGCACGTGCTTGTCGCGCGAGTGGAGACAACGGCTGTTCGATTGAAACCGAAACCACACCACTCCGCTCCGTCACCAACGGTTACCAAAATTGTATGCAAAATGTAACTATCCAGCACACGAAAAATACCGGCACGTGCTTGCCAGACCGGCAGGTGAGGTACAAGCTAAACACGCAGAAAAAAAGAACCTGAGCGCATTGGTGCAAGACATCGCGAGCCAGGGTCAAAAAGTTCTTGGAGCGCTTTGTGCAACGACCAAACGCGAGACAAACAAGCACGCTGTGCAGGTTTAGTATGCAGCATTGCCTTCTTAGCTGTAGCTCACGTCTCTTCACCAACTTTCTTTCACGGCCAACTTTTCACGTACCAGGGTCCCTCTCGAAACAAAGCCCACCGAGAGAAACCTAGGTAACCAATACTTCGACACAGCGTTCTTTGAGTTAGAGATTTTTGTAGTAGCGTGTGATTTAAACAACAGGAATGTTAATGAACATGTGGCGGTACTAACGTTTCAGTTTAGCTCCATGTCGGCAGCGACGTCAGGACGGCAAGACCCGACGTACGACGACGGTGGCTCGCAGGCAGGGACCAAATATAGTTTTCCCACGGCCGTTGCTTTCAGCAGCGAGTTATTCAGCTCACAAAGTAACTCCCACTGCGCAAAAGCGTTTTTGTTTTACAGCATGACGGCATGGCTGGTACTTGGCTTAGCGCAGATTACCCCTATTTTGGCAAAATGTAGCAGGATGTAGCAGGGTTAGCCCCTTGGCGCAGCGATCACATCACTGCAGGTTTCCACAGTCCCAGAGAGCGGCAGAAAATTTCTAGCTGATAGGGGGAGCAAGAGTCGCACCAGCTACATCATCATCATCATCGGCAACGTGGCGGCGGCCTAGGAGTGTTTTTTTGGAGGTGTATAGGTGGCGCAAGAAATTGCCTTTGGAGCAAAATGGCACATACGATGCAGGAGTGGAATCGCTGCACAATACTTCAGTTGTAATAAAGCCTCTCCCCCTCCCCCTTTTAGACTCAGTAGTGTACTCATCCTATAAAGATAATTTCTGCAAAATGCTGGCAAAAACTAGCATATCCGCTAAAACTAGCAATAAAAAGATGTTCCCAACTTTTATGAACCTACCAAATTTAAGATTCTAATATCATAAACTGCAAAAACAAACCACCCACAAAAATTGTGAAAACCGACACTTACGTTTAAAAAGTGACACGGCACTTTAGCGGCATTGGAACCATTGTTGAGTCAAAGTTTGTTTTTGATCAACTACTACACGGCAACTAACTTGACTACCACTGGCATGGAACTGGGCAAAGCAGGTTTGGAGCAATCTTGGAACAGAGAAAACTAGTTTGGAGCACGCTGGGAGCAGCAAACACGAGGTCTTGGAGCAAGTTGGGAGCAGCATAAGAGTTTTAAGAATGTAAAAAAAAGGCTAAATGTCACCTGCTATTTAAAACTAAAGAAAATATGGCATGCAGGTAACTCCATGTGAACTTAACGGTAGTTTCAATAAACTTTTTAGTCACCAATATTTTCACAAAATTACATGCAAATTACACAAAACATATTAAGCGAAACTGCACATGACAGTGTGACATGTGATAAAACCGACTTGCAAATGTAAATATAAACAGGTACAAATAGTTTTCATTGTTCAACATTGACTGGTAAGGTGTATTGAAAAATAAAAATGCAGGTACAAAAATGGTCTTTTATATGTCAATGACTAGAATAAGATAATAAATGCCCTTGTACATATAAATCGATTGGGACTTCGTCAATTACTCACAGATCCACTTCACTTTTTCGAGATTCTGAGCCACTTTCGCATTAGCCTCCGCTAACAGCACTTGTCCAGACTTGATCTTCTCCATAGATTTTTCTTTTTTTTTCTTTCAGACCCCACTCAATAAATGCCTGAGCATGCTCAAACATAGTTCACGAACAGATGATGCGCTGTTCAAGTTGTCGCTCTTCTTCCTGAAGACGAGCTCTCTTCGTACTCGGATCACTCTACTTGCTCTTATGCCTTTCGTCGTGTTGCTTTTTGACCTCTAGCCTTTCTGTGTAAACTTTGACTCCATGCCTGCCAACCTAGCAACATAAAAATTCGGGAGACCGCCGTGCGGGGAAGGGGGAGGGGGTTAAAAGTTGAAACATTATTATTTTTTTTTTTAGTTTGACAAGAAACCTTGTGAAGAGGCACTCTGCGCAAATCACACTGTCTTCGCAGTTGTTTTGGAGTAAACTGCCGGCGGTGCCCCGCCCTTCTACGACACGAGCATGGTTCTGATGCTTTCGTGAAGCAATGTGTATCTTGATGTCAAGCCTGCCTCCGTGCGAAGCACTCACACATCACAGGCACACATGATACAGAATCCATACTTGACGGCTTTTTGCGAAGCGACAAAGCACGAAAACTCAGTCGCGTATGATCTCAGAAATACTTGCAAGTACTTCTTTTTGGCTTTTGAAACTGCCATCGATCGTTCCAACAGATCAGTGGTTCCAACTAAACTCGGGGAAACACAAAGAGTAGTTCGGCGTTCCGCACCTCACTCGACGACCTGACAAAGCCAACTGAAGCCTAGCGCACCCATGGTCATATAAGCCGTGTTCCAAAATATGCTCTAACTTCAGGAGTAGAGGTTTCATACCTTGGCGTTTGAAAATTTACCCTTGTTTTACGCTACTGGTCTGAGTTGTCACGTGGTAACCCGCCGGAGTAACCTAAACCTACTCTCGAGTAACTCGCAATGACACACGCGTGATGATTATAGCACAAAGACGTCATAAAAAAACAAAAAAAACTACGGCGGATACTTTTCGGGAGATTTGAGGTCGCGTCCGTACAATCGGGAGATGTGATCGAAATTCGGGAGGCTCCCGGACAATTCGGGAGAGTTGGCAGGTATGTGACTCTCTCTCACAGTTTGCAGCCAGTCTGCTGTCAAAGGCACTTTCGTGACATCACTGTCAAATTGCTTCAAAGCCATCTGGCAGCTCGTATCTCGTTCCGTCACACGCCTCATTGCTCGCTCGCCTCTGTTCCCAAGTTCTCTACACGGGGCCGCGGCACACGTTTGCTCCACTATACTCAGATCTTCAGATGAAGTGACCCCAGGACTTCAGAAAAGCACAGTGAGCATGCAGCAACGGCAGCTAACATTGGCGGCAGCAACCTTCAGATACAGATTTTTGGATTCGGATCCACTGGCGTCCCATTTGGGCCAAAAGTTCCGGTGTCAACGTTGCCAACAGAAACTGCGAGACGACTCATTTCGACGAGGCTCGTTTATAATTTCAATTTTGGTGCACCTTGGCACAATTTTGTTTTTATTTATACTTTTGTATCAGTGTGGCACATGAGAAGTCATTAGGCACACAGTGGCACAGCAGTTCCATCCCTGCTACCGTAATTATTAAACTATAGACCCACATTTTTTTTTTTTTTATTGGTCAACTTACAATTAAGATTAAAGAAGCTAGACCTGTAATAGTACTGAACATAATTTCCGAGCCAACTGTGCAAACCCAGGGTCTCCCCCATGTCAGCCGCTGCTCCTAGCACTCCGGTGTAAAGCGGTGAAGCTCGACGCACACATGCTGATGTTAGGCGAAGGTTGATGTGTGCCACGGTACACTGTAGCCACGGCATGAAGGCATGTGACAGATACAGTGATGGAAGCGGCATTTGACCTTTTATAGCAGATTCTGTAGCAGGCAAAACATTGGTTTGGAGCAGTCCCTGATCCTTTTGGAGCAGATGCCAACGTCTGTTAGCACATCACTTGAAAACTGAAAGTGACTGCATTGCTAAAGGAGCTACTCTTTGATAATGATTGAGGGTTCCTTTTTGATACTGGAGCATACTACTTTTTGTAATAAAAAGATAGGGCACCAAAGAAACAGAGCATTCTTTTCAGAAATAAGGCTCTAGTCAGAGAAGGTCCTTTGCACTTTTACAGCCAATAGTTTATTTAGCCTGTATGCCCAAGTTCTGCAAAAACCAGCCCATCTATCAACAAAAATGTGTAACCCAAGTTTTCTGAACCTACCAACCTCAAGACTTTAATATTAAAAACTGCCAACCACCCCCAAATATTATGAAAACCTACACCTGCACAAATGAAACTGCTCCTTAAAGGGCAACTCCGCTTCATTTTTAGTTTTGAAAAAAAAAACAAAAAAACAATCCAGTCCTCTGCAGTATCGCCTAGGAAGACCACAAGTCAAATACTACGACGCAATTTGCAACTCGCCAAGTTGCCGAAATCGGCTGACTCGAGCGGACGAATACAGGCGCAACCAAAAGCGCAGTCAAGGCTGTGAATGAGCGTAGCCAACATTGCGCTAAACGTCAACACCATTGCCGCCTTTCGCTTGTTTTTACTTTTCTGTGCGAAAGTAGCGGAAAAGGTCAGCAACGTTTCCTCTCGGCGCTCAGCGGTGTCCACGTGATTGGCTGCGCAGCGCGCTCCTTCGGAGCCGTACGGCTGAACCGCAGTGGTTCCGCCGTCTTCGTCTCACCGTTTGTGATTACTGTCTCTTGGAGTTACGTCCACACTACGGACACTACATGCACAGACATATGCTGCAGTTGCGCAGACGTCGTTGAATGTCGTAGACACTAAAACGTAGAAAAGAGTGCGGAGCAGAAGACACTTGCGCCTGACACACGCCCGCCCCAATCCCGCCCATCGTTGTGTAGAGGATAACATGACATCTTGTACCACGTGATGGCCATGTTCTTGGCGGACCGAGGCCAATGTTGCCGGACGGAGCTTAAGTTTCGGTTCCGGTTTCCGTTTGTGTCTAAAGTTAGATTTAAAAAAATATATCCCATTTTTCGCGAAGCAAATGACGTGGTGTCTTACCAGGGCTTTTTAATGCAAAATCACTCATTATCCCAAAATCTTCGGAATCGCCCTTGAATGGACAGCTGCAAGGGAACAACCTTGACTATCATGTATTAAAAAATAGACTCAAAAAATTTTTTTTTTCTCGGTGCAGATTTTTACAACTGGAAATCAACCTACAACCAAGACCAAACAAAAAGTAGATCTGGAATAGTAGTGAGCATAATTACTGAGCCTATCGTGCTAACCCAGGCACTTGCCCATGTCGGTCGCTGCATTTAGCATTCCGGCGAGAGGCAGCACGGAGGCATGCAGCTGACATTATAATTAAGGACTCATCAGGAGTACAAGACCCTGGTTCCGCCTTATCACAGTAGCCGCCATCCTGCAATTTGACAATGTTTTCTCTCAACTTTTAGCTTTTCACATCGCCGACGTCGTCTGAAAATTTAGATGTCGACGATCAATCCGCCAGTGCATCAACCAACCAGCGCGGTTGACGAGCTATCTCAATACTTTGTTTCATCTTAATTTAAAGCACAGCCCGCTGCGAGCCAATGGGACCAACCAGCATCAAAGCATGACATTCGTCCCTGTGTGTAGTCTTTCATCGACTAAACGAATCAGTGCAGCGAATGTCCCATGACTTGCGCTTTTAATATGTGTTTGTGCTTGTATGTGTTCCGAGCCTTCGACTCTACTCTGACCCAAGATAAAACAAACTATACGGTGAGTAGAGACGCTCTGAAATACATATGTGTACCACTTTCCTTTCCTCCTACGTATCTAAACAATAAAATCAACCAATAACTTTTTTTTCTTTACCTATCTTGGCGCATGTGTGGAACAATTCTTGGCGAAAATGCCACTCTGGGGCAAGATGTAGCAGACAAGTTTATGGCACAATTTGCGCAGCACTTCCATCACTGTCGATATAATCATGTGACCACATCAGGAGTAAAGGACCCAGGTTCTGTTTCATCTCATTAGCAGTGTTGCAAATTTTTCTCTAGACTTTTAGCTCCAACACTGCCGACGTCGTCTGGAAATTCAAACAATGAAGGGGCCAGCGCAACTGACGAGCAATATCTATTACTTTGTTTCACATGACACGCTGTTTACAAACAAGCCCGCGTTTGCCCACACCAGGTGTGGGCACTGCGCGTGCGCAGAAACCGAATTCGCGTAAAGTGAAATGTATGCGCATGCGCCCACAGCACATCTTGACAAATGCCTGCTGAATTAGCTCACAAAGAAGCTTGTATCATACATAAATCACCATTAATATACTCTGCTATTCATAAAACTTTTAAACATGCATTGCTTGTGGACTATGCACCGGAAAATATGACATATGTGTTTGTATGTGTTCAAGCCACCGTCTGTGTTCAGACCTAAGATGAAACAAACTATACACGGAGTATAGATGCTAAGAAATACACATGTATACCATACCCCTTCCCTCCCACTTCTTTAAATATTAAAGTCGACCAATATTAAAATATTTTTATTATTGTGGCGCGATTCTCAGCAGAAAGGGCAGTTTGGCGCAAGATGTAGCAGACTTCCGTTTATGGTACAATTTGGCGCAGCACTTCTATCACAGCAGTTGACAATCTGACACTGCCTCAATGCACTCGTGCTAGTGTCGGCAACATGCAGTATCAGTGTCAAAATAATCAATCTTGGATAAATTAGGCAGATTAAATGTACAAACCACTTACACATACGAACCGCATCGACGAAATTCGAAACCACATTTGATCCAGATTTGCACATTCATTTTACATCATGAAATAAAAAAATCAAGGGGGAACGGAGGCTTCTACTTTTTTGCGACATATACGTCTTGGGTTTTCTTTGCATAAAAAATGTTTTCCGCTTTTTCTCTGTCAAGCAAGAACATGCTTTGCCAGGATGATTGATGCCCTGCATTTTTACTTCGTCTAAGGACAACATTTTTGGCTAGATGGAATGCTCTAAAGCTATCTTTGGTAAGAATTAGGTCTTGGCATAAAGAACAATTTTCACCCCGATTGACACTTTTTTTTTCTAAGAGTAGTTTACTCCCATAAAACATTCACTCTACACCCTGCGGTCGCGCACGATTATGGGCCGCCTCGGCAAGACTGGATCCGGATCAGGGGATATCCGCATCCGATCTGCAGCCCCAACACCCTCATCCGATCTGCAAATTGATTTAATGTTATGTGCAGCTACCAGTTGACTGCCGATAAACAAAGCTCTAACTATTAGCATAGCCTTGCTGATAGCACTTGTAGATGTGTATTACTTGTAAGAAGTGATGTCAAGAAACGTCTGGCACATTAACCAGCGTGCATTGCTAGACAATCTTCCTTGAAAATGAAATGGCATACAAAGATGTGAGACAGCCAGCTTAAAGAAAAATATGGACCAGGAGGTTATAGACCAGGGAACTTGACAGACAAGAGTAAAGATATGTCTTTGGGTTATCTGGTGAGATGTCTTCAGCCACCCCTCCTCCTTAGTCTAGCTGCCTAAAGCTAGTAAGAACTGAAAGTCGGTTCAATGCACCAAGAGGCTTTAATTGTACCTTTCAAGGATTTATTTTACCCTACACCCAACTTGCATGTCTCACTAGCACACCAACATGCCGGAATAAAAAAAACAGTATATGTGGATATCCTTTTCTTGAGGAGCAGAAGCATCTTCATGTCAAATGACATTGCATACTTTCAATAGGTAGTTAGCATTCATGCAATTCACAACTGGAAGCAGCTCGTGTAGTCCCATGGCTGCTGTAGGACTTTGCTTGCGTTGCACTATTTGGATGCAAGACACTAAGGCCCATCATGTCAAAAACTGACATGGGTCCATAACAGCTTCCAATTCATTACATATATGAATCATTACTACTTGTTTATTCTTAGATCAGCTGGGCCCATGCCGATCTTTTCATTCTCTAATGAGAGAACAGTGTCACTGATACTCTCTCGACCACAAAAAGTATGGTTCAAGCCCCGCAAAAAGAATTTGGGGACTCGTTTCGTGGCACAATAGATCCTGGAGTGGAAAGTCGGTAACGCGTCGAGTGACAATGACAGGGAAAGTGGAAGGGAGCCTTTCTGGCCTGCCTTTGATGTGCAACGAATAAAATAACTGCTTCCACTTGGGCCAAGAGAGCAACATGAAAATGTTGGTAGTTGCGCAGCAGTCATGTAGCATACAAGCATCGAGAGAATGACCAGGACCTGGGGGAAGAGGTCAGATTCCTCCCAAGCGACCAAGGCAATTCCCTGGACCCTTGTTCAGCAAACAAACCTAATCAGTTGTACTCAAAAGATTATGTAGCCAAATATGAAAGAAAATACAAGAAAAAACAAAATAGATGATCACTTAACCTGCACATTGCTTACTCAATTCTCCGGGAAAAGCTTCCTGCACACCTCTCTGGCCATCCAGTAGAAGGCCAGAGAGGTCTATCTCCGGCAAGTGTTTTGACTCTCCAACCAGACAGGAAGCACTAGTGAGATTCAGCTAAATATATAGAACCTGTCCCACTTTCTGTGAATCACTTCTTGAAAGACACAGTAGCTTGAACAAATGTCAGACTACATTTAGGACAATGCATTGCATCTTGTCAGGTTGTCATTTGAGGGTGCACGCCTGACATGGCCGAAAATCATATCTGTCTGAGGCGAAGCGGACAGCTATAAACAGTGTGTCTCCAAGCTAACCTTGTCAGGTCTGCTAGCTCAAGTCTCCTGTTCACTGAAGCCATACCAGCTTCAAAGAAAAGCATAACCTTTGAAGCCCTTTAGGTTTGTCAACTTTGTACTTTGTAACATTTCCCTGTTGTCAAGAAGAGGGGGGATTGGTGGCCTAGCGTGTAAACGCACAACGGCTTGACGCAAAAGCTTGCACCACAGAACCCCCACCCCTGTCCGTTTCAACCAGGATGAGCATCGTACTGGCGTGCAGTCGCGTATTGCTACTGCATGATGCACAATAAAGACCCCAGACCAGCGGCTGACCCGCACTCCGATTCCCTCGATCCCCAGCGTTGCAGGTGAACGAACAGACCTGCTTCTCGGCTAACTACCAGTTATTTTATCTGCTCCTTCAAGAGGCTAGCGGTCAAAGACGGCTTATCCTGCAACACACACTTTCACATTCTTGAAGTTTATTGGCCCTGGAAGAGCTGAGGCTAGAGCATCTTTCCTTTGGATGGCTCTCAGTTGCAATAGAAACTATCAAAGCTAGAAGCCTGCATACGCTACTTCTTAATTAACAGTGTACAAGGCGTCCGTGCCAGGCAAGCACACAAGAGCATTCTTTTTTCCTTTTTCTAAAGACGATGCTCAACAGAAAGCAAGCAAGCTAAGCTTTTCATTACCCATGACCACAAAAGGGTTAAAACATGCCGCAGAAGAGCCTTTTTGGCAGGGGCACTTTCAAATGCTGCGCTTACTTCCCATAGCATCACATGCATTCCAAACTACTACCAAAATAGTCTATCACTAGGCTACCCAATTTCATCGAGAGAACCATTTCACTATAATGAGGAGTGTTAGCCAAATGACCAAAACACTGCACTCTCTAAACAGTAGCACAGCCAAGGGGTTTCTGCGGGGAGGCGCTTTTACTCTTATGGTAAGATTAGATGGAAGGAGAGGGAGTAAAACAGACAATTTCGCTCTCTATTACACCTACTTTGAAAAACAAGTGCCCACAAGACTGCACATTGGCCTGCTACATGACTGACAAGAAATTATAAGACAGTCCATTTGCTGTATGAACCAGAACTCGAGCTGAAACGCATACGACATCACATTTATGTTTCGACAGTGTGGGCAAGGGAAGATAGCGAAAAACGTTTAGGGTGTTTTTTAAGCACCAAACACCCCACCAGAATGCTCGGAGAATAAAGTGAGGCATTTTTCTAGGTTTAGCGCTACAATGCTGCACGCTCGTCTGAGGCAGGGTAGTAAGGAAAGAGAAAGGAGTCGCAGACTGACAACCTTAACTACAGATAGAACCCATCCACAGAGGCCTATCATTGTTACTCGCCCATCCTCGCGCACATTGGCCCAACAAGCGTGTCAGACACTCGCATTGTTGTACCAATGCAAACAAAGCAGTGCAAACAGTTGCTGCCCGAGATAACTGCGAATCGCGCTTTGGTGATTCCAGTAAAGCGAACCTGCAACTTGCCAGAGATCTGAACACATAAGAGCGAACGTGAATATGCGCAGCAAAGGCAGGTTCCTCTCCCTGCATTCGGCAGCCGATCAACTCGACCAACCAACGTAGCACAACCCATTTCAGCGAGCCCCATAGAGAGCCCCATCTGGTAGGGGGGTAACGCGCCGCGAGGGCACTTGGTCAGTGAGGTCGGAGTCCTCGGGGGCCCGCGGCGCGAGCTCTCCGGAGGATCAAAGGAAGCCGCGCGGCGTCCTTTTGCTCGGAGAGCGCGCGCCGAACGCGGACGCAACAGGTCAGCAGGCCGCCACTCACGCTGGTTCCAGTTCACAACTCCCCGGACGGCTTGTGCAAATCAGGACCGGTACAGGCAGAAGCCCGCATGCTGCATTTCTCGCAGGATCTGCAATGACAGGGAAGCGATCGAGCCACGTGCCGCGCTGCTGCCCACCAACCAAAACAAAGGCGCCATCGGCGGGGCCGCCCCGTGCGCTGACGTCACGGCTCCCCGCTGCACACGACGGGGAAAAGCCCGCCGAAACTCCATGTTTTTCTTGCGACAGGTCAAGCGCCGCGGGCGCCCCCAGTTACGGCACGTTGCGCGCACACAGCGAGCGCGCCCACGAAGCAAGCAACCAAATTCCGGGGGCCAAGACGGCGCCCCCGAGTCGCGCGCGGTGCGCGCGGGCGGGCGGCCGGCCGCTTCCCCCCCCCCCCCCCCCTCCCCACCCCCACTCCGCCGTCCCCGGCCCGCGGCGGCCCGGCCCGCAGCGACCCGACGCCGGGCCCCGAATGGCCGCTTGGCGGGCCGACGCGCTCGAATGTCGCGACGGGTGCCCGACTAAGGCCAAAAGTAAGCCTAATCAATGTGGCCGGGGCTGGCCGCCGCCATGCCCCACGAAATCGGACAAAGGACCCGAGAGAGGAAGGCCCCTTGGCGCCATGCACTTCCGGGACGGCAAACGCACGCCGAAATGTAGGTCAGCCATCGGGGTTCGAACCCAAAGCCGCGGCGAGGCTCCCACGCGCGTGGACCCAACACAAGAGTCACGCGGCACGAGAGGAGCGTCGAGCACGCTCGCAGCGCGAGCGAGCAATCGCGGCGACGGCGACGCCGCGTGCTTTGTTCCTGCCACCGTGGCTTGTGCACACACGCGATCCCGCGCCACCCGCACGCTGCAACCCGACAATCGTCCATCGCATGCTCGGCCTTGACGAAAGTCCGGATATTACCTGGAGAGCAAGTTCATCTCGGGGAGCGGTCAACAAGTAATGTCGGACTAAGCCTTTCAGCCCAATTACCACCGCAACAAACGCACACATGGAAGCATCGCATGCCCAAGAAAGGTAACCGACGTCACAGCACTTTCGGAAATCAATCGCTCTGCACCGAGACTGCACAGAAACCGCGACAATTCATTGACAAGTCTCACCTTTTGAGTCGAGCTGCTCACTTTAGCAAACAAAGGCTGACGACTATGGCCGGTAATGCGTTGCTTCAGCGAGCCAAACCAATAGCCTACACCAGAGTTCGGCTTTGTTGGGGCACTCGCGTCGGACTCTTAGAACAATACAGTAGCCGAAATTCTTACCACCCGTCACTGGACGGACAGCCTAGAGCCAAAATAAAGGAATATACGAGCGTATGACGTAGCGAAACCAGCGAAACAACGCCAAAAACCTTCAGCGGGAGAGGCGGATAAGCGATCTCGTGTAATCTCGTTCAGGGGGTTTGTTTGCGAGACTTGACGTTCTTGTGCTGCTAGATAGCGTTAAATAATCGGCTACTGCGTTTAAATCATTTTTTTTTTTATCTCCCGGCGAGAGATGTCTTTTTTGGGGGGGAGTCGAACACTTTTAGAGAGAGTAATGTTTTTGCGAAAAAATAGCTCTTGTTTTTTGGGGTTCTTTTTTAGCGCCAGAGGCCGGAAATAGCGGATTAAAGGGTTTAATCCAGCATGAAAATGTCGGTCGTGCGTTTGTAGAGCGGCGCAGTGTTTCTCTGGCATTGCTGCGCTTGTTTGGTGGCGCGGCCAGTGCGGCGCTCGAGCGAAGGATTCTCAACGTGAACGCAGGACGATTTGGACAGCGGAGTCCAGCGCCACAGCAGCTGACATGTCGGACATCAAGGCCCTGGAGCACCCGACGCTCAAGGTATGCTTTCTGATTGGCGTTTCGGGGGAGTTGGAACCGCTTTGTCGTTGCAGGTGCCGTACGAAATCCTGAACAAGAAGTTCCGCGCGGCACAGAAGAGCATGGACCGGGAAGTGTCTCACGTGCAGAGTGCGGCGGCGGAGCTGGAGAAGACGTTGCGCGAGCAGGCGCACGCGGGCCCGCTGCGGACTCAGCTGGGAGGCCTGCTGGACAAACTCGAGGTGTTGAGGCGCAAGAGCGCCGAAAGCATCAGCGAGGAGCTGGAGGCGGCGTCGGCCTGCAAGCGTCGCGTTGAACACCTCAAGGGCTTCGAGACTGGCGGCGAGCAGTGGAAGCGGCAACGGCTCGACCGAATGCTGGTGGAACACCTTCTGCGAACGGGCTACTATGGCACGGCGGCCAAGCTGGCCGAGCGCAGCGGCCTGCGTGACCTCACCAACATGGATCTGTTCCTGGTGTCCAAGGAGGTGGAGGACTCGCTGGCCAGCCGCGATACGAGCAAGTGCCTCGCCTGGTGCCACGACAACAAGTCCAAGCTGCGCAAGCTGCGCAGCACGCTGGAGTTTCAGCTGCGCCAGCAAGAGTTCGTCGAGCTGGTGCGCCGCGACCGGCGGCTCGAGGCCGTGCGACACGCGCGGCGGCACTTCGGCGCCCTCGAAGAAGACGCCCAGCTGGCCGAGGTGCAGCGCGTCATGGGCCTTCTGGCTCTGCCCGGCGCCCGGGCCCCCGAGCTGCTGGCCGACGGCCGCTGGGAGCTGCTCGCCCAGCAGTTCCGCCAGGAGCAACTGCGCCTGTACCAGCTGAGCAGCTGCTCAGTGCTGGCCGTGGCCCTGCAGGCCGGCCTCTCAGGCCCTCAAGACGCCGCAGTGCTACGACGAGGCGCAGCGCAACCCGGACTGCCCGGTGTGCAGCCGGGCCCTCAACTGCCTGGCCCGGGGTCTGCCCTACGCCCACTGCTCGCAGTCGCGCCTCGTGTGCCGCATCTCGGGCCAGCCCCTCAACGAGCACAACCAACCCCTGGTCCTGCCCAACGGCTACGTCTACGGGGAGCAGGCACTGCGCAGCGTGGCCCGCCGGGGCCGCGTAGTCTGCCCGCGTAGCCGCGACTCCTTTGACCTATGCGACGCTGAGAAGGTATACGTCATGTAGCCTGCTGGAGCAAGCCTCGTCTGTGAGCCCCGCCCTGCGCAGTGTTCGTGGAAGACAGTCTTGTTTTGCTCCCATCGATTGCCACAGGCTTCCCCAAAATGGCATGGTAAGGTGATAGGAAAAAAAAATAAAAAATAAAAACTTCAACTGGTCAGCGTTCTGACACTGCAGCAGCCATTGCTGTTATTACAATGCTTCTCCACTCAAGTCCAAACTAAAAACCATTTCAATGTACACTATGGTCAGTGCTTGAGAGCCCAGTGGATGCTCTGCCTCAACCACAAGCTTTCTGCCATCGTTTGGTCACACGGGCAGCCAAATCTCCGTGAAAGGAAATAAGTATGTGCTGGAGGCACATACTTATTTCCTTTAATGGCACAGAGCTTCCTGTAATGAGGATACCAAGTGAACCTGCCCATCTGTCGATGCACTGTTCACAGACAAATCCACGTCCACCCACACCAGGTGTGGGCAGGGGCGGATGCAGGAATTTCCTGAGGGGGGGGGGGGTCAGGTGTTGGTCAGCGTACCATTTGTTTAGGAACCCCCTCTCCCTCGTTTCACGCCCTAAATTTTACACATGCAGAAATCAAGAGGGGGGTCAGGACATCCGGACCCCCCCTCTAAATCCGCCCCTGGGTGTGGGCACTGCGTGCGCAGAAACATTCGCGTGTGGAGAGGCTGGTTTCTGTGGCGTGACGGAGCCGTGTGTTGGTCTATACATAGCTTGCAAGGGTCACCATTACTGGGTACTGACGGTTATTTTGACTTACTGGTTTCTTCGAACTACAACTTCTGCAGTGTGAAACTAACACAAACAAAGCAAATGCTCTGGGCACACAAGACTGGCATGGCCGTGAATGACTTCACACGCTATATGCATGCTATATCATGTTGCACAGTGCTATATCATGTTGCACGAACATGGCCATCCAGCAAAGGGTAGAACCCTTGTAACGAAAAATATAAAGGTGCACACTAAGTTATTTTGGCTGCCAGCAGTTCCGCCTGTGTGCTGAGATTTAAAACAAAAGCACGAGTTTACATCTTGTGCATAGCTCCAATGCCCTAGAGCAACTTCTATAAAGTGCACAGCACAAAGAAGCGATCCACAATTTCATTTTTTTTTTCTTTGAAAGCTGAAAGGCTCATCAAAACTAATAGCTCAAATTTACCCAGTTGTAATTGCATACTGAAATTTAATCAATACGGGAGTCTCAGAAATGGAAGGCCTCCAAGCAGCAAACCGAAAGCAGAGGTCCTAGAGGCAAAAACAATTTCCAGGACTCATTTCATTGGGCTCCATAAATTAGTTAGTGAAGTGTGCACATTGTAACCTCCAACAAAAGGTGGAGGGAAGTCTTAAACGTTTCCACTTGCACAATTACCTGGCCGAGGAGTTCACTTACTTTTCTATGGACAGGAATGCTTTGGTACGAAAACAAAAAGAACAGATTGGACAAAACGGTAGAGGGAGCAGCTAAAGCGCTCCCCTATTTTTTTTTTTTTTTCTTTTTTAAGTGCTTAGAATGTGGTTTTTAGTTTTACAATGGGCTTAGCAGGGTACCCAGTCAGAGCAAAACTAATTGAACATTCTATTTCACCTTGCGATGAACCCCAGAGGATGCTACGAGTGGCCCGAGCCAATCCAATGCTCTCAGAGCGTCGCACAACCTTTGGGAGGCGCGGCACTGCAATACTGCGCTGTTTGCATAGTCTCGCGATACGTTCACACCACCAGATTGACTGGAATGATTCCCAACGTCCACTGAAGTCCATCTTCGGGTGAAACGGCATATAGTTATTATCCCAGAGACTGCGAAAACATTTGTCAATCAACAAGTTATGCCTTTGTTGACGCTTGCAACCTGTGGAGTCAACAAAACGTGTGTGCAGTCCTGTAGATCGATGGTGCAATAAAATAAACATTGCCATACACGCAGCATTCTTGGAGCTAAAGTACCGGGCATTTGCGAGAAAAAAGAATAGTGCTTTTCTCGCCGCAAAAATAAAACCAAGCATTGCAAACTGCTCAATCTCGGGTTAAAATGTAGCGCTAGCAGTTGGGACGGAGTGACAAAAATTCAGAACTTGCCGTTGTCCAATTCAAAAGTTGCCGAGCAATTTTCAAAAATTTCCAACGAAGAAATGGGGCAATAGCAGATGCCTTTAACCTCTATGTATTCGTTGGCCACCATTTTCTCATTAACAAATTGCCAAAAATCATTTATGTTTGGATAACTTTAAGTTCTGAAATTTTGGCATCTGGACCGAACTGCCAGTGCTACATTTGGGCCGAGACCAAGTGTTCGGCAAAACAGTTATTTTTGTGGCGAAGGAAATGTGGTTCTCTTTTCTTCCAAGTACACTGGCATAGTTACAAAATTTTTAAGTTTGTAAGGATAATAAAAATTAAATATTTCAGGCTCTAGCCAAAGAAACTTATTTCACATAACCTTGTTAGTTCATGGTAGGGTGACCCGACGTCCCGTTTTGGCCGGGACAGTCCCATATTTTTAGGTCCGCTTTTGCCGTCCCGTCTTTTTGTCCCAATAAAGAATCGTGTCCCGTTTTCGCAGGAGTGCATAGTTTCGAAATTGGCACAAGGCAAGATGAAGCAAACTGAAACTATGCCTACTCGTTACAAGTATATATTACGAAAATAACTGTAGGTACTTTACAATGTTTACCCAGAGAACTGTTCTTGCCCACAAACACTTTTTCTCTCACGAAGACTCTTGTGTAGAAATATATTTTTTAGTTACTGAATATAGCATGCATGTATGTTAACGTCTTGAAATAGCAGTTATATCATTAAATTTTTTCTCCCACTCTCAACCTTTAGTACGCCTCCCCCCCCTGGCTGGGATGTCCCGTTTTCTACCTTGAGGAATGTGGTCACCCTAGTTCAGGGCTACTTGGTGGCCATTTCAATATTGGTCCAGGCATAGCTCGGAGCAACATTTTGATGCATAGCCCTGTTAACCAGGAGGTCACAAACGGGCTATGTAAAGAAGTGGAACCATAAAGGCTGAACTCCATGGAGCGAATTATGCGACGAATAACTGACGAACGCCGCCCGACGGCATGCTCGCTTTGCGCGTGACGTAGCAGCCACTGTGCTGATGCCACGCGCAGAGCAAAAGCCGCCGGGCAAAATTCGTCGATTTTTCGCTGTATATTCGTCCCATGGAGTTTAGCCTTTAGAGAAGGCATTCACTAGCTGCATAAGACCACAGACAAGATACTGGCACAACAGTCTGCAGTTGTGTTGGGTTTGTTATTTTTGAGAAACTACTTTCTCCTACCCTTACTAGATTTGTATGCGCACAAATTTTGAGAAGGAAATTTTTTTGCTTGAAATGCTTTACTATTGCAGTATGCAGTGATTTTAACAAATATATTCTTACCTGTCGAAAGAAGTGGTGTCAGTAAACTTGTTCAATTGGTTAGAGACTGCCTCGTACCTTGCCTTTCTCATTTTCATTGTAGTGGGTCACGATGTACAGACATACCTACCTTTCATCGAACCAGACATTGTGTCGCAGCACCCTAGTTTTTAATCCAAATAAAGAAAGCTGTCAACCAGACCAGAAGCTACATGACAGTGGGCTGTATCAAACGAGTGCAGCTTACACCGGGTGGTCGATGTTATGTGCAGCTGGTTAGAGACTGCAGGTGCAACACTCCAAAGCAGAACGTCTCCCCGACTGTCCTCTTCCTGTAGCACTTAGAAAGCAAGTGCAACACAGGATGCAAACAAACCAGCAAGGGCAGCTCCAACGCGGAGGGAGGTCCACGCTAGGCTTGCAGTAGGCGCACCACGGCAGGGTGCGGGAAGGCTCGCCAGCGCGATGCCACCCGCCCGACGGTGGCTGCACGAACGGCAGTCAGCTCCTGCTTCGAGTCTTGGAGGAGGAGGCACGCTTGCAGCAGGGGCCCCCAGGGCACCTCCAGCTTCCGGATGAGGTCCACCACGCGAGCCTCGACGCAGAGGCTCACGGCCTGTGTGATGGCACGGCCCGCCTTGGTGCACACTTGACGCTGCTGCTCCTCGCGGCGGCCACCCAGCGGCCGCAGAGAGCCCACCAGCCGTGCCAGGCGCTCCTGCCCCAGCATGCTGCGCTCCCTCTGCACCTGCCGCAGTGCTGCCTTCACGTCCTGCAGCTGTGGCCAACTGGCACTCGCTGCAACCAATGTCCGTCACGTTAGCTCCTCTTCCTGATGCCCATGTTGGATGCACCAGACAGCGTGTCCACAAAGGTTGGTGAATGACAATTGTTCTCACATGTGTTAGATTTGCAAAAGAAAACCCTCCTCAATTTGCTCGTTTTCGTTTTCACACCGGTTACACTCGCATAAGCCAACCCTGTTTGTTTTTCTTCCGCATTACTAGCCACATCCAGGTTCTCTGCCGCGCGCTCCACATTTTTGGAGCTAATTAAACAAATACAAAAACACGGGGAAATGCAGTAAAGTCAACAAGGCACCCCCTTTCTCTTTTTTAAATACAGAGGACATTTACTCTTTCCATAACTACCCGAGAGCCGCAAAGATTTAATTCACGAGCTTGCCCATATGTTTTTACATTCCCCCTTTGACTGTAACAGAATGCTGATTCAAGAACAGAGGTGCCTGCACTTCTCTCAAAATTACTGGAGTATGAAGAGAACTGACCAGTGGCACAGCTAGGCCATCTGGCACCCACGTCCCTTATGTCTTTCATAGCACCCCCCCCCCCCCCCCCCCCACTTCCCCTCTCTCCATTCACTCCCCGAGATCGCAACCAACCAATAAAGCGTAAAGGAAGGAGGGGGGGGGGGGGGGTGGGGGTGCCAGAAGTGCCTTCCCCCCCGCCGTTGCTACGCCACTGGAACTGACTGACATCTAACACTACCAGGGCTGCCATCACGGAAAGTCAAGTTTTCCCTCACGGGCACCATTAATTTCCCTATTTCTGGTGAAATTTCTCTCGCTTGCCCAAATAATTATATAATACTAAATATACATTGTTTTCTGCATAACTTCATTTTTACGACGATTGAAACTCTATTTAACCCCTTAAGTGCTACTTTTTTTCTTTTTTTTTAAGTAACCTAAATATGACAATTTTTTTTTTATTGAGGAATTTTATTCTTTTAGTATCAGAGATACAATTTCAATTTATTACGCAAAAATCAGCGGCGGCGAAAACAAAAGGCACCAACTAAAGCGAGTGCTGCCATCTATGGTCACCGCCGCAAACTACTCGGGTGAGCCTAGCTCGTCCGTGGAGTTGAGGGCTACCGAAAAAACCACTGGACGAGCTGAGCTCGTCCATGGCATTTTTAACTAGAAAGCGGCCGACGAGCTCAGCTCGTCCAAGGCACTTAAAGGGTTAAGCCCTGGATGTTATGCACATCATCAGAACATGGTACTGCTTTAATATCTTCATTAGCGCTTTTTTATAATAGTCAGTCCAAATCAAAAAGTGTAACACAAGCGAAAGTTCTCGAACTCGAACACATGGAACACGACACACATTAAGTACCATTTCGTGCACGGCACTTCACGAAATATTATTAGCCATGGTAAGCCTATATCTCCAGACATCGCAGTATTTCTTCTTGAACTCAAGCTTTCTTTTTCGAGAAGGGGGTAGCGGTGCTGTCAGAAGCTTCGACCTGGCTGGTTCCTTCCCCCATAGTTTTCACGGGGGCGATAAAAACTGATTTTGCCGAAAAAAGTTGTTTGAGCGCTCCTCAGCGATTCCAGATAGTTGCACAACAAACCGCCAAATGGCTGGAGGGAATAACCCAAATGTCACCAAAGCCGCTAAAAATCTCGAGAAAAAAACAAATTATAACTGACATATAAAATTTTAGATATATACGATGCCCAAAATTTACCTCAAACTAGCAAGATTCCCCTTATTCCCACATAGACCTGAATATTAGCTTAATCTGGGAAATTTCCCTCGGGTTGTTACACGATTACTGTTACACGATTACAGCAAACTGAAATAATAACTGCATGCACTGAAGCAATAAACCTTCCCCTTCGGGTATAAACCAATACAGCTGCTAGGAAACAAGTCTTCAATGTAGAAATGCAAGGGAAGTAGAAAACGGAAGCTATGTAGCAGTGTTGCGGAATGGGCACCCCCATTCCATTCCAATTCCATTCCAGGGAATTAGAGTTTCTGACAATTCCATTCCTTTCAACTTCTTGAAATGGAGACACTGGGCCAATTCCAACTCCTGGAATGGCTGAACTCCACCATTCTATTCCTCTAAATCCTAAAGGTAAAAAAATGGCCATTGACAGCACACTGTGTTATTGAAAAAAAAAAACAAAAAAAAAAAACAGCATAAAGCTGCTGACGTTACCAAACGCGGAGACAACTGCAAAAGTATGCAAAAGCTTCCTCAAAGTACTCATTCTACTAAGCATTAGAGTGATCGCACAAAGCGCTTCGTGGCACTTGGCGTCATTGCGGACATCGATTGCGCGATCAAGCATTCAATTGCTCAAGTAGCGTCCAAGGCTCTGGGCGACTGGTGTCCCAGCGACCAGTGCCGTGCAGTGTCATGCTCGTCGCACCTTCGCCTCTTGGCGCCTCTAGATTTCGCCACCGGGGAACAAACATGCCGACAGCCATCAAATTTCTTGTTTTTATTTTGATGTTTATGTTCACTTTCTTCTTCCTTAGGGAAATATGCTTGGCAGCAAAAGAAAAGAAAAGAAAATGCACACACACACATACACGAAGAATATATCTTTAGCCTCTTGGCATTGTCAGCTGTACTCCGTTTCACCTTACAATGTTCCACGATGGATGTTACGAGCTAAATGCCGACACCAATTCGTGCTGCACATAGACGTGAAATATACCTTTTTGTTTCAATATTACCGTGTTGTTTCCATGTCGTCGCGGCCATTTGCTTGGTCAAAACTGAGCCACTGACGCCACCGTTGCAAATATACAATTGACTTCTCGCCGCCACCCGCAAGAAGGCGCGGCTCAGATTTTAATACACCGAACCGTTTTTCAATGAACCGCTAACTGCCACATGGGATTACGGTTCCATTCTGGTTCGGGTTTAATATCAACAGTTTTGCTTCGGTTCAGTTAGAAATAACGGTTTTGCTCCAGTTTTCTGTTTGGGTTTGGTTCGACATCCTGGTTAAAAGCTACCGTATTTACTCGAGTAATAGCCGCACTGTTTATGAAGAAATCCTGAGGGTTCGCTTCTCCGTGGAGCACGCAGATTGTCAATCACCGCGATCGACAGCATGATTAGAGCTGTTTACAGGACAGAGATAACGTGTTCGCGCGAAGATACCATCTGTGAAGATTGCATTTGTATGGAGAATCATGTTCTCGATCTGGTTATTCACTATGTTATTTATGCGCAACACAATGATTGGCTGCATATGTGTTCTGTGGGAAAGTAGACTCAAGGGCCTTGTTCATAAATAGTGCGGCTATTACTCGAGTAAATACGGTACATGCTAATCGCGCATGATTGCAACAGTTACTTTGTCGCGTCTCGTGGCACCAAGTTGTATATTGCAATTATTACAGAAATTCAGCAATTCTGGTAGTTCGCATTTTATCATTTGCTTTCCATAACCTGTTTTACACAAATAAATGTTTCATATATTAATGCTACATGTGGGATATGTGATTGTTCTCTTACATAAACAAGCTAACTGAGTTAGAAGATTTGTGTTTTTTGCTTCCTGTTTATAGGTTATACTTAAACGAAATGCATACATGTTGTGAAAGTTCATTATGCCATGTTTTTGAAAAGGTGGTGCAGAAGGGTGATCATTCGAAACATTATCTATATTTCTAAGCATTTTCTTCTGCAGTAAGTAAATCTTGTGCAAATTTTGGAGGGTCCTGTTTCCCCATACTAGATGACAGTAATTTATATAAGAATAAAATAATGCGTTATGTACGAGAAGTTTAACTCTAGTAGGTAAAATATAGACCTAAACCCCCCCACCCCCCACCCAATTCTAACCGACTTTTTTTTAAGAGATTTATTTTTTAGATATTTTAATTTGAGACACCCATGTCTAGAAAGGTTGACTTATACGCAGCAATATACATATATCTCCTAAGTTCTCCAGCTAATGCACTGAAGGGTGTTGTTTTTTTTTTTTTTTTTCAGGCTTTACACATTTATTTAAAAAAAGCCGTGAAAGCTAAACTAACCTGGTCTGTGCAGGCAAGCTATATGGCCCAGAGGGACACAAATAAATTGGTAATCGTCACGGTAAGTTGGATAAGGAACTAAAATTTGTTGATTAAATTTTTAATTGGTTAAAATAAACAGGGTTCCAATTCTAAACTTGCTGAGTGTCATTTAAATCCACTATATATCAGATAATTAAAAAAAAAAAAAAATTTGGAGCGCGTGGGAATGGCGGTGGTGCGCCAAAGTTACCACTCATGCAGCAGGTGCAATGCTGTTGGTGCAAAATCGCGGATGATAACACTATCCTGCATTTGAGTGGCAACTTCAGCGTACCACAGCACTTTTCTGGCCCTCTAAATCTTTCTAAAATTGACAGATTTAGTGCGTTTTGATTACCGTATTTTCTGGACTATAGTACGCGGACTATGCATGTTTAAAAGTTTAAATTTTAGGCTGTGTGGGCTATTTACACGTGCGGACTATACAGGAATTTTGTTTTTCAATATCGTTGATTATGACGAGACGAGACGGATTTTGTGAATAAAAGAGTATGTTAATGATAATTTATGTATATTATAGGCTTCTTTGCGAGCTAAGAAAGCAGACATATGTCAAGGGGTGCCGCACATTAGAAGATTTTTGTGTCGACTAAGCACCAGGTGTGGACTATGCACTGGGTGCGGACTATCTAAGCAAAAACTTTTATTTTTGACCCCAAATTTGCCTTTGCGGACTATACACCGGGTGTGGACTATAGTCCGGAAAATACGGTACGCTTCTTAGCAAGTTAATAGTTGGAACCATATGTTCATTTTCAATAATTAAAGAGTTAACAGATTTTAGTTTATTATCAGACTTATCATGACTGTTAGCTCATAATATGTCCCCCTGGCCATATAACTCACCTGCATAGATTGCATTAGAATAACTTTCATAGCATAAAAAAAAAAAAGGTGTAATGTTTACAAAAACTATTCAAAATACAAAATTGGATGCTTGGATTTGTAAGAAATATGCTAACTGCCTTAACATCTGATGAACAATGTCACTATGCTGGGTCCAGAGAAGTAACACTATGCCGAGTTTCCCTACAGAAAAGGCAGCGCTTGTCATGCTTCCACAGACTTACTATTTACTACTGGCAGTTTTCACAGCTTATGAGAGCAACTCTGCTCCAGCATATCAGGTGGAAACGAGACAGTTAAAGAGCTCAAGATATGCGATGCTTGCCCACCTGGTAAGCCAACAGTTTCCGACAGTCCTTTGTAGAGTGTCTTCTTAGAAAAGGCCTTCAACTTGTCCTTCAGTTCGCCACGCTCGGCTTCAAGAGCATCAATGTCTGCTTGCAGGTGATCCATGCTTTCTTCAAATTCTCTGAATGAAGAAATGAAAACCGTTACTTTGCCCCAAATCTAAACACCCAGCTCACTTTAAAATAAAACTAACCCAAGTGACAATAACTGTTCCACTCTAACTAAAGGCAAGATTTTGCTTGCAACTTATTTCCCAAGCACTTTGGAAACTTTGTAGAACCTAACCAGATGAGATAGTTTTCATGACTACTCGCATATCTTGCACTCCTCCACGGCACAGCCTTTTCCCTCATAAATTAAGAATGAGTCGGCCGTCTCGCAAGCGAATTCTAAAGAGGTTGGTCTCAAGTATGTGCCCCGTCTCTCGCCGACTTACTTTTCTTTCCTGAGGAGCAGCATCTTTGTTTCATCCAGCTGCCGCTGCACCTTGTCAGCCCGATCGTCACTGTCGCGCGTCAGCATGCCCAGCTTCTTTTCCGCCATGTCCTTCCGCACGTGCATCTCGCTGTATTCCTCGCTCTGCAGTTCCCAGGCGGGCAATTAGGATCTCTGCTGCCACAACCAATGTTAGTGCAGGCAGTGTCCGCCTTCTTGCACTCTTTTTCTATCAAACAATGTGTGGTCATTTGGCTGTCAAACTATGCTGCACAGCAAGAAAGCAAGTCCCGTTCGCACCTAAGTTACACGCTTGATGCCATTTTGCGATACTGCAATTGTTTTTGCACTTGAGACAGGGAGAAGACGGATAGGCCTACTTCTAAAAAATTAATGCAATGCCGGACGATGCCAGAATTTGAAGAATCGCACACACGAAAATGCCTCAAATGTACGCCTTTATGGGTTTCCAGGACAATTTCCAATACGTATTTGACTATAATTTCGAGATTACATTAGAACCCGAGTTTTTTTATAGATAAAAGGTGGAGGTTTAAAGAGCAGCAATTCACCCTAAAGCCCAAAATCACATCTAAAAAATAAATCTGTCCGTTTTTTGACTTGCAACTTTTTTTACCTACTTTCAGTCATAAAAATTTGGTGTCCACAAAATATTCCTGAAACCCGTACTTGAGATAATTGTTAACAAATTGTTACTGCAAAAATGAAGTCCTTTACAATAACTGTTTCGATATTGACAGATACATTATAAAAACAAAAGCAGCAGCATATATTTTGTTGCAAGTGAAGAAGTACAGGAGAGGTTCTTTGCCTGGTTTCTCAGAGAGAAATGGCATCAATAAATTTTCCTGGCATCACAGAAAGAAAGAAGCATCGGTGCCTTTTTCAAGATTGGTGCTCAGAACTCTGCCCAATGCACCTTGCACTGTTTTTGTTGCTTCTTATGCAAGTTGGCATGGATTGGGGGGTAAGAGGGCCAAGAGTTGCACTCTGGCCATCACAAAGTATCGCGAGGATCCGATTTCGGGCAAGAGCACCGCAGCAAAGCAAGCTCTACTAACGAGAGAGGCGACCATCAACCCCCCACTTTGGATCAGTTTGGTCCTTGGTTAGCGAGCTATAGAGTAAAAATAACTCTATAGACACAGAATTACCATACCCCGTGTATGCCTTTTTCCCTCTCGATTTATGGTACAGCTAGGAAGCACACCTTGATTTTGAGGGCAGTCTTGAGGGCCACAATGTCGGCCTCGCGCGCCTCAAGCTTAGCGCGCAGTGCCTGCAGGTCCCGGGCCTGCTGCCTCGACGCCTGGGCCCGCAGCTGCAGGGGCGCGGGAGGCTTTGGGGGGGCGTCCCCTAGGGGCTGGAGAGCATCCCCTATGGAGTCGAGAGAGACCGCCACGCCAGCCAGGGCATCCCTTAGGCAGTCGGGGCCCTGGTCCTCCTTGCCGTACACCCGGTCCGTTGCCTCGTGGGCCAGCTCCTTGAGCTTGTCGGCCGGCAGTGGTGCGTCCTGCTCAGCCCGAGCCGCCACTGCCCGCTGCAGCGAGCAGGCCGCCTGCAGCACCTGCCCTAGGCTGCGCACGTTCGCCTCCAGCTGTTCCCGAGCCGGGCCAGACAAGGCCACGGGGCCATCGTCCGTGGGCAGGCGACGCCGCAGCCTGCGCGTCCCCTGAAGTGCCTCCGCCGCCGAGGCCAAGGCAGCGTCCAGGAGTGCCGCCAGGTCCCCCGCGTCCGAGCTGAGCAGGCGGCGCACCCAGCCCAGGGCACACTGCACCGCCTCACAGGCCAGCCCCAGGCAGCGCAGGCCATCTGCCAGCAGCTGCGCGTCGTCCCGCAGCTCCCCCGACAGGTGCACAGCATACAGGCTCTCGAAGTAGCTCAGCGCCCGCTCCAGGTGCCCCAGCGGGATGTTCTCGTCCAGCTGAGATTTCGAACAACCGCTCCTTTGGATGGACCCTTCATTTACCACTCGCCACACTCAATTTCTCAACGTACCCGAAAGACCACTCTCCACTCCCCCATGCTTTCGGATTGTTATGAGAAAAATCAATTGACATCTATGCAAGCCTGATAGGAATGAAAGAATTTGGTCCCCTAAATGCCAAAGGAGAGCCTGGCTCCTTCTCCAATGGGAACACTTGATTTGCAATTCTCGGAAAGCAGCAACTGCAAAACCACCGCTTCCTATATTTGCTTACAGCTTGCAGTGACGATAAAGCTGAGGCTCCAGCACGAGCACCCGAGTCTTGGTTGAGTCTGCGAAAGCACCTGCCAAAGTTACGAGTGCATGCCTAAACGGTGACACTACTGCACTTTGCACCACATGCAGTATGAAGTGCTCATTCAGCACGAGCACATTGACAAAGGGTCTTCTTTCAAGGCCGAAAGGCAATCTCTTCCGATTGCCCTAGAGTGTCCTCTAGAATTGCTCTGCCTGCACGCAGTTTGCGCCCAAACGTGGGGGCCTAGGCAGCTCACCTCATCCTTGCGAAGCAGTTGCAGGTACAGGTCCACCAGCTTCTCATGCACCAGCATCTCCGGGTACAGCGTGGCCGTCTTGGTGAACAGCTCCACACTGCACGTCTCCAAGGCTGCGCCGTACTGGTGCAAGAGCCCCTGCAGCCGGCACAGCAGGAATCGCGTGAGGCCAGCATGTGCAAACTGGATCGCTTCCGAGGTCTCCGAAGTGGGTCCCGGTGGCGTGGCGTGACGCTGCTGCAGCTGTGAGGCCAGGATGTCGCACTTGGCGGCCACCCGCGACACCAGCAGCACCATGAGCACCCCGTCGTGCTCGTGGGCCAGAAATCCCTCTGTCAGAAAGGCACTGAGGTACTCGACGTGGCGGTTGGCCTGAGCCACTTCCAGGCGGCGCAGCTCGAGGTCAATGGCTCGCTTGTGCGCCTTGCCTCGGGCCAGCCGCAGTGCCAGGCCGCTCACTTCGGCCGGGGGAGCGAGCTGGGCGGGCTCCGCCTGCAGCTGCTGCTCCAGCCCCAGCGTCTGCTCGCGCAGCTGAGCCACCAGGGCTCGGTACTTGGCCACAGTCTGCTCGCAGTCTGCCAGCGCCTCGTGGGCCGCCTCGACACGTCGCTGGGCGTCCGCGGCCCGCACCTGCGCCTGGCTCAGTTCCTCCCGCAGCTCCAGCTCTGTCTCCCGTGCCTGCTCCTGCAGCTGCTCGTTGAGGTCATGCAGCTTCTCGTAATCGTTGAGCTCCTCACGCAGGTCACGCAGCACCTCCTCCAGGTCCAGGTTCTTCTCCGTCAGGTGCTCCACCATCTGCTCGGCGCCCAGGGCCATGTCCAGCTGCTCCTGCAGCTCCGCAACCGTGCACTCTGTCTGCTGCTGGCGCTCCTCCAGGGCCTGCTTCATGCGCGTCAGCTCCACCACCTCGTCGCAGCGCTGGTCCAGCTCCCGCTTTAGCTGCTGCTTCTCGTGTTTCAGCTGCGTCGTCAGGTCACGCAGCCGCACCAGCGCCTCCCGCATCTTCTCGTTCTCCTGCTCCAGCTGCCGCTCCCGGTAACTGTTGGGCTCGCCCGTTGAGAGCTCCGATGTCAAGATCTTGTGGTCCAGTTCGAGCATCTCATACTTCTCCTTCCAGTGATCCACTTCCTGCTGGAGCTGCTCCAGCTTCTCTTCCGCCATCTCCTTCTCGACCGTCGCCATCTCTATCGTGTCCGCCAGGTCTACCACCTCCTCGGCATGGCGCTCGCGCTCCTCGTGTGCTTCCTGTGCCTCCCGCCGCGCCTGCGCCAGCTGTCTCTGCAGCTCCGCCTGCGACTCGCCGATCTTGGCCTTGAACTCGAGCAGCTGCTGAACCTGCAGCCGCGTGCGCTCATAGTCGCGCAGCTGGGCCTTCAGCTCCTGCCGCTTGTGCATCATCGTGTCCAGCTTCTCCTGCAGGTCCTGCACCTGAGCCCGGAGGGCATCCGTTTCCCGGCTCGGCTCCAGCAGCCAGGTTAGGGCCTGCTCCTGGGCCACGGGCTCTGCCACAGGCTCCGCCGCGGGGCCCGGGGTGGTCGTGACTGCAACCAGCGTCTTGCCATCCACAACGCTTCCCTCGCCACTAGGGGCAACACGACCCCTACTCCTTCAGCACCCTCCCTCCGGCAGTATGTCACACCCCAATTGTTAGACAAAATCGGTCGCTCCCGGATCTATGCCAAACATTGCCCGACAATAAAATAGACAATTAAACCTGTTTAAGGATTGGCCTATAATTTGCCACATTGCTTGCTCTAGTGAAATTTTTCCAAATTTAATACCATATAGTCTAAATAATATGTTAGAGCCACACATCAAATAGATTTGTATACAAACTAAGAAAACACGTCTTGGAACCCACATTCGACCTGCAGCTAACAAAGACTGGCAACGAAATATTGGGCTTTTGTAGTATCTGCACATTCCAGTATAAAACAATGTATCCCCGCAGATACTCAACTATATGACTGCTGTGAGCCAATAGACTGACTTGGAGAAGCAGGGAGCACCTAGCTTTGTGTAAGGACATTTAGAAGATTGCATGCATTGTCTTGTGCAAAACAAGAAAGCCTCTACGTCCTGTTTTATACCCAAACTTTTTTATGCCCCTTTGCCAATAAAAGAGACATCAATGCTTTTTTATAACATTGCGAAAACTACATTTGGGACTCCAAATGTCAAATAAAAGATTGCACCTCAACAGTTCTCAGCAGCGTGGTGTGAGGCAGACACCAGCAAGGTGCTTTAGAAAGTGCTTTCCTTGTGCAAACAAAGTATTATGCAGAGTTATAAATGCGATGGCCATTCCTTTAACAGTGCTTCATGCAACTTGTGCAGCGCCTGTTAATTTATAAATGTCGCCTCGTCCTATCGCATGTTCCTTGTTTAAGTCGTAGAGTCGTTAAAGAGGAAAAGCAAAACCTCATTTCTAAGGTCACATTCACATGCATTCTCGCCTGAACATTATGGAGAAAGAAAATGTTCGTACAGTTATTAGAGTAGCGAATTCAGTCAATGCTTTAGTCTCCTGCGGCCACACAAGTATGCAGTGACCGAGCAATTGGTATGACTGGGGAAGACTATCCCTTCCGATCAACAGAAACTGTTAGCAGGCCAACAGAGCAGCCTTTCACCTGCCCCATCATCCAGGCCAGCCTTCTGCAAAGCATGCACAGCACGAGGAGATAAGCAAGCACTAAGTGCCGAGAGCTACCCAGGGGCTTTGTCGCTTCTGTCCCATCCGTAGGTTCATCCAGGAGCTTGAGCTGCGACTGGCGCACGAAGATGCCGTGGTTGTCAGCGCACGAGAAGTAGGTGCGGCCCTGGACCGTGCCGTTGTTCTTGCCCTTGGGCTCATCCAACACCACGCCCACCCAACGGCCCGAGGAGAAGGTCGTGGTGCCCATGTAGGCCACCCGGCCACAGACATCCTTGCCAGCAACCTCGACCCGAGCACCCACCTCCAGCATCTTGGCTGCCACGTGCCTGTGACTAAGGAGAGAGCACAAATGCCCCATGTGAATGCCTGGCAAATTTATCTGGTTCACTCGACTGTATGACGGGCGGACAGATGAGCTGGCTCAACTGAGCGTCTGCCGATATGTTCAGCCATGGAACCGAATTTGACAATAGGGAATGGTGCCAGTCCATTTCCCAACAGTTCAACGCAGCTCCTTGTATATCACTCTTGTCGCTCCAGCATGAGCTACGCTGAACCAGTTGACACTGTACACAAAATAGGCTCCATACTCCAACCTACCAATTGTATCAGCACAGTACACAGCAACAAAGCACCACATACCTGTGCGAGGCGATACACAGAAATAAAAAGATTCACACGGACTGTCCCGTGTTGGCTGCCTTTTTATTATTCCGGGAATATTGTTTCCCAACCAGCTCGCCTGCACTCCATCTCTTCAGAGTACCACAGCAGCAGTACCATGAAACAGTGGGAATACATATACGTCATAGTTTGAGTGTCCCACATCCATCAAGCTAAATTTATGCAGCTTGCCCTCCAATTAACACAAACCAGACTAATATTCGCACGGCTGGAATATCGTTCACAAACATGGAGAAAGCATTTCAAAATCTGTTCACCAATGCTTGTGCTGCGGCAGCTAAAAACCGACGAAGGAAAGATGGCAACGCTCTGTGGAAATCTAACGACAGCAACTATATTTATCGAGAGTCATTAATTAATGTCTTTAAGTCTTTAAGTAGTCCTTGCATGGAGAGCATATGAGATACCAAGTTTCAAAGGACCACACTAGATCGGAGCATCGCGATTTTCTTGATGATGTAAATACCAAAAGCTAATTTTCCGGTTCCGTCTGGAACATCAAAACAGTGCTGACGTTTTCTTGTGGTTTTTGTTTTTATTTTTCGCAGTTTGTACCAACACACTCAGTTGAAGAATACGCTACGTCACGCAGCGTAAAGTTTGGGTTGTTGGAAGTCAATATTCAGATATGCTACTGCATCGAACATAATACGAGTGATACCGGCTCCTCAAGGAACGTAGGCTGAAGGAACCAACAACGCAAATTGCGTGCTTCTCCACTTCTGCAGTTACATATCGAAAAAGACTCATCGGATCAATATTTATATTAAAAAAAAAAAAAAAAAAAAAAAAACACTGATATTAGCGAGCAGGCGGAAACCGACTCGAAGCGATTCTCAGAAGCCGCACTTTAGGTCCTCTGTCGCGTAGATAACACCGCATTATTTTGAAACAGAACAACAACAACAAAAAAAAAAAAATACCAATGACGACATAGCGCTGTTCCGTTTGTTAAAATCGCTAATATTTCTTTGGCACCTGTCAGCTAGAGGTCCAAGGAAACGTACTCCGAAATGAATGGCCGAGAGCGGACAGCCAGGGTGGTTCTACGCGAGATCAAAAGATGACCGCGAAACGACTCCCAGATAACCGACATGCATCGCTTGTCTCTGGGTTCCTAGAAATTAAACATTTCCCGTACCTTTAAAACCACGTCCCCTCCGTGACTTTAACCGTTGATTGCAGTACCATTGGAGACATTGGAGAGGAAGAGGGTCATTAGTAGGGATGTCGCGAACTTTTGTCGAACCGAATTTTTGGTCGAAGTTTAGGGGTTCCGCTGGATCGACGAACCTTCGACCGTACTGGCCGACCTTCTGCCGATTCGAAAATCGGCGACGAATCTTGGGATTCGGCCAAGCCGAACTTTTCTAGAGATTCGGCAAAGGATGGATGGATGGATGGATGGATGGATAAATGAATATCGTGAATATCAGAGCCGTGTATATAGAGAGTTTGGTCAATGGGAGGCGCGGGCAGAGTCAGGGCATACGCCAGACTCGGAAAGAGGGCTTGGCATGCTCTCTTGACCAACCAGAAGCCGAAAAGAATCCCCTAGAGGTGGTAGCGAGAAACAGTTCTAATCAAAGGTATATGTTCGTAAATAATTTAAATAAGCGCGTAAGAGTGAAGTGTAGTGACTCTTTGTGGTTGAAAATAGGGTGCACGTGATCTTTTGATCATGATCATGCAGAAAGATGTAAGAAACGAAAGCGCCGCTCAACTCTGTTTTGCTCGGACAGAGTGTGACCGCTCGGACGGCAGATTCCCGGCCCTCGGCGCTTGGCGTAAGGATTATGTCGATCGTTCCGCTAGTCGCACTCTTCCACCATCATTTTGAATGAGCGTGATTGAAACATCACATGTACCATATTTTCAGTCACCGAGAGTCACTCCGATGCAGTTATCAGGTTTGTTTCTCGCGACCACCACCAGGATATTATTTCCGGCTTCTGGTTGGTCACATTCGAATTTCTGAAGACGCCCTGGAACACGCCCAGCCCGCTTTCGGCCAATGGCACCTCCTCATTTGTCTCCTATACTCCCCAACGAATGGCCAAACTCTCTACATATACGGCTCTGATGAATATGGGCTGTTCCCGTTATATCGGGTGGTAGCTTGCGCTATCTAGCCTTGAATTATTTAATTCGGCAAAATTACATTGTTACCAAACTTAACATTGATATTTTGTTTTTTCTAGCAAAAAAAGGAAAGGTTTTAAAGGGGCCCTGCAAGGACTTTTTTACTGGATTTTAATTTGCACCGAACCTGAGTGCACTGAACGTAGTAACTTGATGAAACCTTTCTTTTCTCGAATTTCGCTTTAGTTTAAAAGTTATAGACAAATTAAAATTACAAAACAAGCAAAAAATAACCTCCTTCATGACGTCCCTGGTCACTTTGAGTGGCCGTGAACTACAGGAGGGGTAGTGAGCTCGGCGAGCGCTCACGGCTGCCGCACTCCGTGTCGACGGCTCGAGAGGGCGCCAGCATGTTCTGGATACGCTGTATGGAGCGGGCAGCCAGGGCGGCTCGCATTGCATTTGCTGCGCGATTAAACACTAATTTGGCATGACACTTCATTGGCCACAAACGACAGCAAACACGGGGTAAAGATCAGTTCAGAATGGGAGCCACTTCACGCTGCCATACCGCGAAACTGCCAAACAGCAAGCCAAACCTGCGCCGAAGGCCTTCGGAACGCTCGGAACCGGTCGGAACCTCGAGTCCATAAACGACCGCAGCGCCGCCGCGTACATCTGGGACCTTTCTACGCTCGCCGCACGTCGGAGCTAGAGCACTATATAGCTCCTACGGAGCAGAGTAGCGCAATCCTTTGATCCGCGTGTTTCGCCGACAACATGGCCGACAGAGCAGGTCGGCGCGAGTCACGTGGTACTCAGAGTTCCAGGAGGCGGCCCGCCCTATGGGAGAATACATGGAGATCGACTCAACACGGCTGATTAAAAAATAAACGCCAAGTTCACACTTTTCGAACTAGTCTGTCGTGAAGTTGGTAAAGCACTAAACACTGTATCAAAGTTTTAATAATATTGGATGCATGTGAAATTTTTGAGAAGGAAATTTCCAAATGGCATTTGAAGCAGACGATTTTTGTACGCAGCGGAGATGAACTTTTTGGGTTGGCCGGAGCGGGTCACGTGAACGCTGCGACGTCGCCGAGTCGTCTGCTGCATGATGCTGCTCAGGCAATTTTTAAAAAAAAAGTATTCGAAAATGTTCCTTTATTATGTCAAAAACTATTGACGTTCCGTACATTACTACAATATTGAAGAAACAACGATTTTCTCACGTTCCCTTTGCATTTCTGACCGGAGTTGGAACCTCCAGGCGTTCGCCGCTAGTCGCCGAGAGATGGCATTCTAGATTGTGCTACTTAAAGCCCCTCTATCGTGAGAAAAGTGGCGCCATTCATTGTTGTAGAAATGCTCGAGACACGTGCCGCGCGCCACTTCTGGGAAATTCATGGCGTCTGAAATATAGCTTAGTGCTGTGTTGTGCCGCCATGATCTTCCCAAGGGCTGCACGTTCCACGTGCCTCGTGCATCAACGAACCTTGCGCTACTTTTGAAACATGAAGGGGCGTTATGCTACTCTGCTCCGAAGGAGCTATATAGTGCTCTAGTGCCACCGGCCCTTGCGTGACTCGACTCGAATTGATACGTGCAGACAGGCAGTTCCCGGAGTGGCCGCTGCAGGAGAAATGGCGGCGTTGCGATCACCAGTAGTCCCGTTCTTGAGTATGGATCGAAGCCACTTTTTCAAAGCAGGCTCTATGGCAGTTTCCCAACTGAGTTGTCTAGTAACGTTGCAAAGTATTGAAGGTACCGAATTCCATTCAGTCCGCTTACCGGAAGTCAATCCTGCAGAATCCAGTTCTGATTGGCGGTGGCAGAAGCTGTCAGTCAGCCATTTTGGGGATGGGCCCAAAAAAACAACAAAAAAAAACATATAAAAGAAACAATAAAATTGCACGAGTAAACTTAATACTGCTTACGCGTAGGAAGGCGAAAGCATTACAGTCCCACGGGAGAAATTGTTCGAGTAATGTTTCTACATGTATTAAAGTTTAGGATGACGTATAGGACGACGTCAAGGACAGCGTCTAGGATGACCTTAAGGACGTCAAGAACGACGCCTATATTCTGTTTCACTTTACGATGGTCCGCGAGGGACGCTACGAGCCCTCCCGACCAATCCAGCGCTGTGACCGTGTCACGTGATTACTCGCCATCATGCGCGTCGCTGCGTCCCTCCTAAGGGTCACGCGACACTCACACGGCATTTGATTGGCTTAGATGGCTTGTAGGCTCCTCCGCAGTACATTGTTAGGTGAAACAGAGTATAGAGGACGACGTCTAAGACGACTTTTAGGACGACTTCTAGGATGACCTCTAGGACATCAAGAACGACGTCGATTTTTAGGACGACGTCGAGAACGATGCCTAGAGGACGACGTCTAGGACAACGTAGAGAACAACGCCTAGAGGAGGGCACTTAAGGACGGTGTGGCATATTTGCGTGGTCAGCCATGTTTGCCTGCGGAAGCCGCCGTAGATGTAGACGCTGCTGCTGATGTCGAGGCCGTAGATGTAGGCGCGGTCACCTCACAGTCCATTAAAATGAAGCACACAACTAGCACAGACGAAATTCGAAGCGCACCTTTTGCGCACGGCGCTCCAGTGGTGACATCACGCTGATGACATATGACATCATGCAGATGACGCTTCATGACATATTTTTATGGCCATCTTTCGGACACGACGACGCCGGTGCCGCCGCCGCTTGTTTTTCCCATAATCTGACAAATGAGGTCGTTCTAGAGGTCTAGACGACTGCAAGGACGACGCCAAGAACAGCATCGTCCTTGAGCATATGATTGAGCAGCGCGTGCCGCACAATCACATTTTTATGGCCATTTACTTCTATTTTTCACTCAATGGGACAGGTAAGGCTTCCGCCTTAATAATCCCTGGAGAAGCTTGGGGAACAAGGGGCAAACACAAATCTCCAAACACAGCTATAGGTGACTGGTGCACGACTGAAAAAATCTGCCTGGTCCCGATATCGAACCAGGAACATCTCTATTTCCAGTGGAGCACACTACCAACTGAGCTAACCAGGAGTTAAACGTCAGTAGAGCAAATGGGTTTTATCAGTTGCCACTAGTCTAACACCAAGGGTGAATGGCCTGCATTTTAAGGTTATGATGTTAACGTTCCACTGGAGCGTTAACATTGTTTATTCTGTCCAGCTCGCCTGCACCTTTGCATTAATAATGTATATAAAAGAAATGCGCGTCCAGGGTTGCCAGGTACTCGCAAATTAACCCGCCAAATTTTTGTGAGGTATTTAGCCCAAAAAAAGCCAAATGTTGGGCTATAAATATAGCCCAAATAGCTCAAAACATGAACCTTCATACAAGGTATTTGAAACAATTCTTTGGAACACTAATGACAAAATACATGTACCTACTTACAAAAGAATGCAAAAAGTCCAAACATTACTAGTTTCCAATGCCAATGGCCATAGGCGTAGACTTCGGGGGGGGGGGGGGGGCATCGGGGCTCGTGCCCCCCCCGGGCCTGGGCCATGATCCGTACCGAGACGCTGTTTACGTGCCATGTAACGAGCTTCTAGTAGTGGCATGTAATCAAAATAACGCCCACGTTGCCTTTATTTGACAAAATACATGGGAAATAGAATCCCAGTGTGCTTTCGTTAGCTTCAATGTCCAGTTCTGGCGAAAACGAGCAGCAGCACCCCCCCCCCCCCCCCCCCCCGGGAAAGTGGAAAGTCTACGCCGCTGCCAATGGCGGAGCATGGGTACAGCACCGCGGAATTGAAACGCCACAAAAAACGTCCGACGGTAGTACTTCAGATAAAAACAATTGAGTCTCCACGACCAACACCACTCAAAGCCCACTTATTGTATTTTTACGCTTGTGATTTGGATAGTTTCCTTTCCTACTCTCTTGAATTGATCTTTGTTTCCGAATCCCGGACAAAAGCTCACCGGACAACAGCTCACCCATTTTTTCACAGACCCGGACAAAAGTTCACCAGGAGAAACCTTCATGTTGGTCTTAACATGAGTGCGGACAACTTAGCTGCATGTGTATGACATTAAATGCTACGATAAATTAAATCTGACAGGCGCATGGTTTGTTGATTAGATTGCAAACAAGTTTATTTATCGATTTGTAAGAAGTGAATGCGGTTCCCTACTACCTCCAGCTGTCTTGGTAGATCTGGGTGTATCTGTAACCCCTCGCAAATATTTTTCAGACGATTCTCAAGGCGCAGAGTGGTTTCTCGCACCCGCTTCACTGGGGGCTGACCTTTCCAGGCTTGTGTCAGTGCTGTGGCAAAGAGCGCCTGATCTTGCTGTAGCCATTCAATTAGCCTCCAGACGCCTGGATGGGCGTGCCCGACAAGCGTCTGTATCCCGGAATTCCTTCCTTCGCAGTTGTTGTTCGTCCGGTCTTTCTTGAACAGCATCGTCGTACATAGTTCATCGTTCCAGGGAAACTCCGGTCGTCTTTGGTGCACAGTCAGGCAAAAGGAAGAATTCGCTCTGGGTGCCGCCGCATAAGGAGGGGTCTTTGGCATACGTGCAATCAAAGTAGTACAGCAGGTCGCCGACGTCACCGGTAGACTTCTCCCTGATGTAGGTTAGTCCTTCGGGCACAAGCTATGGCAGAAGGAACGCCAGCCTATCCAAAATCCCGCAAAGCTTTCTAAAGTCGTCATCTGTCTTTTATTTGTCCAAAAAGCCCAACGCGCGTTCCTTAAAAAGAAAAATATATATATATATATATATTTTTTTTTTATTTGCAATTTAATGGTTTGAATAATACAGCTTTCCTTCAATTTTCCTTTCACATCACACTGAGATAATCCTTGATTTCAAGCACATTTACGACGCACAATGATGGAAACAATTTAATTTTCTTAGCCATTCACTTCAAATATTACCCTGAACCCCCAAAAAACCCACGCATTAGTTCTAATGAAGAGGCATTCTGCCTAACCTTTATGTGCATGTTTAGCGTGACATAAGCACAATAAAAAAGCGAGGTCACCAAAGGGTGACTTTGCATCTTCGGTCACTCTTCGGGTTCAAAAATGTCGGTTCATGAAGTTTCTTGGACGTGGCACAAAGGTGCTCCGGCATACCTTGAGTCAAGCAAGCTTGATCTTATCAGCTCCACTCAGTTTCAGTGACCTAAATTTTGGTACCAAATCGCTGCTTCTCTGCCTCTTGTGGGTTATCTCTGTCCACACCTTTGCATGGGATGGGGTACCAGTTCTCCTAAAAATGGTGCAATGTCCATCACATCCGCACTTTATCCCATCCCATGTTTCGCCCGGGTAGCCCAAAAAAGCAGGTGAGCTTTTGGCCGGGTCTCTGAAAAAACGGGCGAGTTTTTGTCCGGTGAGCTTCTGTCCGGTGAGCTTTTGTCCAGTGAGCTTTTGCCCGGTGAGCTTTAGTTTGGTTACCTTTATTTCCTACCTGGCTCAAAAATACCAGGTTTAAGGCTTAGAAAACAAGTGCTTTAAGATAGCTTGAGTCTCGAATGTGAAAAAGCCCAAAAATAGCCAACCTCTGTGCGTACCCCACCAAACGTAAAGACCTTTTCCAAGCTTCATACTACTATGCTCCCTGTGAAGGTGTGGTCTGTGAACTCTCGTGTAAACAGCCCAAAGCAATAGAGCATTTGTTTATTTTTTGAACGGACGAAAGAATTCTACATCAGTCCAATTGCATTATTTGTTTTCTCACTATTGACAGCAATAGTGTGCCATACAATATGTTCATGGTCTAGGGATTGTATAGTATCTGGAAAACGCGAAAGTCAGTGAGACATAGAGCCTGCCCTCGATTGGTCAGGTCTCCCCGACATTCTCTAAAAATCGAAACTTCAACATACTAGCCAAAAGTGTTGGTGACGTATTTTTATGTGGCGGTTGTTGTGTCTCGTTTTGCTAAACACTGATGCAATCAAGAAAAAAATCTTTCTTGTGGCGCCAAGCAAAGGCACTAAGCTGCAGATCGTACGGTCCAGGGTTTGATTCCCACCGACATGTGGAAAGTATCGCTTGCTATGATTAATCATCCCTAATTATGACTAAGTAGGTCTTCTCTTTAGATGGTTACGCATTGCCTGCTATGTGCTGTGTATGTTTATGTTATCTTGGTCTGTGCGTAACGCTTTTTCGCACACTCACGCATGACGCTTTTTGCCTAAAATCCAGCCCACAAGCATTCTGTGTTAAAATGGGACTATATTTCGTGATTTGTAGCCGCAAGTGGCATCCATGGGACTATATGGCGCGACATCAAATGGCTGTCTTAAAATTACTCGGCAAGATGTGCCATTGCTACTGAATCAGGCTATCTTTTATAAATATTGTCGTTTGAACCCGAGTGAATGCGTCAATAGCCAAAGTTTTAGTGGCATCGTCTGCCCAACGTGAACAAAATAACTCGTCTTTCTCCCTGTCGTCTACCCGAGTCCCGACTTCCCTAGGGAAAAGCAAGCGCTTTGAGATTTTGTGTCGTGTTGTCCGTCATTTTATTTCTCCGTGTCTCGGGGATTGGTTTGTTTCCCAATCCAGCTCAAAAGATGGTTTCACAACTTTTGCTTAAAGCAAAGCATAGCATTTTTTATAAACAATTAATTTCATCAGCTTGTAAATAAAACTACAAAGATTTAAAATTTATATGGTAATGTTTTATCAGTATACAGTGAAACCCGCTTTAGAACAAACACACATACAGCGAATTATTGTCAATATCGAACTCACGGAAAATTTAAATAAAAATGCATGTACAAGTACTTTTTATAACGAACAACATATCGGTTATATCAAAGTTTTTCCCCTGGGAAGGCTTCCAAAAACGTGCAAACAATCGTCTTCTAGACTGTCCCTGCCCCCAAAAAAGAAGTAGGAAAGAAAGAAAATTCCAGAAACTCGAGGTGCAAACAAAATTGAGCGAAGAGAAGCGATCTAAAAGGGGAGAAAGCTAAAAAAACAAACTCTGCACGCGTGCAAAAAAAACAAAAAAAAACTTTCCAGCGCATTGTTACAAGGCGGAGGCGAAGAGATGGGAAAGAAAAAGAAGCTCTCGCCTTACAAAGAACTGCATCGTGGAAGTTTGTTGTAAATGGTTTTTGCTATATCGAACTACTTGCTATATCGAACTGATTGTAGAGTTTCCTGCTGTTCGCTATAAACGGGTTTGACTGTACTGCTCAGGAAAGCTTAATTTGCATTTGGAAAGAACCAACTAGCTCAGCTCCAGCCAGTAGTTGGAAAGAAGGGTTTGCACATTTCATAATTATTAATATTTCATCAAAGCCACAAATCGTCATAGAGATTCGTGACTGAAGCCATTTCATGGGATGTCTACGACCAAACCAAAGCAACAGTGGAAACTCGGCAATACACTCGCTTGTCTCACTTTCTCATTGCGTTCTGTCAACACTCGGTGCCAGCGATGCACTTCCCTCAATGCAATGTGGCCAACTGTTCTTTTTTAAATTTAATTTGACTCCAGAAGTGATTACATTTATTAAAGCTACTTCCTTTTTTTGAATAGAGTGCACAACCCTCGCTTTTTTTTCTCTTGGTAGAGTCAAGGTAACCAGTTTGCGAAACTGAGGCGAGTAGATTGAAGATGAAAAAAACTACACTGGACTGCAATGTTTTTTGTTTGTTTTTTCCTTGGTTATTTTTGGTTTGTGGATTGGAGAGTTTGTAGAGAATCACAATTTCTGGAGTGAAAAACGGGTTGAATGTTCCCCGACTGGACCACGAGGATTGTTTCAAAAGGAAATATGTAAAGCATCCTTTCAGGTGCCTTCTTATACATTCGTTCCTATGTAAGAGACTGCTGTCTGTATCTCATCTGTTGCCAAGACTAAAATAAAATTGTTTTTCAAGGTTCTGTGTGTAAACGGAGGTCGCATTGCACCATGAAAGACTTGCATTCCAAGGATTCCAAATGCACTTCTTTATTACTCATGTTAGATATGATACACAATTTCAAAAACAACATTAACAAGCCAGTAAAATGCTTGCTATAGAACAACAACTGCTTTCATTCACTCGATAAATTTAAAGCTGAAATGTAGAGCAAACAAGTGTGCTGCTTATGCAACCATAGCAATCGCAACTGGAAGCAAACTTCGTAATGTGCTATCCCATTCCATTCATTTTTCAACTTTACGCAGAAAGCTAGAAAAAAGAGCCACATCTCCTCACACATAAAATGATGGGAAAATAAAATGACCACCAGAAGTTGCACAAAGTATAAAATTGCTCATGTACATATAAAACGAAACTAGAGTAGAACCTCCCAGTTGAACTCCAAGGGACAAGGCAAAATTGGTCCACATATCAGAAGACAAAAGACCCCTTAGGCAACCCGAAGAAACAAAACCCAAACATTTGCAAAGTTCCGTTAATAAGAGTTCCACTTAAGCAGATCCTACTGTAGCACGAACAGCAGAAAAGCTTCAAAATGAATAGAATGCTTTTTTTTTGCTTTTTTTTACCAGCACGAAACGAAGGTACTTTGTGCTTCAAAACAGTTTGTACAAAACGATGTTGCAGTTCTTCGGAACACACTTATGCATGACTGATGATTTAACTAATCCTAGTATTGGAAGGAAGACGCGACAAAATCATGATGAGAATTCGACTCCACCCTTACTCCGACAGTTAATCTGGCGAGGACAAAATATCTGCTGGCTATCAGCCTCGTGGGTGCACTGGTCTGCCCACTATCCTTCAGTTGACTCTGCCACAAGATCCGAAATATGCTAAGGGCTTCTGCAGAGCCCAAGCCATACCTGGGTCTTTGGTAGAAACGTGTGCTATCAGGAGAAGGAACCACTTCGCTTGGCGTTGCTTGCAAAGACCTGGAGGGTAATTGCTGCGTTTCGCACCACTTTGTGGAGCTTGAAAAGTCTCGCAGGTGCACTGTCCCAGCAGTGTTGTGAAAGCAGGGACGCCATTTATCCAGAAGGGTGGCAGGAGAGCACAGCGTCAGGAGGGTAGTGGCAGCAGCGGCGGTTACGTAGAGGAAACTCTGGGGCCCTAGCTCAGCTTGCCCATTTCATATTTCTTGAAGATTTCTGAAGCCGTGAAGACAAGAGAGTCGACGATGCCAGCGACGGTAAAGGTTCCGCCCACAATGGCACACACCTGCGGCACAAAGGGCATTGGTCACGTCGCCAAGACGCGCATGGCATCAAGCTGTGACAATTAGCCGTGCAATCCGCACACAGTTCACACAAGTCCCCATCTAACTTCTCAGGATTAAGGCGCTAATAAAAGTGTGCTGACCCAGACATTTGTAAAAAAATTGCTGCTCCAAAAACTGCTCCGGCATCTCGGAGACCTTGAAGCCATTTTTTATGGTCACAGGAAAACATCACACAGCATCTGGTATGAGGCACACTCAATAAGTTACCAACCCGACTATAAAAAAAAGGCGCTACAATCAGTCACTTTTGTATTGAACATAACCCTTTCATTTTGATTATGGAACTTAAAGGGATACTAAACTCCCCTAAAAACATATTTTTTAAGTGTCTAGATAGAACAGGTATATCACAAAATAGCACCCCTCCCCTTCAAGATAAATAAATTTAGTGAAACATTTATACCGCGAAACACATGCTGCAAAACCGAAACAAACTTCTATTTTAGGGGCGACGTCTCGAAATAGGAGTTAGGTTTGGTTTCGCTCCCCATTCAAAACGTATCGCACGGCACAAATATTGTGGTAAGAGTTCTTTTTTTCAGCGCCTGGATAGAAACACATTTTGAGTTACAAGTAAAGCCGAATCAAACTTCTATTTCAAGATGTCATACTCTAAATAGATGAAAGCTTCATTTTCGTAACATGTGTCTCACAGTGTAAATATTGCACTCTCTTTTTTTGGGGGGGGGAGGGGGGGGTTATTTTGTAATATACATGTCTTATCCATGCATTAAAAAAAAAAAAAAAACACACCTGGAAGTACATTATCACTTTCAGGTGCGCTAAAGAGAACTCTAATTATGAGTAGCTTTGTAAGGAATCAACCTCATCCACTACCAAGCCAACATAAGGATCAAGCGCCTACGAGAAAGAGCAAAACTATAGGTTGCTTCAATGTGCATCACAACAATAATTTCTTTCACCGCAGACTTTCCCACTCTTCCTCTGCACTCGGCAATTATCTTTAACTGCAACTTTTATAAGGAAGTGAGGCTTGCATTTTAATAATTTGCAGTTTTTTTTCTTTAATTTGCAAAGCATGTAAATGAAGCTAGCACCCTGAAAAGAGAAAAAAACAAAAGTGTCTTAAGCACCCCCCCCCCCCTCCCCTCCCCCTCCCCCCTCCCCCCCCCCCCCCCCCCCCAGTCACTTATTGGGATTCAAACTCAACTTCCTACACTTCATCTCAATGACAAACAAACTTTGGTGTCTCCACTGTTCGAAAATGTTTCCGTCGACAAGAAGCTTTAAACTTCCTGGTCAGAAAAGAACTGCCCGGAGTCAAAGTAAGGTAAATGAGCAAAAATGTTACCGTCAAATCCCTTAACAGGGTGTCTTTCAAAATAATGTTTTTAAATTCCCCAACTTTTCCAGGTGTTATCTAAAGTATTTTATTGAAATTCCCTGACTGGCTCCTAAGGGGACAGGGCATGTCTGAAATGAGTTTTTATGTGAAAACACCAGTATATATGACAGCCAACAGGGCTGGTGACCAACCACTGAATCACCTGACATTGTCAGTTCATTTTTTATATTTTTTATTTACTAAATAAACACATTGTTAAAAAAAAAGAAAAAAAAAACACTGGAAAAACATGTGTTCTCTCTCATGGGTGCCATCTTGAATAAGCCATTAGTTTGACCACCAGGGTGGCGATATACATCCGTTCGCGAGCAAAAAATACTGCATACTGCACCAACGTTCTAAGGTTGATTATGACGTTCCTTCTCCATTTGTCTTCCCCTCTCTGCTTCTCGGCGGCTGCGTACTGCAGCTCACTTCCTACTAGTTTCACGTTGTCATTCTGCCCAAGGTCACCGCAACCACAATGTTACTTAAAGGGCAACTATACGGTCGAAAACAAAACCAAAATAAATGACCGGTATCACTTTAGTGGCACGAAATGTGATCACAGCCGAAATACTACGTCAATGAGAAGCTGCATACTCCACCAAAACCAATTTTAAAGATGCGACCAGCTGCTCTTTAGCGGGCAGCAAGCGGGTTAACTTTTAGTTAAGCAACACTGGGCGACGCATACCACAGCACCCCTGTGACGTCACGTCACGGTGGTGTTGCAGTTGATTCCGCACGTTGTGCCACACACCGGACCGCCACGGTGACATCACATAGCGGCCGCACAGCTGATGATCTATGTTGCCATCCCTCCCAAGCAGATAATTTCGGTTTTGCCGTAGACGCCCGAAATCAAACTTTGAGTCGTGATATTTATAAACTACACACAATATTGCCATGCGCGTCGCTGAGCGAGCGCGTACGTGGCCGAATGGTTACCGTGCTTGGCTGTTGCGCAGAAGATCTGGGTTCGATTCCAGGCAGCGGAAGGTTCTTTTATTTATTCTTTCTACTTGGTGTTCTCCCAAATTCGAGAACTTTCTTGTCCGATCGAGTAAAGAATATTCTACGCGCCGAACGCTCTAGGCTGAATGTTCCAAAGACCCACGTGGCTACAAGAGATGCTCCGCGTGGCAAGCCGAAGTCAGTATCGCCCCAGCGTTCGATCCCGCTGTTACGCCACCATCGACGCCCGCGACGCTCTATTGTTATCTTCCGTTTCCTTTTCATTTTGGGCACAAGTTCGCCCCATTAAACGTTTAGTTTGTTTCAGTTTTCGTCGCCTCATCAATTGTCATTCGTGACAATATTAAGAAAAACAAATTATACATTTTAATTCAGGGAACTGACTGGGCTGCAAACAGTCATAATTCCAAACTCGAAAATATTGAACGGGGTTACCCTTTAACCTTAGATACCTAGGAAGCCCAAGTTATGGATGAAGGCCTCGACTATAGCAAAACTTTTATTTCTAATCTGAATTCTTTCTAAGAACCGAACCATCCTTTTTCTTGTTTAGCAAATCAAATGTAGGCATCATTCTTTTTCCATACAGAACTACTATATCACTATGTGGTTGTATAGAAAAAAAACAGGACCTCCTGTAAATTACGATTTGCCCTAATGGTGAACAAATATTTATACACACATTTCTCTTTCAACCAGAAAATTGAAACATTTTCCCTCTATCCGATTTAAATTGCAATGGCAGCATTTTGTGGAGACTTTTTATTGGAGTGCCTTGCTATGTTGCTGTCCTGAACTTGCACACCCAAGGAGAGGATTAGCCAAGAATCGGTGACAATTAAAGTGAACCTCAATAAAGTGCTAGAACATTTTTGGTAAATAGGCTATTTTAGAGTTTTTTTATCGACAAATAAAGTAGGAAACATTATATTGACTTCTCCATACTGCTTTCAACTACTTCATTATCATACCAAAACCGTACTGACATTGATGTAAAAAACAGCCTGCACACTAATACCCTTGTAAACTTTAGCACCTTTCTGGCCGAAGCATTTGATATATAAAACTTGTTTGTAAGAAAGTTGTGATCATCACTCACTTTGTTGCTCAAGAAATAACATATACTGCAAATGTGCAGTTGTGTTTCGCAAGAGAACTCACACCAAGGAGGTATCTGATTGTGCTCGTGCTACACACACCGCTGTACAAAACTGCACTTGCTGACATCGTTATGATCTGCTAGGAAAAGCTATGCGCAGCAGTGCCGCAGCCCCGCACTGCTGCAACAGCACGTGGCATCGTCTTGCGCCGCATCCGCATGTGCTTGGCAATTAGCTTTGGTGGAGTTGGAGCACTGCTTGCCCTGACAATGCAGCACTAAATAGTTGATGCCGAGTATAGGTTCAAATACATGCAACTCAACCATCTTATTTTTGTTTCATAGCTTCAGAGTTCTCAGTTTTAGTAAGAAAGGCATGCGACTCCACCTCATCTAGAGTCTTTGTTTCTTATTATAAAAATCCTTCAAAAGAGTTGCAACACATTTTTTTTTTAGGTCCGTCCTGTTTGCTCTTTTTGCCTTTGATTTCTCCAATTCCTCTTTTGAATGGGCTCCACGCACCATCTGCAGCATCTTCTTCGTCAAATCGGTGTTGGCAACCCCACCGGCAGATGACACGGCATCACAGACCACCCGTTGGGCAATCAAAGATTGTTCCTTGAAGTTGTCAACGAGACATTCCTTGTTGATGGACTAGGAAGACAGTTTGTCTAGACATGCGCCTTTCAAGAGGAAGCCACTCGGGTTGGATCAGGGGGTTCCCCCAAGACTCTCCGTGCAGAGATTTGTATCGGCATAACAGCAGAGTCACCTGCAATGTGTGTCAGACAACAGACGCGTCTTTTGCTGTTACTCAGGAAAAGCAAAGCTTCATTTCCCTGACTGATGCTGGTTGGGGTGGAAATTCCCTGACATTTCCATAACTTTTCCAGACTCACCAAATTCCCTGACAACTCCCGGTTTTTGCAGTTGGTAGAAGCCAGCCCAACAAATGCCACATTCTAAAGATTGCCCACTCATTTCTTTTGCCGAAATATCCAGGGAACTAAAAACAAAAAACTACAGAAATATCGCTCACCCCCTTAAATTCAAACAAAATTGTCTGACGGAGCTCACTCCAATTTCCACACTTCAAAGGGCAACTCCAGTCAATTCCAAGAAATTCGAGTTAATGGCTCAATCTATATCCCGAGGTAGTAATAAATGGTTCAACGTCACTTCTTTCAAAGTATAATATTTTTCGCACAATTTTCATTAAAAACTTAACACAAACCGAGAACTTGACTGCGGTAAGCAACATTGCTCCTGTATCGTCACCTACATGCTCTAACCACGTGGTACAAATTGTGACATCACGTACCAGGCGGCCGGCTGCAGCTCGGCACAAGGGCAAAAGTGTCGTCTGCTACGATCGGCAGTTTGCTACACCCGACGACACATCCACTACCGCGGCCGCAGCTTGTTGCAACTTTTCCCAAAGGCTTGTTTTGGAAACATTAGTAGAAAGTGAAGTTCAATAAACCACATGTAAGTATGTCGCAGTGATTTTGTAGAAGTATGCTGCGCTCAACGTCGGAAACTGGCTCTTTCGCACACGACGGGACGCTGCCAACAATGACGCATGCTCACACGGGAGCACACAAGCACATGCGCATTCTGAAAATCACGTGGCCAAAGATGAGCATGCAGCTAGAGCCGCCTGTAGGCTTTGCTTGAAAAAGTATAAAATAAGCAAACAAATCTTCCTGAGCGCCTGAGCATGACGTAGGTAACGCAGGGTGGGCTGCGCCAACACTGTGGTATTGACTGCGCTGTTGGCTACGCCACAGATCGCCAGCTAGGAATAGCATTTTTTAGTGATTTCGCGCACCTCAAACTTTGTTTGCCAGTTTCATCCCCTTTTAGGCAGCATTAGATCAAAATATTTGGCATGTGGTTTTCTTAGGCGATGCTAAAAGAGAACTGCATTGTATTCTTAAAGGGAAACTAGGTACGCTCAATTTGGAAGATTTCGAGATAATGAGTGATTTCGCATTAAAAAGCCCTAGTAAAAGACACTACGTCATTTGCTTCGCAAAATATGGGATATATATATTATTAAATCTACTTTTAAACACGAGCAGAAACCAAAACTTCGGTTTCGTCCGACAACATTGGCCTTGGGCCGCCAAGAACATGGCTATTATGTGGGACGAGATGTCAAGTGATCTTTTATGCAACGACAAGCGGGATTGTGGCGGGCGTGTGCCAGGTGCAAGTGTCCGTCTGCACCGCACTCTTCACTCCGTTTTGGTGTCAACGACATTCGACGACGCCTGAACAACTGCAGTATAAGTTTGCGCATATAGTGTCCGTAGTGTGGACGAAACTCCGAGAGACAATGATCACAAACAGTGAGACGACGACGGCGGTTGTGACGCGGGAGACAGCAGTAACGGCGGGACCTACGGCGGGGCAGCTGGACGGCTCTCAAGAAGCGTGCTGCGCAGGCACGCCGAGAGGATACGTTGCTGACGTCACTTGTTACGCTTGCCCGGAGAAGTAAAAACAAGCAAAAGAGGACAATGGTGATGATATTTAGCTGAATGTTGGCTACACTCACGCCGTAGCCTTGACTGCGCTGTTGGTTGCGCCTCGATTCGCCCGCTCGAGTCAGCCGATTTTGGCAACTTGGCGAGTTGCAAAGTATGCCGGACCGTTTAAGAAACATAGTCAGAACTACGTCGTAAAATTTGAAGTGTGGTCTTCCCAGGTGATACTGAAGAGGACTACATTGTTTTTTCAGAAACAAAAATGAAGCGGAGTTGCCCTTTAATATTGAAAATGAACTGGAGTTGCTCCTTAAAAGAAAATGTGCTGGGTGATTGCAGTGCAGCAGGGCATGTTAAAAAGCAAATCAAACAACTGTTACAAGCGAGTTCCCAAGATTGCTTATTTACCAATTTATACGCCAATCCAATGTGCGTAAAGGGTACTCCACCATCTTTGTCATGATCGCCGATTTGCTTCAAAATTGGCTCGCTACACCAATAGACATGGCTGAACTAGAAGCCCAAATATGCCAAAACCTTTTTTCTTGCAAACTTATTGCAGTTTCAATTTTGTTCCTTACCATTTCTTCAAACTGAGAGTCTCTACAGGCAACAATGAAAAACAAATGCTACCAGCAGACACAGGTCCTCTGTTTGGGCAGTATTGGCGACTTTCACCACGTGTTTACTTTCACGGCTTAGTCTTCAGACTGCCAGGCACTGTGAATATTTGATTCACTCAAGGAGGCTAGAAGCGAACCTGCCGCCACAGCTTTGCGCTCTACCTGCTAAGTGCCGTCGATTTCGCTGGAGTCGTCAATAATACACTTCCAGGTGATCCCAATAAATGATAAGAGCATGTGAAATTAAAGGGAAGCTGAAGCGGTTTTAAATACGAGAAAAAACACCTGAGCCTAGTTAATCAGATCTCAGCCATCACGAATATCGTATTTGTTTGGTCATTTTCTGCGCGAATTAACCGGAAAAGCGCCTTCAAAGTAGCGCCGAAGCCACGCCTCTCCGAAGCAGAGGGAAAGGGGAGAGAGGAGGAAACCCGTCAGCCGGCGTCACAAAAGGACCGGCCGGGGGACCCCGCCGCGGCTGGCCGCGCTTTCCTCGTAGGCTGCTCTAGTGTCTTTTCGAGCCGTCGTCGTTCTGCCGCTGCATAGCGCTTGCTTTTATCCGTTGACCGGTCATGCTATGGACTCAATCGCCTGACGTGTTGATTGTTCTCTCGTTTGTTGACGGGTTTGCAGAATTCTCGTGGTACCGAACCAACTGACTCGTGCTGTTGCGCGATGCCGTACTCATGTGTAGTCGCCAACTTTTACGAACAGCGCTCGTCGCAGTTGTTCTTCCCGCTTACCGTCTTTTTCACTTCGTCACCGAGAGTTTAAAGGGGTGGGTGGATTTGAGCAAGTAAACCTTTTTTTGTTCGAAACGTGTTTCGGACGGCGCATATGAAAACTGTGTAAGTATGGGTTTGGGTCTGATGAAGGCTCGCCTGAACCCGACACTCTGCCGAACATCTTTGAAGGTAAGAAGGCAATTCAGCGCTATAAAAATCAGAAACAAAGAGGAAACGCAACTAGGTAGGAATTGTAGGTCGACTGTTCTAGAAAAAAGCTATTACGTTATTAGAATTGTGCAGTGTGCTAGAAAAGCCGCAATCATTTAGCCGAATAGCGGGTTTCCACTGGCTCTCTTGCGTTAACTGCTTATATTAGTGTTTTAGTGTTGGTTTCTTATATTGTTGAAGTGACCATATTTTCCGGACCGACTCTGGTGCGGGAAATCTGGGAAACAAAAGAAAACAATCTTGGGTAGCGCAAGATCATTTTCTTGTGCTTTTAATCTACTCGGCTACCCAGCCATTTGGGAGTGAAGGGCTTGCTCTAATAAATGGTCATGCAATTCATAATGCGACTTTCACGGTGCAACTTGTTTTAGCATAAACGTTTTTTTTACAGTTGCTGGCATTATTTGAGGTCACATATTTTTTAAACGTAAACATAAATGTTGTTCAATTTTCCTTCCAAAGGTTCATATTCTCTTCAGGAGAGGTTTTTGGAAATACAAAGCATGCGACCTTCTGTTCTGAATTGAGTTCTTTTTTTACAAGTTACGCAGTGTTTTCCGTATAACATTTGTGTCATGCAACAATTCTTTGTGCTGTAGAAATGCGATCGGACGATGATTATGCTTGGTGGTGGTGTGATGCAGTCAACAAATCTTGGTAAAACTATGCGAATGTAGAGGCCCAGGAAGCTTTCACGATTTCGGTATCAAATTAAGGGCTGCCGGGCACACATAGTTTGTGGCAAACAAACTAAACGCAGCAGAGGGTACCGCTATCACACGGATGGACCTTCTGCGCAGTTATTCGCGTAGTGCGCAAGGACGTGGCAGTGGCAGAACGGTGACCCTGTCTTATCACCCGTCTCATCTCAGGGAGGCTCTCCCGTCGCCCGAAGCCGATTATACTATCCCTTCAAACCACTTCAGCCTTGATGAACAATACAGCCTGCCCGCTCACGCGTCCAGCAGCTGGCAAGCACGAAGGACGATGTTTGCAGAATTCTTGTCCTCTGACGACCGTTTTGGGGAGGGTCACGCTAATCCGGCTTGAGCCGTCCCGTCAATAGAGAGTTTTAGTAGATCGTTCCGATACCTCCGATACCCCCGATAACGATACTATATATGTAAGCGCAAAGGCGGAGGCAGAGTATCGGGTATCGTTATCGGAGTCATCGGAACGATCTACTAAAACTCTCTAATAACACTCCGTTTATTGTCAACGTTTTACGTTACAATAAATAGCAGTCAGTACGTTCCTGAAGGTATGAAGCCGGCCATGTCGCGTTCGCGCAAGCAGTTCCTCGTATCTGCGTTTATTACTGCGGGGGGTCATTTTCCTACTTTGCCAACGGCTGGAACGCGTACTTTATCACGTCGAGGGTCGTCTGGACACATTCCTCTTTCGAATCCACCGAAAGATTTCGAAAAATCAGAAGCCGAACCCGATTTACAAGAGCAGAAGACCCGGCGCCCGGCTACTTCTGCAAGCGACGGAGCAAACGAGAATCGGGATGGTCCTTTTATGACGTAGTGGCGCGTCACGCGTCACTAGCCAATGGCGTGCCGCTGCGGCGATCGCTTCTGGTTTTTTCGCTTTTTTTCGCGTTTAGGGATTATTTTGGGTCAAACGGTTGTGATATTTGGACTCAGCAGGCACAGACACGTCAGAATCAACCATTAACTCATTTTTTTCGAAAAGCTCTTCAGCTTCCCTTTAATGCCTTGGAAGGTCACTTGAGCAGAGTGAATGCTGGAGAGGAGGAGAGTCCACTTGACTCCTCTCCAGCATTCCCTCCGCTGAAGTGGAAAGAGGGGAAGGCTCTGTGGGAGGAGCTTTAATAGTAAAAAAAAAGAGAAAATGGCCCGTGCATAGGGATGAATTTAAAGGGACAATGAAGACAATTGTATTTAATTTTTTTAAATGGTGTTTTTAGGCTTTTTGGGAACCTAGCACGCTGCCTTATTTTTTGTAGACATTTGTGACGCGTCTTTCTGTGCCTACAAAAGAACTGAAGAAACCGAAACTGAACTATCTCCATTCTCATTTCTGGGCCTCCGAAAACGGAGGTCACGTACGGAGTGACATCAAGTGTGAATAGTCGGTATCGGTAGTATTTAGGAGATTGAGACTCTGGTTACTGTGGTGGGTTATAGCAGCGCGGTGGAGCGGTCATTCTGTCGAATCTGTCAACATGGACGACAATGCCGCTCTCGCGAGCGAGTTCGGGCTTCCGTTTAGTGACGTAGCATCAACGGAACGGGAGTATGTGTGTGGCAGGCCTCCGCCATCACCTGACGGAGACCGCCCAGCCGGCAACGAGCGGCCCGGAGGCTCCGAGCAGGGAAGCAGTGAGCAACATTCGCGCGGGCGTGATGAGAGCGGCACATTGCCGAAGGACAGGGACGCGGGGGAGACGTGGAGGGAAAAGCGGCAGCGACCCGGCTGTTCCGGGAACCGGTTCCTCCGTCGGGGATGGTTGCCAAGAAGGAGAAAATAAACAGCACCATTTTTGGTTTTCACTAAAGTCGGACGTCCTCTCTTTTCGTCGTCAAAGAACACAAACAGCAACCCACATGTGAAAACTAGCGTCGCCCGAACGAATACTGGTCTTCAGTCGACCGTTAGAACAGCCATCTACAGCGCAGAAATTTGGCATGACTACCATTTTGCAGAATCCTTTGAGTACCGTGTTCCCAAAGTAAACACGACACCGACATCTGAAACCAAAACCAAACATCTCCTGCGTGTTCTTTTTTTATTTTATTTCGTTTGCCCATAGTTGCTCGTTGCCCATTTCGCGTCCAGCGTAGCAAAGAGAAAAACAATTAAGGTGTTTTATTTATGGCTTAGTAATCATTTCCGGTCCGATTTATACTTTTCATGATTATTCAAGCGGAAATTAGAACAGTATTCCTAAAAATCGCGAACCAAAACGTGACCGAGGCACATCTCTCGTTTCGACCAATCGCTGACGCGTCTCTTGTGACGTCGCGCTTCTTGGCCCCGTAACGGTCACGTGAGCTCCGCTTCTCCTGGCTTCTCCCACAACTCTCGTGGCGTCGCCCCAGTCGATCCCGGTACGATTATTACCGCGACTGTTTAATTGATTTGTGCGGCATACAAGCGCTGGTTTCGGCTGAAATTTGGGCAACGTGGCCCGAGACGTGCCTGGAACCCAGTTTAACCGCCAAAACAAAATCCGAAATTGCCTTCATTGTCCCTTTAAGGGGGGCAGTCCCCCTGCCCGCTTATATCCCTGCGCATGGGCCACCCCTAAAGATGCCACGATTAAACATGACAAATTATTTTCTGCATGAATTCATAAAATCACACGTAATGACATTCTTAGAGTTAAAGGGGAACTCCGCCGATTTTTTGAGCTACCTAATCCAAAGGCATCATCTGAATGCGGATGGCTGCCTGATTCCGAAATGCTATCTCGCTCCCCCAGATTCGCTCTAGTTAATTAAAAAAGTGATATTTTGTTCGCTGCCAAGACCGAACATCGTTCTACCCAGTTTTTCCCGCCATCCAAATGTGACGTCACCAGCGGGCAGAGAGGCGCGGCCGTCAATGGGTACGCTCGCGCCCACCTTTCTTGCGTTTAACATCGAGAAAACAGGAGCATTCGCGCTATCTGAAGTTGATAATAATCTACCTGCACAAAGTATTACCTTGGCCTACGTGCTGAACTATGAAAAAGTAAAAAACGGAAGCAATGGGGATTTTGAGAAAATTGTTTTTGCAACTCGGTAGGCTCAAGCCGTGGCTCACTTATTTCGTGAAATCGCTAGCAAATCCACTCTCCTTCTTCTATCAGAAGTTGGCAGTTACACTGGCGAAAAAAGGTAGAAGAGTCAATGCATTTTTTGACAAATTACCCAAGAGCCACGGAGAATGCTCGGAATGTGGGTACAGGTGCCCCACACGCTCGTGTTACCTGAAGGAACGTGCCATTTGTTCTAGACTTTCTTTAGAAGAGTTACAGTTGCAGATGTCAGCATGTGTAACTGCTTTTGTAGCATGTATATATGCGTATTGGTGCTTAAGTAATTTAGCAAAATATCTACAGACCATTCAAGAAAAGCGCTTCTATGGTCGGTGCCATTTTCAGAATTTGTGCGTGTGGCACGTGCTTTGCTCACCTTTCAAAGCGACGAACATGCGCGGGCTGGGCTGTGACCTAACACATGTAGACTGATTCTTGTAAACATTGAAATGTATATAGTGGGATGAGCGGCATTTGTGTAGGCCATATGGCAGGTTACTGTTCGTGAAGATTGTGCTAAAATAAACAAAAATTACTCCGCGACCACCAAGCCACACATAAAGGTGGAATGAAAGGCGTATAAAATTCACAAATACACTATTCATCTTCAAATAAAGAATATTTGCTTGAAAATACGATAGTGCATAAAGCACAGAAATACATAATAAAATTTTAAAAAATTAGTTAACAAAAGTTACCCCCAAAAATTATTTGTACCCATATTTCTATTTTTTTTTTTTTTTATGTCGGGGTAGAATGGAACGCACTCAAACACTCATCCACGAGTGCACATGGGAAGGGGGTAATTCTATTTAAGAATTTTTTTTTAAATCAAGTTTTGGTTTTGCACAGCTTCTATCAGCAGTAAATTTACATGCCTCCCCTCAACGACATTAATATTTTCATGGTCTTAAAAACTTTTCAGCCATATATAACCTTTCACCGCAATAGAATAAAAAAAAGATGTTTCCACCACTTCTTCTGCGAGAGAATATTGCACGCCAACCATTTGAGAAACCAGGCAACGGCTCTATCGTATATTAATGAAGCTCAACACCTGCTCCCTGAATCCCTGCAATACCAGACACGAATAGCGATGTGTTGAAAGTCAAGTCTAAACTCAGACTTGAACATTGTTTAGATGTTGCACTTCTCGTGAGGGGAACTCCCAGAGTAGCCAGAGCTAGATTCGATGTCCAAAACAAATATAATGTTTATGAAAAAGAAAAAAAATCACTGAATCAGTTGTGAGCAACAAATGTGACTGTACCAAATGTCGATCATAGTGCTAGAATGAGTACTATTTTTCTCTATATTATTAGCGCTCCTCTTTGGACGGATGTCGTAGTGGTCACAGCCGGCTTGAGTCAGCGCCTGCCGCTCATGAAGCTGCTCCAGCTGCTGAAGGATACTCAACTCGTAGCACACGGCTATAAAGTATTCCGAGCATAAGTGAGAATGTTTCGTGTGACACTAGTTCTCTCGGCACACAGCTCGCGCAAAAGCACCTTGATGTAGCTCACCCCCACTGCTGACATGGAGAACATTTTTCCCTCACAAAAACAAGGGTAAAAAAGAAGCCTTTCCTGACACTGTTCCTACAGTCTACCGCAGAGCACAGATTGCTACCGATTGCAAAGGAACTTTCAACCTCGAAGCTGTGACGATCGCTGGCGCCCGGAAAGCCGCTGCACGGCTGCCCGGGTCACTCGTCCGCCTGCCCGCAGGTGACGCACACGGGTAGGAAAAAGTAGGGATTTTTTATTGTTGCCAGTAGAAAGTCGCCCCTTGGAACCCTTGCAGCCAGCGTAACTTGAAAATTCAATAACTTCCCAAAAATCTTTTCTTTATAAAATATTTTGGGTATCAGTTGAGAAACGGTTACTGATGTGGCCTGCCAATTTCCAGTCAAATCAAGAACTATCGAAAAATCGGGAGAGTTCCCCTTTAAAGGGATACTTCAACGAAATTTAAAATGTACCCGTCATGTTCAGAAATAGGCTGAATATGATCCACAGCATCCGTAAATGACAATCGCATGTTTGTATTTTGAGCCTGATGGCTGTATTTTTCGTTATAAATGGCCACTCTGGCAAGCGCTCGGAGAGCAGCCAGCAGAGAGCATGCAACATCCGAAGCAAATTGTGACATAGATTGTCTCGGGACGAGCAAAGCTGCAGCGAGGCTGATGTCGACAGGATATCCTAGCCATTCCAGCCACCGAAGCGGCCGAAGCATGCCAGCAATCGGGCCACCGCAACGAACCCCAAAGCTGCCTTTGTATGAATTTTGAATGACGGGCACAATAGCGACGTCTGGGACACACAGAAGAGAGTCCAGGTGAGAACAGAGTTTTTCCTTCCCCTCTTCTCTCGTGGCGGCCGTAGAGCTGGCAAGATGACGTCTGGTTCAAGGCATGTGTAGTTCTAGGCGAGACAGGCATCATCACTACCTGTCAGGTTCCTAGACTGGCATTACAAACGAGGCTTTAGCGACATCCACCAGATGCCCTTTGCTAATCGTCTGATTTATTTTAAAATTCTTTTTCGTGTCTTTTTCAACAGAAGATTTGTGTTTCCGATGTGATACTGCTCCCATGAACACGTATAGGCCAAGAAATAAACGAAATAAATGCCGAAATTTCGCTGTAGTATCCCCTTGAAGTCCAATGCAAGTTTGGTGTACCCACGACGCCGGTTCCTGTATCCTGCGAGTTCGCAGCGAGTGCCTGCATGTCGCTCATTTTTTTTTACAGAAGTTTGCCGTCTTAGCTTGAAAGATTATCCACCCTTTATTTATAACCATTTATCTCTTCCCCCCTGGGTGCACGTACATTCGAGATTTTACGGTAATGATAAAAAATATCAACGTGTTACCAGTGAACAGGCTGTTCACTCTATGCAAAAGCCAATCTCGGTATAAATGCTGGATACCCAGTGCTGCGATACACAAAACTTTTATGCCCATACGCTAGTCATTGAGCCAAGCCAAATGCACGAGACCAGCAGTCGGAGCCAAGAGTCGCTGCGTCAAGTGCCACAGATTGTGGGTAAAGGGGCGCATCCTTTCCCATTTCGTACCACTTACCGAAGTGAGGAAGCTGTACAAGGGCACACTGCGCCGGGTGTACTTGACTGTGATGGGGGTCAGGTCGTAGCGGAACCAGATGGCTGGCATGATGCGCCCCGAGTGGGAGATGGAGACGTAGCTCTGTGCCAGGAGTGGCAAAAATAAGCCGGATAATCAGGCACTCTCCAGGGACGGGACTCCTGCACCACTCACCTTGTAAGCATATGTGTACTGGTATGACTCAATGCGTTCCGACGGGGACTTCTCAAACACCGTGGGAACTATCTTCATCACATAGTCGTGGGATTCCAGACCTGAAATTAAAAAGGCCTTAAGGCATACGAGACAGGTATGGACCCAACCTCAAGAGGTTCGAGTACAGGAGAGCTAAAATCTGTTTTAAACGTATAAACCACTCTAATAATCGCCTTCTGCGCACAGTCATCTTTGTCTGCTGGGGTGTGGCAAGGCTGGACGGAGATACTCAAAAGTATTTGGCAAAACAAATACTGGCTCATTTCTCTTTTATTAAATGGAATATCCCCGAGATGCTCTTGCAGAAACACTAAAAATGCAGCCCGTAATACAGATACATACTGAAATACATTTTTGTTTCCAAATGTGGAAGGTGATGTTTGTGGCAAATGCAAAGGGTAGCTTTTGTTCCTTTAAGTCATTTTATGCTTCACCCTTTACCGCCAACTCTTCACCTAACCATAGTTACCAACCCAACTGCTGATAAAATAAAACCTTATCATTTAAAGGGGTACGGAAACGAAAATTTAAATATACAAATTTCGTTCGGAAAGGAGTCAAGCATGACGGATAATAACCGTAAATGATAATCGCACGTTTGTATTTTGAACGACTGGCTACATTTTTCGTTCCAAACTGTGAATTCGAGCAAGCGCTCGAAGAGAAGCGAAAGGAGAGCGCAATGCGTCATAAAATATCCGTCGGAAAAAAAAAAAAAATTCCTTGCATTTGTGACGTAGCAATGCTGGGGTGGATAAACTTTGCCTTCGGTGGCGTTGTGGTGACGTCAATGTGTTACAACCGAACTGTCTGAAGTACCTGTGGGGTGACGAGCGTCTCATCTGTGGTGAGACGCTGATCGCGCCACGTCGGAAATGACTGACGGACGAGCCGGATCAACAGGACACAAAGTTTCTCGTCATCCGAAAAATTGTGGATCAGCATATCGCTGTTCACCAAACCACAGTTCTCAGCCATGCAAAAGCGCAGCTCCATCTCAACGTTAAAAAGTGCAGAACGGCTTCGAACTGTACAGTAAAGACACAGGAACAACTCGGCGACAATTCTCAGAGTCCATCATGGCATCTTGGTGGCTTCCTCCGAAAAGGAGCAAAGGCTTTGCAATAGCGTTCAGGCCGAGGTAACTTAAAACAGTTGAGTGTACTTCCAAAGAGCGGTGCTGCTCCGATGTTTAGTGCGGCTACGTAACGGTCCCTGCTACAGTGAAACCCGTTAGAAAGAACCCACGTACAGCGAATTATTGTCGATATCGAACTCACAGAAAATTTAAATAAAAATGCATGTAAAAAGTACTTTTTATAACGAACAACATATTGGCAATATCATACGTTTTCACCCGGGAAGGCTTCCAAAACCGCGCAAACAATCGTCTTCTAGCCTGTCCCTCTCCTCCCCCCCCCCCCCCCCCCCCCCCCCAGAAAAAAAAAAAAGTAGGAAAGAAAGAAATTTTCAAGAGCTCAAGTTGTGAACAAAATTGAGCGAAGAGAAGCAATTCAGAAGGGGAGAAAGCTAAAAAAATAACTCTGCACTCACGCAAAGAAAAAAAAAATTTTTTCATCCCAAAACAGTTGCCTACGAAAAGAAGCGATTCAGAAGGGGAGATAAGCTAAAAAAACCAACTCTGCACGCATGAAAAAAAACAAAAACTTTTTAGCGCGTTGTTACAAGGCGGAAGCGAAGAGATGAGAAAGAAAAGAAGCTCTCGCCTTACAACGAACGCATCAGGGAAGTTTGTTGTAAATGATTTTTGCTATGTCGAACTACTTGCTATATCGAACTGATCGTAGCGTTTCCTGCTGTTTGTTATAAACGGGTTTGACTGTACGTCGCAACTACGTAGCAAGATTCCCAACGTTGCTAGATTGCCTCCCAACTAATCTTCACAGGCACCCACCAGGTGCACATTGAAAGATTGTTTAATTAGCTTTAAATTTAGTTTTCTTGTGCATTTCAACGAAAGACTGGTGTTTTGAGGTTATGCTGCAACATGCAACACATTTAATCTAGAAAATGAGCGCTGGCATTTCGTTTCTGTACCCCTTTAAGCCACACCAATTTCACTATGATGATTTTCCCAGAAGAACACCTTTCTCACAAAAACCCTTTCTCGCAAAACAAATCTCAGAAATGTTTCTATTTATCGGTTGTTTGTAATTGGATGCTGTACATGCAAATTTATTTTGTTTTCATAAAAAAATACCATCAAGCAAACAAGTGTATAGCAGGCTGAACACAAGCAAAAATCTGTGCTCTTCCGTGCCAATCGGAGAGGTGAGCTTTGTGTCCATCTTCCACTTCTTTCGTCAATTATGTGGTACCTTATGCAAGCAAATAAAAATGCGAAGGAAAAAAAAAAAGAAAGACATTTAGGATTCCCTGTAACGCCGAATTAGAGCGCAGCTCTTGAGGAGGAGGAGGAGGGGAAGGTACGGAGAGGAGGATATGCCCCTCCTCCTCATCCGTACCGTCCCCTCCTCCTCTCCTGCTCACCTCCTATTTAAGGGAAAATTTCCCGCCAAACTTAGCGGGCAAAATTGTCCGCTAAATTTAGCGGGGAAAATTTTCTGCTGAATTTAGCAGGGAATTTTTGCCGCTAAATTTAGCTGAGAAATTTTCCCGCTAAATTTTGCGAAAAATGTTCCCACTAAATTTAGCGGAGAAACTTTTGGGGAAAATTTTCCGCTAAATTTAGCGGGGAAAATTTCCCGCTAAATTTGGCGGGGAAACTTTTCCGCTAAATATAGCGGGAACATTTTTCTGCTACATTTAGCGGGGAAATTAACCCATAATGCAACATGCGGTGATGTCACGAGTGACGTCACTGGTGACCCTCATGACGTCACACGTGACATCACTGGTGACCCTCATGATGTCACACGTGACGTCACGTGTGACATCATGGGAAACGTCCCATAATGCACCACATAATTACGCCGACAGTGACGCCGCTCAAGCCGGGAACGGGCGCCTAAGGGCTACGCTCAAAAAAGAAGTATGTGTGTGTGCAAATGCACACAGACCAACAAAGGAAGTGACTAAAAGAGACAGACACAGAAAGACAGATCTCGCTGTACACAAAAGGTTGATCTTGAATCGGTGAGTAGACATGTTTTGTCTTATACGAGCTTGCCTCTTTGTCACAAGATTATACCACCGCCTCGCGCACTTCAAAATTCTGGAAAAAGTCACTTTCGTTTAAACGACTCGCAAACTGCGCTCGAGTTCAAAGGCAACAATTCTATGCCGTCAAATATTTTTTAATGAGAAAGCATTAACTGTCCCATGGAGCGAGTCGACGTTATCAGCATTGAAGCCGCACCAAAAGCCGCGACAAACAGCAGCTAAATTCCCCTCTCTCAATGGAGCGAAGTAAAGCCGCGATCTGAAGCCTCCCAGCTTTGAAGCCGTGGAAAAAGCCATGCAAAACGGCAGCTAAATTCACCTCCTCAAAGGCGCACGTCATAGTTTCAAGGAACGAGGCTCCTATAGACCAGCTCATGTTTACAAACAAACCGGAGTGCCCCTAGCGGGCGCAACGGTGCCGGGCATGCGCAATGGAGTGTGGGCAAGAAGCTCGCCGTCGCTCAGAAACAAACCATTGAAATGCGATGTTGTCGGCGTCGGTGTGAATCCCCGTGCTCTTTTTTAGCGTTGAAATTGTTGATTCTACGTCTTCCTGGCAATGTCTGACTACTTGAGCGGCCTCAGCGAAATTACCGAAGCTCGTTACACCGCAAAACGTTGCGTGAATAATGTGACTTCCACATTCCTTCCGCATGGACGCCGCAGAATGGACGCTAAAGCCTGATTCACATTATGAGACTCTGCTCGCAATTTTCAGTCGCGACGTCGCTCGGGCTGCAAAAGCGTGAACCGTAGCCGAGATTGTCGACGTGAATACTGAAAATTGCAAGCAGAAGCGGACTGAGTGAATCAGGCATAACAAGTCGGTGATGGCCACTGGTAACAATAATCAACATCTTGTATCTACTGTTTACACCAAGCCTGCTTACCCCAACCAACCTTCGAACTTAAGTCTTTTGAGGCCTTCACTTACTTCTTATCGCAATTACCGACCAACGTTTGGTCTACGGGCCGGAGTTAGCTGAAAGAGCAGACGACAAGCAGAAACGTTCGAAAGAGCAGACGACAGTTCGAATGATCAGGCGACCGTTTGAACTTTAAGATGCACTGAACGTGGTCCGCAGGTGGCCCGTACAACTTGACGGTTTTCCCGCGTTCATGTTGGAACAAAACAAATAAATCTGATGACCACAAGTATCCGTGAATTCAACCCAAAATGCTTCCCGCCCAAGCAATCGTGGTCCGACGGCATCTGGTTTTCCCTTTTCACGGCACATATCCACGTTCTTGGACGAACCGAACACGTGAAAATCGACCTTCAGACCTCTCTCAACTCTTTTGGTACAGCCCCCGTCGCGGCGTTTTGACGAAAAGGCAGGTTTTTTGTCTGGTCTCTTCCAAAAAAATGCAGGAATGCATGTCTCAAACGGTTACTTCCGCCCACAACCCCAGACCGGAAATGCGCCCGACGCGCCGCCACCGGGGCGTGACGTAACAGAGTTGAGTTCATGTATTGGTTGGCGAGCGTCAGTTTCAAGGAGCGCCACCCCATGGCGCTGCAGGCCCGCGCCGCAGCGCGCCGGTAAAAGGAAGCCTCCCAGATCCCGCCCGGGCAGACTCCAGAGTGGCTGCATGGCCGATGTCAGCGCGGTGTGGCCACTTGACGAGAGCGCCCGCAAGAACGACATTCATGCTTTCGCATTCACAATTCGTAAGAAGAGCTTAGGTGCACCTCGAGCCTTTCTCTTGTTTCTTTCTTGGTGCCGTTCAGAAATATTTTCTTTAGAATCGGCGTGAGAAGAAATGGCAACAGTGGTACCGTGTGTATAAAGCCGATAGAAACCAATTTGGCTGGAAGTAAGCATTTCCCCGGCGTCTCAGTATAAAACTTTGGATTTTTTTGTGGCAGCCACCATGTTGAATTTTGACGTAGCGTAGTTGGGGCAAAATAAAAAATCACTTTATTTGCCAAATGGAAGGTGCTACAGTCATGTCTCGTTAATATGGACCCGTTAATATGGATACCCCGCTATATGGATACCACTTTCGGGTACAAACCGGGAAAATACATGCATTTTTGTCTCGTTATTATGGATAACTCACATTATGAACAATTCTTTACGGGAACGGAGGTGTCCATATAAACGAGACATCACTGTAGAACTTAAGGTGTTCCATGCCAATAGTTCTACATTTTTCTCGACTATCCTTTTTTATTGTAGTTATGCTAAACTATATACTTAAGTTTTTGTCACCCCCAACCCAACTACTGTAAAAACCCGAGCAAGCGCCCCATCAAAATTTGAAGCTAATAGAGAGTTTTAGAACAGCGCACTCTAAAGCAAAGCTTTGCGTACGCAAAGAATAGCGTCGTCGCCACTGCGCATGCCCCGAAAGCTAACCACGTTTTGCGCTTTGCGTGCGCTATTTTAGCGTACGCTATTCCTCGGAAATTGCGTGCATATGCAAAAATCTTTTGCACCGCTTTGCACTCCTCCAAGGAGGATTCGTGATGAGAAGTTAGCTAAAGCCAAAATGAGCACAGTTAAAAAAATGGCGGCTCCCAGAAGCATGTCTGTGGCCGCTTTGGCGGTGTCGTGAGTGCGACATCGGCGGCATCCTCGCGAGTGCGATTTTCAATATGGGACGACATTGCACTCGGTTTGGCAACGATCACCGGCAACTTGATGCTCGTTTCGCGCGAACATTTCTCGGCGAAGGGAGCAAAGGTACGGTGTGCGAAAGTCAGTACACGAAACCTCTCTTGTCGAGGCGACGCAAGCGGACACGACCGGCCGACCGCTCGCGTCGCATTCTCGTCTTTGAACAAGTCTAAAATGTTACTCTAGACCAAAAAAACTTTTTTGCTCAAGTTACAGCATTTCGTGTGTGAAATAAAAATTGTGACTGTATCTTGGTGGCGTTGCAAGCGCGAGATGCTTGGGCTTTTGCGTCAGGGCAGAGAAACGCTATTCTAAAACTCTCTTGCGTAGAGTGTGCTAACGCAAGCGCTAAATTTAGCGCTAGTGCGCGCTAAAATTGCGTATGTTATTCTAAAAGTCCCTAACCATATAAAACAGGTGCAAGGGACATATCTTTACATATTGTTGACCTAAGGAGTGCCCATGCCCCAGTTTTACATGATTACCTCCAAATTTTGAGTCGGCACTAGCTCAAAATTTTAAGTATGACCTGGTTTAAATGAAAAAATTAATACAAAAATTTGAATTAAACTGCACTTCACGGTATAATTTAGTTAAGTTAATTTCTCTTTTCCACTGTTTTCAGTGATTGAGAGAATTGAAAAATCAATTTCCCGTTTTTAAAAAGACAACTAGTGAAAAACAAATGACTCTTTTTGAGGTAAAGGGATTTAAAAATTATATATTCATGCATTTTTATCTAAACTTAAATAAATACCTTATTTATTCGTTTTTATTTTAATTGCAATTTCTCTTTTCATTGAGCTGTACAGTTATGCCTTCATTTGATCAAAAACAATTCCAGCACTTTGTTTTGCGGTCACCTTACTGCCCACTGGTATAATCCTAAATGTGAAAAAAAGGTGATTTCCACGTCCAAAAGGAAGCTGATAAAAACAAAACAGCACACCTAAACTGTCAGATTCAAACGTGGATTCTCCAGCGATTCCAAGCTTCATCACACTTTTTTTTTTAGAGTCACATTTCTCATGTCTTTCTACCATCAGAATTTTTCTTTAGGAAGTATAGATTGCAAGCGAAACTGGTTTGGAAATATCATCAACATGTGCAATGGTGACGAAACGTCTTTGGAGGGCATCCCAACGAAATGGGCACTGCATACCCACGAGTGTAGGATGGTATTCCAGTTCCTCCCATGGATGCTAAAATATGTAGGCGTTACTGGCACAAAAACAAACACAAAGCGGCAGTGTAGAAACATCTATCGTCAAACAACCGTGCGAATGTGATGGCACTGAGCTCTCACTAGCGACACAAAGCTCTTGTGCACGGCCTATAAAACTTCCCTTAATTTGCTTCAGGATAACATCAGAAACTTTTGTTTCGTGAACATCAGAAACGGAAATATTGCGATGCAGCCACGCTGAATGCTTTGTGCAGTCACCAAACACTCGCTTTTTCTTCTATTATTCATAGCAGTGAGCTGGCTTTTAGGCCAATAACTTTATGAATATGCCTTAATATTTGCTACAGATGTTGAATAGCTAAAAAGCAGAGCAGTAAAATAGCTGTAGCCTCTTAACTAACCTATTGAAACTGCTCCTGAAACTGGGCAAGACACACGTGTCGCTGTATCACGGTACTACAGTGACGTCAGCCATGCACCTGATCACCAAGGTTCCCGCTTCTTGAGTCGGCAGCTTTGGATTTGCCGTAGACCCCCGAAACAAAACTTTGAGGCACGATATATAAAAAAACTATGCAAGACACAAGACACACACACAGACACACACACACAGAGACAGACAGACAGACACAGACAGACACACACAAAAAAGAACTCAGTAATTTAGGGACACATTCCACACTAAAAAAACTGATAAATGCAAAAGAAAAATTGTAGTGGAGTTATTTTTTAAACGTTAACAAAAGAGTGCACAAAGACATGCAGCACGTGAAAGGAGTTCACAGGACGAGCACCGAACTTACAACTCCGAGTTTATTAGTAAAACAAAGCCCACAACAACAACCACAGCCCCCAAAAAATACAAGACAAAAAACACCAAACAAAACACTGTGTGCCACGTGAATGCTGAATCATCAAGTACTACTAAGGAACTTCATCTCCTTCTGGTGTAGATAAACTCGAGTCTCACTAATGCAATAATCTGTGCCTCCTTTATTTCAAATGTCTCTAGCACTTCCCTAATCACTGATCTTTTCCCCTGCCAATGATCTGAATGGTATCAAATTTAGTGTTACACTGACAGCTGCGACAGTCCATTAACCTATGTCACAGCCATTAACTCCGTGCTCATGTTTCGGTTTTGAGCAGTTGCATTTTTTTACTTTATTAAAAATATATGCGACTTTGTAGCAAAATATTGATTGGGTAGTCTTCTGATACCATATTAAATCGCCTGGCAAAAAAACAAAAAAAAATTGGGGGACGAAGGTGTTTTTTTTTTTTTAGGAACATTAACCAAAAGGTTTTTTTTAAGCCTTTGTCTTAATATGAATGAAATTTACAGTATATACTGACAGTTGTGAGGTAGAATGCAGTGCAAAGTTTCATCTGTGTACATAAATTGTGAAAGAAATTAGTAGTCGTTCTTATCAGGAACACACTGACATCGTTTAGGAAAACTATCGTTAGAAAAGTAATGTAATATCCAACATTCTTCTCCACTAGATATGCAGCAGTGCAAGCAGGGGCGGATGCAGGAATTTCGTGAGGGGGGGGTCAGGTGTTGGTCAGCGTACCATATGTTTAGGAACCCCGTCCCCCTCTCCTTCGTTTTACGCCCTAAATTTTACACATGCAGAAATCAAGAGGGGGGTCAGGGCATCCGGACCCCCCCTCTAAATCCGCTCCTGAGTGCAAGTAATCTATTTTATGGCAACATTGTACTGAAAACAAACATTAATTTTTTGCCTTTTATGTCGTCGACAAAGTCTTGACATCTTTTATAAAAGACATCCACAAAGTAAAAAAAGCAATGCCACAGTTGCATCGCCCATTAAATTCCAGTTAGGAAGAACAATGAGTGAGCCTTTCTTTTTGTCCCATTAACAAACAATAGTTTTCCTAAAGTGAAATTTATGCCAAAAAGTGGAACGGAGAAAAACTTGTCCAACATGCTCGAACCCCTACCTCTTCTTTAGCATCGGTGGACCGAAAATAATTTATAAAAAGTAACTACAGTGCAACCCACTTATAACGATAATGAGAAAACCCAAAATTTCAATTGTTATAACCGATTATCGTTGTATCTGGACTAGAAACTGATCATTTCCAGTCTAGAAACTCTAGAAACTGATCGTTATAAGCGGTACATCGTTATATGTGGTATCATTGTAAGTGGGTTGCACAGTATGCAGTGCCAACAAACGAAACTTTTTGGAAACACTCTTATGGCATTTTTTAAACAGATTTTCTTTGCAGAAATTTCTTTTTCGAAGTGCGAGTGCGAGAAACGAAAATGTGGATCTATAATCGTAACAATAGTGTCAACCTAATAACGTGAGCAAAATCTCTGAGCCCATAAAGTAAACCCAGATTCCTCCCCTCCTGGCACCTCAACCACTGTTCCTAGCACGCCGGTGCAAAGCGGCGAAGCTTGACACATGCTCCGGTGCAAAACAACAACGCTTGATGCGGTTGCACAATGCACCCTTACAAACCCCAAACTCTGTGCGAAACGAAACATGCAGAACCGGGGTGCCGAGTGAGTGAACACAACAAAAGCACACATGCAAACCGGAGGAGGAGATGAATAGGGGAACAGGCTATATTGCAAAATCCCCTTTAAGCCTCGTCCAAAGTCATGCCTGCGCGAAGCATAGCACAAAGCAAGAAAATTGTGGGGTCGGAAAGATGACCACGAATTTCAACGCAAAACTATGAATCTGTTTGAAATTTCACCCTGTCATTCCTTCTTTAGAGCCGTGTGTTTCCGGGATAGCTGTGTACCGGTCCGAGCTGGATTCTTCGGTTGTCCAGAGGCCTCAGCTTTTTACTTTTTAGGTTTTAACAGTTTTTGGCCCATTCCACATTGGCTAGCTTCAACATTTTGGACATTTCATTGTCACTTATTCTTCAAACTCAAAGTTTTGTAAGATGGAATAACTATTTTGCTTTTTCGGTATTAAACACGTTAGAGCAGCTCGTCACCTATCGAATGACACCTCAATGAAGATTCGAACACGAGTGGTTCAGAAGTTATCATGCCTGGCAACAATGATGAGGCAGTGCAGATTTTCCCCCTTTTTCATACGTGACATCATTTGCGCTACATGCAACTCAGGGACAGTGGGGTTGGAACAGAAGGACAGACATTTCCTACTTTTCGAGAAAAATATTTGAGAGAAGGGGAGGAAAATCCCCCCCTACCCTACCCAACTCCTGAACAATACCAATGCCCCTATTCAGGAACTCTAAGCATATGACATTTTGTAGAGACATTCTTTGTCTATCTAGTGGTATATGCCTCACTTTTGTCCAACTAATACCTTCAAAGCTGTAAGCCCGAACATGCGCTACGAGAAACTGTAGCAGTCGCGCCAACCTGAGAACAAAGATGTAGTTGTATGTCAAAAAGAGGGCGAGTGGAACCAAAAGAATGGGGCAGTTGCGGCATTTCTTGAATGTGACAATGCAGAAGGCAAACACAACAATCAGGAAATCATTACACCTATCCCTGTAGGAGTGCAATGGGACAGGTGCTCACGGCCAGGAAAACATGTAAGCCAGGAATGTATCATTGAGGCTTTACTCATTTCCCTTAAAACGAAAGAAATTCAGTAATTGCACACTGAGTGTAATAGATGTTAATCCGTGAAAGCTCATCTCTCAAGATTTTCAAGATATGATCCAGGTGAATTTCAGCATTGAGAGTTTTATAGACAGACTATTTTTAATTCCCAAGTGATTCGGACACTGACATCATGATTCGGAAAATCTTTCAATATGAAACTATCCTCTAAGCATTTTGAACTGGTCATATGACCATGCCGAAACATTCCAAGTTTGTTGCCCAGGCAAAAATTTCTAACTGGAACCAGTTGGCACCTAACTGGTTTCAACTGGGACTAGCTGGTACCAACTGGGAATACCAGCTGAGGGGTCAATTGATTTGAACTATTCCCAATTGGGAGTCAACTGGTCTGACCTTGCCCAGTTGAGGAACGATTGGGACTAAACTGGGACCAGTTAAGGAATTAACTGGTTGGAGCGATTCCCAGTCGGACTTCGAATGGTTTTCCCATTCCCAGTTCACATGGGGCAACAATTTTGACAAGTTGGGGGTGTATTGACCTTTGCTAATGAAGAAAACTAAAAATACCTACATTTTTAGATTGATACAAATAGGAAATTTTTTAATTACTAGGTACATTTATATATTTAAAAAAATAATAATAAAATTTTAATTAACTAAATAATTTCTTTAATTGGAAAATATAATTAGTGACCTAAAATGTGTTTACCTAAATGAACACTTAGTGCATATATTAAAATGTATTAAAACATTTATTTAAATACCTACAGTATTTTTTTTTCTTTTAATAAATAAATTTATCTTTTGGCCAATCGGAGCTAGCTGGACGCCGTGGCACGTGGGTGCATGCGGGTGCGGATTAGTGGTACGCCCTGTTGACAGATGGCGCTGCATATGCGACCAACCGTCAACATCAGACGGACGCGGTAGATGCAACGCGGTAGAGAAGGGTCGCCATTGCCCAAGTTGACGTCGTTATGAAAATGTCAAAACCACAGCTGCGCTTCTTTGGACCCAACTGTGCACACACCATGGTGGCAGCGGTGAACTTCGAGGATGGAAAGATGCAGTTCAGCGATCGAAGGGCACCCAGGAAAGACCAGACGGAAGAGAAAACCGCCGCGGAGAGCACAGTGGCAAAAATGGCGGGAGGTCTACCTCGAAAATGTTTGACTGTTGTGACAGAGGCAATTGGAAATGTTGGATTGCAAGGTGGGAGGCTACCGCATCATATCAGGATTTCACCTGCGCAACGCGGGAACACGGGTGAGCTCCTTTCTTCACGCAATGGGGAGGGAAGCTGAGGATGTCTTCACTAACAGACGCCAGCGGCCGATCTTCCTTCATCTCGCGAATACTACCTCTGAAAAAGCGATTCAATCGTTACAAGCAAGTGGCTAAACCCGGAAGCGTGTACGTCACCAAATTATTATTTAGTTTTATTCTCAAAGTTTTTGACAATGAAGACTTGTCAACCTTCCATTTTGTGCCGTGTTTCATTGTTGCTGGAGTTGGCACCAGCGGTAACTGGGACCAACTCCAACTGGAACCAGGTGGACAACTCCAACTGGGACCAGTTGCGACTGGGAATTGTTCCATAAACAAGTTGGAACTGGGACCAGTTGGTCCCAGTTGAAAATTTTCGTCTGGGTGGGCTTGTCATTTTGGGTAGCATCGGAAGTTGGTTGAACCTTCAACCTGGAAGGTTCAGCAGTTTAAGCGTCACTGAAACTTGGGAACCTTCCAAACTAAACTTTGAATAAAGAAAGCTCTAAAAAAACTCTAAGGTTACGAACCATTGGCTTCCGATTTGTCCATCTCATCCAAGGAGTTGAAGCTCCCTCGAACACCTTCGACCTGGAACAAGCAATTCAATTAGATCTAGCCTGAAGATGACGTCAGTTTCGTTCACCTCTCCATTAGTCCAAATTGGTGTGTTATGTCCGCAGTCACCAAACCACCCCCCCCCCCTTTTCCCCCCCTCCCTTACTTGGTCTTCTTCTGCTCAATGTATGAATTTCCATTTGTATTGTTTTTTTTCTAAGAGTAAATAAAAAGAGAAAGGAAGAAAGACAGCCAAAATGGGTCACCTGCCTTTCTCTCCCTACGCCTAAATAAACTGTTTTGCCCTAAATAAACTGCTTTTGGTGGCCACAGTTGTGTCTTCCCACATAATCTTGACCTCAATTATTATGGACTCACATTACGGTAAATATTTGTGGGGAACGGAGGTGCCCATAGTAACGAGACGTGGCTGTCCCAAGAAGCCTCCTGGCAGCGATGCGTCACCCAGAGAGCTTTAGAACACAAATACAGGGTCTTTTTAACCCTAGAGTGTGGGGAAACAGGACAGGACAACACAAATCTCCAAAAAAGGTTTGTGTTGTCCTGTCCTTCTGTTTCTTCACTCTTCAGAGTTAAAAAAATGTCAGTTTTTACTTAGCCAGCTCGCCTTCACCCTTGCATTAAATACTATAGCTTTTCTTTTTTTTTTAGGAAGGGGGGGACTCTTTAGATTTGCTTTAAAAAAGCCGTTAACGATACATTAATGCGGTCTGTGCAGGCGAGTTATACGGCCAGGGGGACACAATATAGGGCTTATTGTCACGGTAAGTCAGATGATGAACTAAGATGTCTTACTTACATTTACAAACTTGCTGAGCGTCAGTGAAAACCACTAAGTCAGTAAATTTTGGAAGGACTTGAAATGCATGGGAAGTGCAGTGGTGCGCTAAAGTTACCACTCGTGCAACAGACACGGGCCTGGAGGTGCAAAAATGCACCGGGTGGCTTTTCCGTCCCTTGTCGTCCGCGTTCCTGTACTGCCAGCTTTGCGCTTGTTGCAGTTTCAATCATCCTAGGAATTAGGCTATTACATGTACTTATTTCTAAAAAAAATCTAAAGACCCCACGCGACAAGTTTGGTTGAAGTCAAATGAAACCACCCAGTAATTCAAGTTGGCCATATCCAGAATAACAATCTTGAAATCTAGATTTCAAGTTTCAATTAGATTCCTTCACTGCCAATGTGCCCTTATTAGATCACGTTTACTTTGAGTGGTTGTGATAACAAAGAAAGCCACTAACAACCTTGCTGGTGTAGAGAAATAATAAAACAGACTTGCACGATACTCGGCGTCCTATCATTTCAGTAATAAACCTGGTAAAGACAAAGGCCCGAAACGTGACGGATGTAAAATGCTACACAATGAATCCTCAAACAATGGGGCAGGAATCCACCAAATCCATAAAATACTGTGCATTTAACATCACTGAAGCTAGGCGGCTCTCAAAGAAAACTAATGGGAAGCATTACTTTCTGAAAGTAATGCTGCAATTAATTACTTCTTATGCAGTACTTCTAATTGTAATTATTAAAACGCGGAGCAAAGCAGTTATAATGAGCATTAAATTACCTTTTCAATGCAATTTACGCAAGTATGCATTCAATGTTACGTGGGTTACTCTACACCAGCAGGAACTGAAGACATAACCTCTCACAGTAGCGTTTCCTTTTCAGTAGCTTTTCCTCCACAGTAGCTTTTCCTTTTCAGTCTCATACTAACTGCTTTAAATATTCGTTTTTTTCCACATAGTATTGAAATTTGGAATAATCTTGATGGGACAATACGTACTCTTCCCTATGGTGATTTTATTAGCGCGGTTCTGACTATTCTTTTCAGTAACGCATGCCGTCATCGTTTTCATTTCTGTTATGTTCAAGGGCATGTTGTATTGTTTGAATGTTAATTTCTTTCTGTATTTATTCCACTCCTGCAATGACCTCACAGAGGTCGCAGTATGTGTGTAAATAAAAAGCTTTAATGTGTTGGTTTTGAAGTCTAGTGAGTCGGGAAGAGTTGCTATGAAAACATGATAATGAGGGTTCCTCCGGAACCAGCCCGCTGCCTTCCCAAAAAAACGCCTTGTCCCCCAGACCTCTGCCTCCACTCTGTAGTCTGATGCTCTACCCCTGCACCAATAAAGCACCAATAGAGCGCTTGAATGTGTCGAAGAACTGCTACGTAGTACGCCTGTTTCCGTAAGGACAGGTTGAATGATCCTATGAGCTATAGTTAAGGGATCACTAAAGGCATCGCATGATCTACCAGAGTTAAGTAATCATGTTGAGTACCAATTAATTACAGTGTTACCTCATTACACCATAACATAACACCATGTCATGTGACATGACATGCTGACAACGCAAGTTCCGCTAAATTTTGCGGAAAAATGTCATATATCGCCCTAAAACAGCCCCCCAGTCCACATTCTGCATACTGTAAACAATTTTATTTTCCCGGATGCAATATTTTGCGAATTCAGTGAAGTGTGGTTTTCAGAAATATTTTGTGAGCACAAACTTTCGCGAATCAGAATGGTATGACAAAGATAAATGTGAGTGAGTTGGTTTTTCAATCCCTTGTTACAGAAAGAATAAACAAAAAGGACGAACAAGGACGGACATCTTTCAACTTTCAACACATATAGTATTTATGAGACGTTGGCATTGAGCACAGAGGACCATGGAGGGAGGGTAAGAGAGGATGAGAAAGGGACAGAAGACAGGGTCGAGGCTGGCAGAAGAAACCGAGGAAGTGGTTAGGCTGGTAAGATTAGGGGGTGAAGGGAGACGTCTGCAAACACCAAAGCAATGCCGCGTTCTCAGCGAACAAGGGCCCGCGGGGCTCAAGTCAAGGTCGCTAGTTGGGGTCTTAGATATGCTGCCTTCCTCTCCGAAAGAGTTGAAGGTAACAAGATGTTTTAGGGTGACTGCAACATGGCGTATGACTCAATTATCTTGCATCCGCAGCGGTCTCCATTTGACCCGAGAATCCGTGCAGGTGAAACAGGGGCTCACACGATGAGCACAACTTACTATGGCGGACAATGGGATGCTGGGAATCAATGTCCCCTTTTGTAAGCTCCCTGTCGTTCACGCAGCAACTCATTTGACCAATATATTCGGCGCCGCGAGATAAGGGGATGGAGCCAACGCGACCTGTTGCGCAGGGAATAAAGCCGGTCTTGTGTTTCTTGGTACACCCTGTTCATGAGCGACACTGGGGCTCATTCACGAGGTGGCACATGGAACCTAACCGGAACCGACAGGGCAATGCCACATCGACATTGCATTGTCGTGCTACTGCCTTCAGGCGATGTGATGTATTGGGGTAGTGCAAGTATGCTATGCACTTGTTACTATAGGGAAGCGTGGGACCCATTTTTTGCGATATTATACCAGTAGCGAAATTCGCGAAAATGAAGTTGTTTACAGTATCTCTGGCTATACGAAGGGTCTTTAAAGAGGTCATGAAACGTTTTTAGAAAATTTTGATCTTATATGCTTATTTGAAATCCCGGTCCTGTATTATATAACCCACATATATGTGTTTGTTTGATTCTCCCGATTCCCCTACTAGCGCAGTAAGGATAATTTCGGTTTCCTGGGGGCCTTCCCCCTCAGTTCTTCAAATACGTCGCTATACTATAGTCGGTGATAGGTTAAGAGTAAAGTGGAAGCTTCTGCCTTCTCCTCCCACCTTAGGAGAGCGAACGCTGAAGAGGAGGTCGCCTCTTCTTTACTGTTCGCTCTGCCGCACTGCTTGCAACTTCGATCAATTGAGCCGCGTCCTGATATGATCGTAAAATGACAAGCCGTGAATGCGTCCTCACTTTGATCAGTAAAATGCTGTTCTACTCCCAGAAAAAGGACAAAGAGGCTGGAAATATAAGTGATATTACTCGCTTTCTCATACTTGAGCGGCATGCCAAGTTACTGCCAGGGAAGGTTGTGGTAAAAGAAAATTGAAGGAAAACCACAACATACTAGGACTACACCTGCAAAAATTGTGTATATATGTCTGTAAACTGCACAAATTACGTGTGTGCCTTATTGTAGTTCTGATGGACAATCCTGCCCCACAACCATGTCCATGTTCCACAATAAATGCAAGCCGCGGAGCGACAAGCAACATGGTTACCAAATGACAGAAGACCCAGTTGCGTTTGAAACCAGAATTGTGCCACATTCACAAGATGTAGCATCATACAACTAATACAAGAATACTAATAAATAACTCATTATTTTTTTCGTTCTCAATTTATTGTTGGGAGATAAAATAAGGTTAAATATCTGTTCCACATTTTTACAAAGATATCGCGACATTCTGTTGTTCATGCTGCCCAAGAGTGTCGCATGGTCACGTCAGACAGTCAAAAAGGCAAAGTCTAAACGCGGCTTACAAAATACAGAATATTTTGCCATAAAACTTGAGAATCAACATTTTTGTTGCTTAATTAATCAGTACAAAATTAAGATCAGGCAGATACATTTTCTTTTTATGCCCCTTTTAACCTCTAATCTGACTAGGCCAATGATCTAATCTGTTCTAATTAATCTAATGTAATCTAATCTGACTAGGGCATCAACAAACGACCCTACTTATCAATTTTGCATCAATATCTACCGCTCAAGTGAGACTAGGCCATTAGACTCATGCCAGCATAGATTAAAGGGGCACTAAACCACTTTCTGCTATAGTCTATTTATGGTCATACTCAATCTATAGTCTCTAAGCATCCTAAAAATCCAAACATTATATTCATGCGTGGCCGATCTCCCTATTAAAATCGGTATGAAAGATAATATGCACCTGCCACTTGTGCCATTAGTTCAAATGTGCAAATGTGATCAATTATATTATATGTAACAATGTTTGTTCTTTTTTACTCAACTTTGTGACTCTTCAAATGTTTTCATCCGTGGACTTATTTTGATGTGAATTAGGTAATCGATGTTCATTTTTTTTCGGTATCCTTAGAGGTATGTGCCGAGTGCTGTAATGGGGGCTGGCGGCCACGCCAGAGGACTACGCGTCTTCTTTTGCCGCAGCCTCCCAGACATATGCATGTCGAAATAAACTATTATTATTATTATTATATTTATTATTACCTTGGAACTTTCGCTGACACCAGGGGCGTCATCGGACGAGGAAAAGTAGAGTAACTGTATATGCTCAGTTTGCGGAGCAGAGTATCTCAATGGTGCCCCCAGGGCAGCCATGTTGGATCGAAGCTGCACTGCAGGAAGCAACTGTCGCTTCTGCAGGAGACCTGGAGGCTGTGGGGCGGCGTGCGGAGAAGAGAAGGTATTTTGCGGCGACACGCCACATGTGCACCGTCGTCCCGTCATCTGTCTCCCATTTCTCTCCATGCCCTTGGTGAAGCGTAGTGGCCGACAAAAACATCGTCCCTTCGATAGTTGTAGCTGCGCACCGTTGTTCTGGTCAGAGGTGCCCGGAGATCCTGGTTGCGTATCGCTCCGCGAGCGCCGCAGACGTGAGCAACGCGTTCATCCTCCGTGTCGTCTGCTTCCCAGACTTCGAAAACACATTTTAAAACATTGCTCACATTATAAATTAATGTGACTAACTGGACCCAATGGCTGCACGTAATTTTACGGTAGGCTCCGGGAGCCAGAGTTGCATGTTCATACCCGTAGCGCCGAAGAATTCGGCGAATAGCGGCGCCGCGCGTTGGCGGCGCACTCCTTCTCCTCCTTTCCTGGAAAACAGGAAAGGAGAAGGAGGCAAAAGCAGGGGAAGGTACGCCGGGGCGCATCCAAAGTAGGTGAAGCTGCTGTACCAGTGGCTTTCCTGCACGGCACTTGGATTTTGCTCCTCACATGATCGGATCTCGGTGAATAGCGGCACGGCGGCACGTGGAAAACAAACGCGCAACAGCCTATACAGGAACTCTCCTTCTCCTCGTCCAATGGCGCCCTCTGGTGTACCAACTATAGTTCCGAGGTAATCAACCTTTGATACAAATTTTAATAAAGAAATCAGCCACGCACGAATGTAATGTTTGTTTTTTTAGAATGCTTACAGCCCATTGAGTTATGACCATAAATAGACTATTGCAGAAAGTGGTTTAGCACCCCTTTAAATCTAGAACATGCTGTAGGAGACTGCATAAGCACTCACCATTTTATTCCCAAACGTGAGGTCATGAATGATGTGAGTCATGTCAATCTTGTCTGGTTGCTTGGCTGCAGCATGTGTAGACATGTGGAAGTTTCCAGGAACCTAGGATGCCCAAACAATCGAGCAAATAGAGCCCATAACACAAGCAATACAGTGCCCAACGCATGTGGAATTTCAAGAAAATAAAAGAACCAAACCAATCTGTTAATTTCAAGGCCTCCTTGTAGTGCACAATATGGCGACAGCACAAGTGCCCTCACAATCGCATGCCGTGAAATACCGGACGCATTGTTTGCGAAATGTTCAGCTGTACTTGCATTATCAACATACCGATGAATACTGCTACATCAAGATCTTTCAGTATTACTGCCTTTTCAAGCAAGTCTGCCGAGGAGAGAAACAAACAGCTGGAAAAGCCTAGGGATGGATTCCATCCTTGGGGACTGAATCTCTGTTTAATCTTTGGCTGTGTGTGCCATAAGGGTGTCAACAAACCGTATAAAAGCGCCGAAAACAATAAGGACGAAGACTAAGTGAGACAAACACAAGGCGCACTCACAACTGCCCCAGTTGCGAGTGCGCCTTGTGTTTGTCTTCTTTCTTTTCATCCTTGTTGGTTTTGGCGCTTTTGTATCATTTCAGACCATGAACAGACTGGCCCAAATAACCACCTTGCTGAGTGCCAACAATATGTGCAAGAGAAAAGTAGATTTTAAGCATGATCAATACAGTTGAACCTCGATTTAACCAAGTCACTGGGACCTGCTAATTATTTCGTTAAATCTGGAACATCGTAAAACTGAGGAAGGGAAATCTCGCGCATAGGCTGCACGGGGAATCCGAAGTTGTTCGTTAAATCGAGAAATTCGTAAAATCGGGTTTCGCTAAATCGAGGTTCAACTGTAATTCTCTAGCTCGCAGTGCACGATTCTAACAGGAGACGACGGATGACAAAGGAGACAGGGGGCAAACACAAACGTCTCAATTGGAGACCTCCGCGTTTGTCCCTTATCCCCTTGTCGTATGTCGTCTCCGGATAGAATCATATGTAATGTTAGCCAGCTCGCCTGCTTATTAACCTTGCCTCGCAATACACCTCCTAGTTTTGTTCCAAAGTTATAAACAATATTCACCTCCTTGACATGCACTGGCTCAGATAAACTGTTTAATCCATTGCATACTAGCCCTTTTTCCCAAAAACATGCCACAAAACTTAGTTTAAAATTGGCAATCTGCACGAAAATTAGAGGAAACATTCACTTGGCTTATGGATGTTTGTTGTTCCCACATTTTTGGCCATCTGATATGTCCATGCAGTAGTTCTCCACCGTGTTGTACTGTCAGAAACATTCAGGAAGGGGGAGAACAACAAACAACACATCCGGAGGCACACTGAATGTTTCTTTTTAAATTTTCGTGCAAACTGCAGATTTTAAATAAAGTTTCTCAGTTATCAGGAGGATGGTACATCTTGTCGTCCGAAAAGGTAGAGCACTCATCACTTTCAAATACAAGTTTCCGTATCTGTTCATCAGCTAAAGCATACTTCCGTGTTGAGATCTGTGATTGCAAACATCACAGTTGTTTTTCGTGGGTCTAAACAGGTAGAAACTGAGGGGGAGGAGGAGATGAGTGTGAGGACGCTCGAGTGCTGAGTGTAAGGACGCTAGAGTGGACGCAAAGCTAGCTGCCTTACTCTACTCACTGTTCGAGAACAGTGAATTGAGACAAAGGCAGCTCTAGCTCACCGTCTACCTACTAGCCATTCCAGTCAGAGCTCGATACTCTGGCGTCCTCACGCATTCTCCTCCTCTCCCCCAGTTCCTGTTCGTATAGAGCCCTTCTTTTGTTGAAAATTCAAACCTAGCAACAAAACAACCTGGAGGGTACAGAGCAATACTGCAATCTGCCGGAGGGTGCACAAAAGCAAGCTCCAAAACCGAAACACCAGCCGCATTCGTGGTCAGGCTTTCTGATCCCAGGGCACAAGTGGCATTCTTAATTAGTAGTCAAGAGGCTAACTGTACAAGGCAATTAACTCGCTCGGACCTGAAGGAAATATTTATTTACCTTGTGGATGTAGAACTTGCCTTCAAAGCGGCAGCCAGCGCCGACGGGCGTTTTCTCAGTGTTTTCGACAAATCCCACTTCGTGCCTTCCCATGTCATCTTGGATGTCTAGTCCCACAGCTGGAAAAAAAGGTTGGTGGTTGTCACCACTGTGCCACCAGCTTTCAATAAGGCCACATACCACTGCAGTCTAGCTTGAGGAGGGTTATGTTGATAGAGACGGGGATTTTGTCCGCACTGCTCGGGTTGTCCACAAACAGCTCACTAGCACTGAAAAAGTCAAATCTTCAGTACTGTGTGAACACTGGCCAATTCTGCGGGGCTGTCCCTTCCCAACGCCCAGCTGTTCAATAGTCAGCCACCGAGGCATACTTTCCCAGACTTTAGAGATGATCATCCCCCTCCCTGCAACAGCTCACACTCTAGAAATGTCAATCCACCCCCGATGAGACATCCCCAATAGAATGTGAAACACACGTGTTAGTATTAATCAATAAGGTTGGTAGCTCAAGAAAATATGTTCTCCACAAGGAGAACACAGAAAGAAATTGTTTTCTACCGCACTTGGCCAGACGTTTCAATCTCAAGCCAGCAACCCCTGGTTTGCACTTACAGCTCTGGGGACATGTAGGAGATAAACTCAGACAAGAAGAGGATCGAGATGAAGAAGCAGCTGAGTATCGAAATCACAGCTCCTGTGACTGTAGGCTGTGTCAAGTCTTTGGGGATCTTGCGGTAGATGTCAAACCTGGAGAGAAACGTAGCTCGACTGTAAGCATGTCGCCGTCGTCTCGCTGTAGACCAGTTGAAGGTGGCTTCTGCAAGCAGCAGCTCCTCCCTCAAAGGTGTCACAAGTGAGATTCAATACAAAATGGTATTTTTATGGAACTGAGGACTTCTCTTGGGAGAGCACAGCTCGTATCACATCCCAAAAACAGTTTCACAGTCACAGATCAATCCTCTATCGGTTGTAGAGTGTGCTGCAGCCATCCACGAGGAAATTAATTTCAGAGCGCGTTAAAAGACAGCAATTAATTAGAGTTCCACGCAAGGCAGTTGATCAATGCTGACAGTACGTTCCACTGGTCACGAGTCACCATGCCGGACAGTGTCAGTCCCGTCCTGCACCGCTCTATGAGACTATCGTGAGCGGCGCAACTTTATTTGCATCGCCCTTTGCACACCAAAGCCAGGGAGTAGTTACAACTCGGGTTAGCTACCTTGTACGACGTGGGTCAAATCAATAGTAACGAATTTGCAAGTCTGCAGAGGCCGAAGTAACGTGGGTACCAACGTGTGTAATGTAGCTTATGTCTGTGAATACGTACCTCCTAACATCGAACACCATTTTTAAATACCTATGCGGAAGGACTGTTGTCGAGTGAAACTAATAACTAGAGGACGACAACGCATCCACCACAGCCCTGCCACGAAGCTCCTCGCACGCCAACTTGACACGACGACGCCGGCACTCAACCAAATGCACTCGACTGAACGCAATTTTGCACGTTTCACGTTTCACCCTCACGACTCTAGTAAGTAACCCTCAACTTGTAGAAGCCACATGTACCCTCTACGCAACCGTGCATGTGCGATCACGCCGTTTGTTTGCGCCAAGCAGCTGCACCAGGTTTGCGCCGTTTACGCTGTACGGTCCTCGTCCTCGTCACCGTTGTATATTGATAGTCGCAACTTTTATTCTGTTGTACGCTTCAACACGCCTACGAACTTCCTGGTCCCACCAAAGTCACTAAAAAGCGTGATGACGTCAGTGATCATTTCGTCCACTGGGAGTCACACTCGAAACTCACAAGTCAAATAAATGAACGTGGCATACAGCAAGGGGCGTTCGCTAACCCCACCACGCGGCGAAGCCTACGTGCTGTGGTCTGATTGGCTGAGAAAGGTAAGCCCGGTAAGCCGGATGAGCCAAGGGCGCACGTGTTGATGAACCTGGGAGTGCCACGAACACTGACCACGAACGAATATGGCAAAACCGCGTGACTGCGTCGCGTCCTAGATGCATGATGCATCTGCATACTGCCTTCCCACGTCCGCTGTAAAAATAGTGTAGTAAAGTATTTCAACGTCCGTGACGCCACTTCCTGAAACTAGTTGTGACGTCATGGATCCAAACAAACCGTTGCTAGGGTCGTTGTTATGGACAAATACATGTGGCTAGGTTTCGCTACGAAAACCCGACCGTTCAAAAATTAGGAGTAGGATTTAAACTTCTAAAAATAACAGATTTAGAAAGATTGAATGTCATATATGTTTTGACAGAAGTGTGCCGGAAATCGCTTGTTTCTGAAATATTTACGACTGCAACTTCCGGTCCTCAAGATGCCTGCAGGAGACGACGGATGCAAGAAGTATGCCGTCCGCCACACGCCGGCACCGTCGTTTGAATCGTGTGAATAAAGACGATATTCTGATATTGCATTTGTTTAAACTATAATTAGTTTCAGACACTTGGAAGAATTCACAGTGGGGTGCGATGCAAAATATGGTTTATCGAAAGTCCGGGCGTCGATCGAGATGATCGTCTGCTAAAAGATCGCATTGCACCGGTGAGAAAAGCACTTCAGGCAATCGGTTGAGATCCCACATTTTGTTTGCGGACTCGCGCTATGGTAGGGGGCTTCGTACCTGGTTAACCATCGCGTGGAGAAAGATTCTTGCAGTTTCTTCATATGTCTGCAAGACCCCTAAGCGCGAAAGAACTGGATAAAAAAACACAAGGTGAGTACATGTAGCACTTGCAAACAGTTGCCTTAAAATGTAAAAAAAAAAAAAAAAAAGGCCAAATTAACCGAGAGCACATAAAACCCATATTCTGTTTGGTCATAATGTCTTAGGGCTATATTTATATAATAATAATAATAATAATAATAATAATAATAATAATAATAATAATAATAATAATAATAATAATAATAATAACTGTGCATGTGGGAATCGTTGCTTCTTGGCATCAGAGATATCAATCAGTCTTGAACAAAACCCAACACTTTTATTTTTAACTGCACACACTCGTTCAAACAGAAGGGCCACCGTCTCGGGTTCACCGCTCGCTCGCTTTGGCTCCAGTTTTCGTTCTGTCCGTCTCGACTTACATCCGATCGCTGCGGTACAAAGTTCAGCTCGCTCCCGCGGTCGATCGTCTCCGCAGAGGCAAGCCGATGCCGTTGTCAAAAAGTTCCAACATTGCATTGCTCGTGAACAGGACTATTTAAAACACAACAACATATTGTTTTACAAGTGCATCCTAAATATACTAGCGTTAATTAATAAAAGTGACTATTTATCGCCAATTGGTGTTTGTGTTCTGTAAAAAAATGTCTTCACTTCATGTAATTAACTCAGTCCGTTTTCCTCACTTTTTTTCTGCAAACTGCTTTTCCAATTCTTAAAGAGGGGCATGTGATATTACATATTTTTGATATACACGCTGACAATAAAGAACAGGCAATTACATGGTTATTTGATCGCACGCGACAAGACACGTCATGGATTGGCGCCCGTGCCGGATGCTTCCTGGGTGTAACGGAGAAGGGCCGGGCGTGCTGTACGTGCCTTACAAGCTGTGTATAGCACAAACAGATATGTGACCCCGGTCTGGCTACATGAAGAGCTCGTTCCGTTTTCTCCGCCCTTTGTGCCCTGGCTTTAGACATCGGATAATGGCACATCCGCTGCACCGCTACTATCAGACTAAGGAATGTCAGTTTCCATCATTAAAAAATTAAGAAAATACAATATGTAGCCAAGCACGAATGTTCTCAATCAAAATTAATTTACCCGCTGCATTTGAACACACAAATAAGCAGTATAGTCTTCGCAGCGAAGCCGACCTGCGGAAACTGCGTTTGGCCGTTCTGAGAACGTGGGAGCGATTTCGATCACTTCTAGAGAAGATACAACAAAACAAATGGGGGAAATCGCACGTGAGGAATGTCCTTTTTCGATAATGTGGGTTCAAAATATCGGTTAATTTCATTTTCGACGATATTTCAAATTTTATATAAAAATGCAGTGAAAATAAAATAAACTAAACTTATGCCCGTCGATAGCCCATGTATAGGGCTACACCCGCATAGTATTTGGTAAGCGACAAATATAATAACTCATGAGTTACAAGGCTCTGAAGATGCCACCGGATTGTCAAAGAGACGATGTTTGGCATTTTTTATCTCAATAAACAAAAATACAAAAGTATTTTCTTTTGAACTAAAAAATAGTCGAAATAACATACAAGAGCACACAAAAGTACTATGAGTTTTGTATGCTTCCCGTATTCATACCAGCGTACAGAACTGGGTAGAAAAATCACGGAGTAAAAAACAGATTTTCACCCTGCTCCGCTCAATAATTTTTTGTGAAGCGAAATATTTTTTTTTTTTTTTAATTTTGAAAAGCGGTTTTGTTCTTTCCAGAAATGGGACAATTACATATATTTTTTTTCAAAAAGAATCGAAAGACCCACCCCGACAAGCGTGTTCGATTTCAAATGAAACCACCCAATAATAATAATAATAATAATAATAATAATAATAATAATAATAATAATAATAATAATAATAATAATAATAATAATAATAATAATAATAATAATAATAATAATAATAATAATAATAATAATAATAATAATAATAATAATAATAATAATAATAATAATAATAATAATAATAATAATAATAATAATAATAATAATAATAATAATAATAATAATAATAATAATAATAATAATAATAATAATAATAATAATAATAATAATAATAATAATAATAATAATAATAATAATAATAATAATAATAATAATAATAATAATAATAATAATAATAATAATAATAATAATAATAATAATAATAATAATAATAATAATAATAATAATAATAATAATAATAATAATAATAATAATAATAATAATAATAATAATAATAATAATAATAATAATAATAATAATAATAATAATAATAATAATAATAATAATAATAATAATAATAATAATAATAATAATAATAATAATAATAATAATAATAATAATAATAATAATAATAATAATAATAATAATAATAATAATAATAATAATAATAATAATAATAATAATAATAATAATAATAATAATAATAATAATAATAATAATAATAATAATAATAATAATAATAATAATAATAATAATAATAATAATAATAATAATAATAATAAATCTTTATTCGCAAATTGCCCAGTACCAAGATCAGTTTCGGGTCCGATCAAAGCCATCAGGGGCTTGTAGGATCAGACCCAGCAGTTTAATTGACAAAAGTATCACAGGCACGGCGACGACGAGCACTCAACCAACACACAGAAATAGGCTAAGCCTCATAGGGCCCTGGAGTCACACAGGCACGATGAGGACGAGAACACAACACACACTAAGTTGGATCAACATTGTAGATCCTTCGAGTCGCACAGGCACGACAACGACGAGCACACGCCAACAATCACACAGTTGGTAGAACCTCGGAGGGCCTTGGAGAGTAGTGCGAGGTCACGTGGCACGATAAGTCGTAGAATGAGGTGGAAGAGAAAAGGAAACAAAGCAAACGCAGACGCGCACCCATGCGGCATCTTGGGCGACTGAATTCGGTATGATCATAAATGTAAAAAAAAAAAAAAAAAAGACAAATTTAAGCATGATTGAACACTTGATGCTGCAGGGAGGACACCGAAAAGGTAGGGCGGGTAGCATAAGCAGAAGATGCAGTGTAGAAAGCAGGAGCATTCGCTCAAAGGCACAATCACATACCTAAAAAAAAAAAAAAAAAAAAAAAAACCTTTGCCCAGGTTACTGTCTAGTAATGTCAGAAAATACATTTTGCAGCTTCCTTTTCAATTGCTTGTTAGAGGTGATGGAACTGAGCGAGTGCGAGAAGTCATTAAAAAGGCTAGGTACATAATGTTTGCGCAGACTCTCACCATATCGAGTCCGTACCGAAGGAATTTGATAAGGAACGAAACATCGGAGTTCACGACATGGATTGGATGGAATTTTGAACTCGCTCTCCCAAAAGTGCCGCCTGATAACTGTTTGAACAAAGAGCGAGTAAAAGGATGGCAACTGAAGAGACTCAAAAAGATTATCAGTACTAGAGTATTGCGTGTGATAGGCAACGCTTTTGAGAATACCCTTTAAAATCCGATCGATTCTTGAATGCCATTGGAGGGAGCAATTAAAAAATACGGTGATGCCGTACCTCAGTACGCTGTACGCTAAGGCGTGTATTATGTTTTTTTTAATGGATAACGGTAAAATCCCTTTAATGTTGTACATGAAACAACAGACTGTACGAAGACGTTGACATAAATGAGACATATGAGTACCCCACGCTAAATCACAATCAAAGTGAACACCTAAGTATTTCATAGAGTCAACATATTGTATTGGAGTACAATCGGTACAAGTGCAGTTAGATGTATGAAGATATAAGGGGAAAGTCAAATTCACATTTTTTAATGGATTACGAAAACATATCAGTTTCGTTTTTGCAGTATTAACTCGAAGCTTGTTTGTAGAGAACCAGTCCATAAGGTTAACAGCGTCCACCTGAAGCATTTCCATTGCCCGCTGGTAATCTAGGTGCCGAGAGAATAGGACGGTGTCATCTGCATACTGATGTATGAAGCAGGTGGTAACAACAGATGAGGTGTCATTTACATATATGTTGAACAATAAAGGCGACAGGATAGACCCCTGTGGAACACCAGATGTTAAGCATGCCAGAGCACTACGAATGTTGTCAACACAAACAACCTGGGTACGATTTGATAAGAAGCTCTTAATCAAAGAATAAAATGGCCCCCGGAAGCCGATTCTTTGCAACTTGCTTAAAAGAACGTCGTGATTTACGGTGTCAAAAGCTTTGGCGACATCGATGAAAAGTGCACAAGTAACCATGTTGTTTTCAAAAGAGTGGTGTAAAAAATCAGAAAATTTCTCAAGGAGACAAGAAGTACCACGTCCTGCGACAAATCCGTATTGATGGGGAGATATTATGTTGTGTTTTTCGAGAAAACCAGACATAGCAAGTAATAAATGTTTTTCCAAGATTTGCGAAATGCAAGAAAGTATTGAGATGGGTCGGTACGAGGAAACTTTATCAGGTGAACCCCCTTTAAACAGGGGAACTACTAAAGCTTGTTTTAATTCACCAGGGATATTTCCACTCTCCAGGATGTTATTAATTATTACTAGGAGAACGTCCTTTAAGGTGTCATAGTTACGACATAAATCGTTCACGGTAATTCCGTCAACACCCGCAGATCTGAAGCGCTTAAATCCGAAAATATATGATCGCAGTTCAAATTCAGAAAGAAGAGGAAGAAACGCCGATTCTAAGACAGACGGAATGGCGGGTGTTGAAATCACTGCAGTAGATGAGCTAAGAGTTGAGCAAGCAAAAAAACTATTGAGCGCGTTGACAGTCAGATTCATGTCTAATCCGAAATGTTTTCTAAGCGTCAGGGAGACATTTTTTTTTGTAGAGCCTCTAAGCTCGTTGACTACCGACCACGTGAGTCTCGGGTTGGAACGGGCATTCGAGATCTTATTTGCAAAATATATTCGCTTTGCAGACCGAAGGAGAGCGTTTACACGGTTTCTATAAATTTTGCATTCCAGTTTGAGAGCAGCGTTCGTAGGGGAGCGTCGGCTCCTTTTCCACAGTTTCTCTTTATGATCGATAGCATCAAGAATTTCTGACGTCAACCAGGGAAGTTTTGGTTTGCGCTTTTTTATACGAACTACAGTTTTTGACATCATCTGAAAACGTTTTATAATTTCAATGAATTTTGGGTACAAGCTTATCGTGTCCACCGAGGACATGAATTCCGACCAGTCAAAAGCTTTGATCAGCCGATCAAACCTGTTTATATCAAGCTTCTCTACTTGACATATTGATTGAATCTCTTTATGGTGCTTGGAAAAGAAAGTATATCGACAGGTGACAAAGTAGTGATCAGCTAGCTTTTGTGAAATAACAGAGGACTGAACGGAAGCATCAGATGTTCGAACGTTGACATGGTCTAGGCATGATGAAACCAATTTCTGATTGAGCACTTCCTCTCTGGTGGAACTTTGAATGGTGGAATGTATCCCATTCTCCGAAAGTAGCGAGAGGTAGTCGCAGACGACCGGCTTGGACTTCTTGAGAGTATCGATGTTTACATCACCCACCATACATAAATGACTTTCAGTAGTTAGTGTTTTTAAGTTTTCATTTAACTCCTCTAAAAAGGTAGTACAGTTAGAGGAGGGAGGTCTATACAGAGTTATCAGATAAATTGAATGGATTGCGTTAAACACCTTTAGAGCTATGCTTTCTGACGACGTGAACAGCATTTCTACTTCTTCAACTGTCCAAAACTCTTTCACATAAATAGCTATTCCACCTCCTCGAGCATTCTGGCGGGTATAAAAATAGTTTTGAAATCCCGGTAGTTTGAATAGCGAAAGATGATGTACACCCATATTGATTTCTGTTAGCACCAAGGCATCTATCCGGTCGTGAACTTTATCAACAATAATCTTCAGTTCGTTCCAGTATTTGCGAATGCTTCGAATGTTTACATGTGCAACAGTGAAGCTATTGGAGCAAGAGGCATCGAAGGAGGCATTAAAAGCATGGAAATTAGTGAACTCAGAAAAACTGACTGAAGCCATTATTTAATCAGATCCAGGTCACCTCGTTGCAGAATTCTTATCGGAGGAGCTCCCTCTTCTTTTTTTGCATAAATTCGTGAGTGTTTAACCCAAACGAATTTGTAACCGCATTCTTTTCCCCGAGACCGAGCCAGCCAGAAAAGCTCTCTGTTCATTGGGGAAAGATTATCGTTAAAATATACTCGTTCCGAGGAATCCTTTCCAAAGGACGTACGAAGTTTGACGCGAGCCTGCATCCAGCGGTCTTTAATGACCGATGAAGCAAACCTCACCAAAATGGTAGGATTTGCAACTTGTTTTCCAGGCAGCCTGTGGGTAGATATAACATGAGCTGGTTCATGGCCATCAATGGCGAGCTTGTCAGCCAGCTGCATCAGGACAGACGCAAGAGTTTCATTTTGATCCACCTTCAGACCTTGGATCTCCATGTTATTTAGACGAGAAGTCTGATCAGCCTCGTTTATCTCCGTTCTCAAGGTTTGTATTGTCCGTGCTTGTTCAGAAACAGTGGTCTTCAAGGTGCTCATTTCAGCCTGTAGATCCTTGACTGCAGTCTCATGAGCAGTTGCAACTGCTAGCATGTCGTCATACTTGGCGCTTAGAAAAGTGATCGAGCTCTGAACCTCTTCAACAGCCGTCTTCATTAGTTGTATTGACGGTCTGAGCAGCAGAAGCTCGTTAACTTTTTGGGGAAGCTCAAGCAGCGTGTCGACACTGGTCTTGAGTGAAAGGAGAGAATCAAGTTTCCGGCTCATATCAACAATCTGCGCTGCGAGCGTGGAGGAATCACACTGGAAGCTCGTGTCAAAGCCCGCCACACCAACGTCAAGATCAGTACGAGTGGTTTTGGTGCGGCATACCTTGCACCTCCATTTTTCTTTTTTTTCAGTGGTCATAGCGGTAAAAGTGGCCTCGCTAATCCCAGAGCAAGTTTTCCCGAGGTGAGAGTCATGTCCGCAGGAAGTGCACGTCATATGACGACCGTCGGGAGGAATGGGTTTTGAGCAGGCATCACAAAGGAGAGACATGACCGCTTTAAATCAAGCAAAAGTTAGCAGAACTAGCAAGTAAAACAATGTTAGTACTGTTAAGAAGACCAGCGATCTTACATGGCAGTAATGGTGGTTGATGTTTCTCAGGGTTGCGTTAGGCCAGATCACGTTGGCGAGTTTGACGGTCAAACGGCGCTGTGGTGCGAAGGTGGGCGTGAGGACCGATGTTTTGCTGAAGCAAGGTTCCTTTGGAGCAGAGAGCACTGTACAATGGCAGGTGCAACTGTGGCAGTTCCAGATGATGAATCGAGCTGATATGAAGAAGTGATCCCACCTGCTGCCACCAGAAAGTCCCAGAACGACACCAGTAGCTGCCGACCTGAAGGTCAAAATCTCGAAGCGTGCAGTAGAAGAACAAACTTTCCGGTGACGGTTAGAATGTCTACCGGCGAAAGATTGAAGCGATGGTAAGCCTACTCGACGAGATCACGAACAGCACAGAACATCACCGGTAAAAATGTAGACGGCTGTTGATCCCGATGCGTGTACTCCAGAAGACCTTCGGGCCTGGTGAGCATCCAGCGCGGGCCGATGGTGCAGCAGATATTAAAAATACCAGTAGGAATTCGGAGAGCAATCGGAGACAACCACTACTCTCGTCGTCGTCGTCGTCGTCCATAATAATAATAATAATAATAATAATAATAATAATAATAATAATAATAATAATAATAATAATAATAATAATAATAATAATAATAATAATAATAATAATATAATATAATAATAATATATAAATAATAATAATAATAATATAATAATATAATAATAATAATACTAATATAATAATAATAATAATAATAATATAATACTTAATAATAATACTAAAATTAATAATAATAATAATAATAAAATAATAATAATAATATAATACTAATAATACTCAATAATAGTTTTATTACGTGGTGGCAAATATGCCATTTCAGTTCCGGGACTGATCAAAGGCCCCAGAGGCTTGTGGGGTCAGTTTCCACCATTGTAAAATAAAAGCAGAGGAAACACGCATTCACATGGTGCAATACCACAATATAAGAAGTCACCCGAACTGGTCAGTCTCCTTAGAGAGAATGTCAGGAAGAGTAGATTGTCTTAGATGAGTCACAAAACACACGCACTCACACACAGATTGTTTCACCAAAAAACTATCCGAAATAAAGTACAACTCAATCGGCTCGCAAAGAGGGAACGTGCGATTTCGATTAGTCTGTAGATATTGTAATAGTTTTATATGCACGAACACCCTATGTACGCTATATTCATTAGAAAAAAAAAGATGTACTGATACAGATTAATAATCCTAATACATACTAATAATAATAATAATAATAATAATAATAATAATAATAATAATAATAATAATTCATAATTCATAATTCATAATTTATTTGTGATGGAGGAGCATATCCACAAAACAACGCAGGTTCGTCAAAGCCTTCAAGGGCTTGTGTGACTAAACCGAGGTTGCAAAGATATCAAAATTATTATCACAAAAGAAGAAGGAAAAGGAAAAACATGAAAAATTGTGAACTTATCCAGAATTAGCAATAGTTCCAGTTGAAGCTTAGGCTTCCAAATCACGAAAGAATATAAAATTCAATAAAAATAAAAAAGTCAGGTTATGTCACTAAAAAAAATCACAGAATCGTTCCTTGAAGAGTTGCACGATGCAGGGTACGTCCAGGTGAAGATTGAGATTCTCAGTGCATGAGAACAGTCACAAAATGAGTCATGAAAACAAAACAGAACAAATATGACACAGAATTTGACACAAGTAAAATTGAGTTATATCGCAAATACACCACATTGAGGATGGCACCCTATTTGTGTCATTAATAATAACCACAAATAAAAGCATTATTTTAATCAATCACCTTTGCATTATACGCGAAATGCACCATTCAGAAGACACATACCTAGTGACATTATTAGAGGCGACAAAAGAAAACTGTCAAATGAAATCAAATAAGGGCGTATGAGAAAAAAAAATACTAAACACAAAAAACACACACACAAAAATGTTATACATTTTTAGATCGACTCATCGGGAGACAGGAGAAGGCGAAGCGATTTTCTAAGCTTTTTTCTGGAAGTGAAGTCAGGGAAGTTAGAAGGTAAGGAATTAAAGATCCGAGGAACGTAGAATGACCGCAAGTTCTTGCCATAACGAGTGTAACATTTGGTGATGACAAATCGTGGAACCGTTCGCAGTTGCCGGATATTCGGATGAGGTGTCTTGAAGTCAGTATTCCAGTAGTGACCAAGAACTACCGTTTCCACAAACAGAGAATGAAAGTTGGGCATAGATAATATTTGAAACATATCCTGAGAGGAAGTGGTAGGCCTGTAGTAAACATTACGCAGCATTCCTTTTAGAATATTATTAATTTTTGCCTGCCATAATCCAGAGCAATTTCCAAAAATGGTGATTCCGTAGCGGAGGGAACCATATGCTAACGAGTGAACTATGAGTTTCCTGAGATTAAGTGGTAGAAAAGCCTTGATGTGGTACATTAAGCAAGAAACGCTCCTTAACTTAGAACACAGTCTTGTGAGGTGTGAATTCCAAGAAAGATCAGAATCAAAAATAATTCCTAAATACTTCACAGTGTCTGAGAAAGCGATGGGAGTGCACTGGCAGTTGACACAGTGCGACGTGTGGAGGAAAAGATGAGTATTTAGGTCAACTAACTTAAGGGGATTGTGAAAACATACTAACTTAGTTTTTGAGACATTGATATCGATAAGATTATGGGCGAACCAGTTCATTAGTCCTAAAGAACATTCCTGGAGCATTTCCATAGCCCTTGAATAAGTTAGATGACTTGTTAACAAAAGAGTGTCGTCCGCGTATTGATAAAGGGAGCAATTCGAAACAGAGGTAGACATATCATTTACATAGATATTGAAGAGTAAAGGTGAAAGTACTGAGCCCTGTGGGACACCAGATTTTAAAGAGACTTTGACGCTGTGTATGCCTTTGATTGAAACCAGCTGGGAACGATCTTGCAGGAAATTAGTCAGTAAGGTCAAAAATGGACCCCTGAAACCAACAGTTGAAAGTTTTTTCAATAACATAGAGTGACTCACTGTGTCGAACGCCTTTTTTACATCCAGAAAGCAAGCACAAATAAACAGGTTGTTCTCAAAACCCAAATTTATCTCATCAGATAGCGCTTCGAGAAGGGGTTGAGTCCCACGACCAGGCACGAAACCGTATTGGTTGGGAGATATTATGTTGCACTTCTCTACAAAAGAAGACATAGTGATGTAAATAAATTTTTCCAATATTTTAGCAATACATGGTAGAATCGAAATTGGCCGATAGTTTTCAACCTGGCCACGCTGACCTCCTTTAAAAAGAGGTTTAACAATAGCCGTTTTCAATTCGATGGGAATGGAACCTGTCTCGATCATTGTGTTGAGCATAAGTAGAAGAGTATCTTTTAAGTACCTGAAATTTCTACGGAGATCGCTAAGACATATTCCATCATAACCCGGTAATTTATTTGGCTTGAGCCCCAAAATTATTGACTCGAGGTCCTGCGATGTCATTTCAGGGAGAAACGCGGAAGCTGAGTTCAGGGAGGGACTAGAAAAGGCCGCTGTGGCCGATGGCCGGGCCCTGCCCGAGAAGGAGGCAAAAAATTGTTGAAGGTAGTTGCCGTAGCCAGTGAATTAAGCCCAAAGGCACCGTCAAAATTTTGAATGTGAGGATATGTAACACCACGTAACTCGTTGATTAACGACCACGTTTTAGCCGAGTTGCGTCTAGAATCAGAAAACTGCTTTTGAAAGTACAGCCGCTTAGCTGAGCGAATTAACGCGCTGACTTTGTTCCGGATAGTTCTGAATTCTGCTTTAAGGATGGAATTATGCGGAGACCGCGGCATCGCTTCCAGGCTATTTCTTTGAGTTTTATAACCGACAATATGTCTTTATTTAGCCAGCGTATGTTGTCTTTTCTTTGTTTTACTACAATAATCTTTTTTGACGCTTCAGTAAACTGTCTAAACAGTTGCACAAAAGTGACATAAATGTCAGAGCGTGACACGGAATGTTGAAATGTAAGCCAGTCATAAGTAGAAATACAGTTATCGAGACTATGGCGATCAACAATCTCAACGTGGTGCTTATTGCTGATACCTGTCACCAACGCATCTCCTGGGAACTCCAACTGACATCCTATAAAATAGTGGTCCGATAATTTGTATGAAATGACCGCTGCCTTTGTTGTTGATGTTGAAGATCTTAAATTGATATGATCAATAGATGATATTACGATTTTGTCTCCGAGGAGTTCTTCCCTTGTGGGGGCCTGAATCGCAGGCTCTACGCCGTGATCTGCCAGAAGAGTTAGATACTCGCAAACCAGTGCTCTCGAAGGCTTCAATAGATCAATGTTGAAATCCCCTACAAGACAGAGGGACGCATTAGTAGGCAAAGTTTGCAAACAGTCTCGCAGGTCAGAGAGGAATTCAGATACGTTTCCAGAGGGTGGCCTATAGCAGGCCACCCTCTGGATATAATAATAATATAATATAATAATAATAATAATAATAATAATAATAATAATAATAATAATAATAATAATAATAATAATATAATAATAATAATAAATAATAATAATAATAATAATTTTATTGTCAACGTTGTTACAAATGTGTTTACGGGCCCGTCAAAGCCTATGATGGCTTGTGGGACAGGGCCCTGCAAGTCGCCAAAAGTGAGCGAACACAAAAGAGCTGGAAATATAATCAACAACAGGTACTATACACACACACACCAACTCAACTCAACTGCACTCAAGGCTGATTCAAAGCCTGCCTGGTTATCCCCCCTCCCCCCCCCCCCCCCAAAAAAAAAAAAAAAAAAAAAGAAAAGAAAACTGTTTAGAACTGTTTACACTGCGTCCGACATATATTCGCGGAGCCATCTCTTAACTTTCGTCTTGGAATCTAGGGAAAATACACAATCGGGTAGCTGATTGAAGGTGTCGGGAACGTAGTAATCTCGCGTTTTCATTCCGTATCTCGTGAAACAGCGTGGTTTCTCAAATCTCATCGACTGCCTAAGAAAACGAGACGATACATGTGGGATCTTGTAGCTGTCCGTCCAATAATACCGCAGAATTACAGTTTGTTGGTACAAAGAAAAAAAATTTGGCATCTCTAGATCGGCAAAGAGATTCGTGCTGTTTGAATAACTTGAATTGTACACCACATTTTTTAAAAGACACTTCAAAACACTGTTCACCTTCTCGTGCCAGAGCCCTGCACTGTGCGCGAACACTGTCACACCGTACCTTAGCACACTGTACGCCAAGGCATGAACGAGGATTTTCCTAACGTGGAAAGGAACAAAAGCTCTAATATTGTATAGCAGACAAGCTACATTCCGTAAGACACGACATATGTAGGCTAACTGCTTGTTCCAGGACATGTCGCTTTCAAAAATAATACCCATGTACTTCGTGCTGCCTACCCATTGAACAGGAACACTACTGCCAGATACGCTATCGACCCCGCGTAAAAAGAAAGGCTTATCTACGAAACCATGTTTTAGCGGATTGCGGAAACAGATCAACTTAGTTTTTACTGGGTTGACTTTTAAAAGATTTGAGGCGTACCAGTCCACCACTCTACTGGCATTAGTTTGCAAATTATTACATGCACTGTCGAAATTCACATGTCTGGAAATCAGCAGAGTGTCGTCGGCATATTGATAACATTTACAACCCGAAATAACAGAGATAAGGTCGTTTACATAAATATTGAACAGCAGCGGCGATAACACCGAGCCTTGGGGAACCCCCGCTCGTAGATAATAAACTGAGCTTGTTTCCTTGCCCACTCGAACTCTTTGTGATCGATTTGATAGAAAATTTGCCAGAAGTACAAAAAAAGGCCCACGAAACCCGATCTTAAACAATTTACTTAGCAAGATATCATGGTTGACGGTGTCGAAGGCTTTTGCAACGTCTAGAAACAGCGCACAGGAAAACATATTGTCATCGAACGCGGAGTTCAAAAAATCGGCGACGTCATCTAGTAACAATTGCGTGCCCTTTCCAGGCACGAAACCGTACTGGGAGGCTGACATTATGGGGTGGCGGTCCAGAAAACTATTCATCACCACAAAGAGATGCTTTTCCAGCAAGTGTCCTAGAACGGGCAGAATAGATATGGGGCGGTAGTTTTCTATTGCTTTTGATTGACCCCCCTTGGAAATCGGTCTAACAATAGCCACTTTCAACGCTTCGGGAATCGAACATGTTTGAATGAAACCGTTGAGCATATAAAGCAGCACATGTTTTAGCGAATCAAAGTTCCTTTGTAGAAAACCCACGGTAATTCCGTCAACACCTGGTGATCTGGTCCACTTAATAGTGAACACGGCAGAACGCAAACCCTCTTCATCAATCTCATAAAGAAAAGCGGACGCACAATTCGTACCTTTCAAGGTTAATTCCTGCACGCTCCCACTGAGTGTTTGCTCGGATGACGCAGCAAAAAAGGTGTTAAATTTTTCCACCGTCGCCTTAGTATTGTCACCGAAGTTCTTAACTATGACGTCATCAAGGGAGCGCTGGCGGTGGCACCCTCGAAGACCGTTTGCAAGGGACCAGGTTCTCGCTATATTAAAACGATTTTTTGAAAATTCTTTTTGGAAGTAGATCCTTTTAGCGGAGCGAACCAGGGCATTAACCTTGTTTCTGGTTGCACGAAAGACTCCGCGCAGTTGAGCATTTGCAGGTGATCGCCTACAACGCGCCCATAACCTTTCTTTCTCCGCGATTGCAGATAAAATATCGACGCTTAACCAAACGCAATCTGGCTTACGTTTTTTCACTACAACGGTGCGCCGTGCCTTTGACTTGAAAGAGTCGTGGAGAACAACAAATTTTTGGTAAACATCAGAATATGACACCGTTTTGAGAAACGAGCTCCAATCATAAGACGACGCCAGGGAGTCCATAATTTGTCTATCGAAAATTTCTAAAGATTGTCGACTGATGTTGGCACATCCCGACGTGCGCTGCCAAACCATTTGGCATCCAACAAAAAAGTGGTCAGCCAACTTTTGCAAAATTACTGCCGACCTCACCGTTGTGTCTAGAGTCCTAACAAGAATATGGTCGATACACGAAGATACCAGCCTTCCAGCCATAAATTCCTCCCTTGTCGGGGAACTAATAGTACTTTCGATTCCCGCACTAGCAAGTGTGTTAAGATAGTCGCAAACCTCAGACTTGTCATCTTTCAGCAAATCTATGTTGATATCCCCTACGATGAAAAGTAACCCCTGACTGTAACTCGCGGCTAGGATCTCCGAGAGTTCCTGAAAAAATTGTCTGACGCTTTTGGACGGGGGCCTATAACAGGCCAAGAGAGAAAGGGAGTGACAGGAGTTCTCGATTTTTAAAAAAATACATTCTACGTAATTGAAAGCCACCTCCTGTCTTGAAACGAGCCATTCCCTTTTTACGTAAACTACGAGCCCCCCTCCAGTGGAATACTGTCGAGAGAACCAAAAGGAATTATACCCAGGCAACTGGAAAAGATCCCACAGTGCTTCTGGAACATTTGATTCAGAAACGACAAACACGTCTATACGAGACGAAACTTCATTTACCAAAACTTTAAACTGTTCCCAGTACTTCCTCAGACTTCTAATATTAACGTGAACAACAGAAAATGACTGAAAAGGTGTTACGAGTAACTGCTCGAACTCTTTGAAATCCTTACACCTATTAAAGGTCACTGCCATAGTCTAGCGTATTTTTTCCAGATCTTGAACATTGGTTACACGGACAATGTCCATGCCTTCCGCCTTCTTTGCGTAGATTTTTCCTGACTTAACCCAGACGAACTTGTAACCCATTTCCTTTCCTCTTACTCTCGCCTTCCAGAACAGTTCCCTGCAGACCCTGGACAGGTGCTCGTTAAAAAATACACATGAGAGTGCATCCGTCTTTGGCAGTTTCCGCAGGCGACTACGGTAGCTCATCCACCTTTCTCTCATGTCGCACGACGCAAACGTTACTAGAATTGGGGCAGCGGTACCCCTCTTCGACGGGAGACGACAGAGTTCATTAAAATCACTTTGCTGGGGGACTGGTAGTTCAAGTTTTGTGGCAATGTTAATGAGCAGAAAACACAGATCCTCATTCTGGCCGTACGGTACGCCGTGGATTTCCAAAGTCGACTTATTCACAAATGTCTGCATGTCGCTTAGATCATTCTGAAGTTGCGTAATGGTGTGCGACTGCTCGCCGACTATCCCCTTCACATTCGCCAGCTCATTTTCTAGGTTCCCCGTTCTTTCTTCGTTACCCTTGACCGTGTCCAAAAGTGTATCGTACTGACCAGAACAGAACTCAACTGAGGCCTGTAGATCACCTACTTGACATTTAAGTTCTTCCAAAGCAGGCTTAAGAGCCAGTAGTTCATCGACCTTGGCCGGGAGTGGGAGCAATTTATCTACACTGGTCTTGATTGAAAGCAACATATCAAGTTTGTTGTTTACCTCGTCCAGAGTTGCCGTGCAGCAAGTCGGAAGCTGCGAGTCTTCCAGACTGCTTGCGAGACCAGAACGGGAGTCTTTACGGCGGCATGTCTTGCATTGCCAGTTTACACGTTTTTGGCCCATGGATTTAAAAGTACTGTCTGAAATTCCCGCACATGCTCCCAGATGGTAAGAATTACTACATTCGACACACGTTATGTATTTCCCATCAGAGGGAACGGCCTCTAAGCACACTAGGCAGTCCATAGTGACCCGTGGGTGGCGAAATACAAGAATAATAATAATAATAATAATAATAATAATAATACTAATAATAATAATAATAATAATAATAATAATAATAATAATAATAATAATAATAATAATAATAATAATAATAATAATAATAATAATAATAATAATAATAATAATAATAATAATAATAATAATAATAATAATAATAATAATAATAATAATAATAATAATAATAATAATAATAATAATAATAATAATAATAATAATAATAATAATATAATAATAATAATAATAATAATAATAATAATAATAATAATAATAATAATAATAATAATAATAATAATAATAATAATAATAATAATAATAATAATAATAATAATAATAATAATAATAATAATAATAATAATAATAATAATAATAATAATAATAATAATAATAATAATAATAATAATAATAATAATAATAATAATAATAATAATAATAATAATAATAATGGTTTATTTTCGGATTCGACGAAGTATGATTCGGGTCTGCCGAAGCCAGAATTGGCTTGTGTGGCTAAACCACCCGTAGTAAAGTTGTAAATCAATTAATTTCAACATTGTGAAGAGTGCATCAGCACATAAAACACACACACACACCCACACACACACATGCTTTAAGAAAAAATAACATTGAAGCATTAGTAAAGTTAGTGTCCAGAGTTGTTGGTATGTGGATAGTCACATTACATGAAGAACACACACACACACATCAAAATATTAAAAAAAAAAATGAAACACAGGTCATGTCAAGTTGCCATAGTACTTGAGTTGTAATAAAGATCACATCACTGGCCTCAAAAAAAATCTTTAGAGCGCAATTTAACACGCCCAGAAGATGAATCTGGTTCGTGCAGGCACACTTGATTTAAAATAGGTCTCGTAGGGCTTGTTTCAACTTTTTTTTCGAGTCCAGGTCCAACAGTCTTTCAGGGAGACTGTTGAAAATGTCCGGTACATAAAATATTCGTTGTCTTCTGCCATACCTCGTTGACATTCTCGGCACCTCAAAACGAGTGGTATGTCTGAGTGCCCGAGGTGCAATGTGGGGAACTTTAAAACTGTCATCCCAAAAATGTCTTAAAACAACCGTCTCAATAAACAGAGCTTGACATAATGGAAGATTCATATGATCAATTTTTTCTTGTTCTGTTTCGCTATCAGTGCCGTATATAATACTTCTAAACATTCCAGTCAAAATATTGTCAATTTTCTTTTGCCATAACGTAGAACAGCCACCATAAATGGTTATTCCATAGCGAAGAACACTGTATGCCAAATCATTAATGACCATCTTTTTAACAAATTGTGGAACAAGTGATCTCATATTATAAAGTAGACAGGAAACACGTCTAAGCTTTTTACATACAGTTCCCACGTGCGTATTCCATGAAAGATCACTATCGAATTCAATACCTAGATATTTCACATGGTCCACATAACCCACTGGAGTGCATTTACACGAGGGACAAATTGATGAATGTAAAAATAGTGGCGTATCTGGGATAACAACTTTTAACGGATTCCGGAAACACACAAGACGTGTCTGTGTTGTTAATTTTTAAGTCATTTTGCTGAAACCACTCAATCAAATGTGTAGTTTCACGTTGGAGAAGAAAAACTGATTTTTCGTATTCTATATGGCGTGACAAGAGTACAGTGTCATCAGCATACTGATATAGTTTGCAGCTAACTATTGAATTTGACATATCATTGACAAAGACATTAAAAAGTAACGGAGACAAGATGGATCCTTGTGGAACTCCGGATTTCAAGGCGAGCTTTGAACTTCTTTTGTGACCTATGTGAACTTGTTGAGATCGTACAGTTAAATAATCTTTTAGTAGCTCCAGAAATGGACCTCGGAAGCCAATATGATAAAGCTTTTGGAATAGAATGCTGTGGTTAACACTGTCGAATGCCTTTGAAACATCCACAAAAAGGGCACATACGACCTCATTTTTTTCGAATGCGTAATGTAATTCATCTGCAAAATCTTCAAGTAATGGCTGTGAAATGCTTCTCTAAAATTTGGCTTATACAAGACAAAATCGAGATGGGACGATAATTTTCGACCTTATGACGATATAATAATAATAATAATAATAATAATAATAATAATAATAATAATATAATAATAATAATAATATAATAATAATAATAAACGACTTACCTCGACGGCGTCTGATTTGTTTCTCATGCTGGCCTGCACTACGCCGGTAATGCACTTCAGGTCGTCGTCGTAACTTATCTGCATGACGGTTTGATTTTACGGCATTTTCACCCCTCTGAACTAAGCTGGATTCTTCACAGAAAAAAAAAAAAAAACAAAAAAAAACGCACATTGCGGAGGCTTCTCCGGCCATGGCGATGCACTTGTTTTTGTCGCTCGTTTACCGACGCAATTCAATGAAAACGCCCGCTGCAAGAGAGGCCAGCAAGTCTATTGTGTCGTCTGCTACCAAAGCAAAGCGGCGTGTAATACTTCCGAAATGGCTTTCATCGTTACAATACGACTCTGTCTCTGAGGCGACAAGAACATCTTCATAATTAGATATCAAGAAGTTTGGTTGCTTACAAAAAATTATTTACTTACTTGTAAGCAAAAATCTACAGGTTTTCCCGCTCATATTAATCCAAGCGACGGAAAATTTAATCCAAGTACCACCTAATTTAATCCAAGCGCCACAAAATTTAATCCTTGCGCTACTCAGTTTACTTCATCTCGCTCTAGAATAAACGTTTAAAACATTGGCGTTCAAAAACCTACCCGCGTCCAGTTATTCTATCAGTCTTGTCACGTGACATGATCCACCGGAGTAACTCGGATTTATTCAAGTACGATTGGAACACAACCCCAGAGGGCCCCTCTGCTTACCGTGATCTGGCCAATCTGATCTGGCGGATCTGGCCCACCTCTGGGTGCAGCCATCTTGATGTCACGTGGTCACTAATGTGGCAAACAGGCAAGATGGCGGCAACCCGGGGGGGTGGGGGTGCCATTTCCGCTGCAGGCCTTGGGTTGCGGTCAACGTAACTAAAGCACTCAGTTGGGAAGCTCGCCGTCGAAACCTGGGCCGCTGGCGTCCACCGAGACCAAGCTAAATACGACAACAGCGCCACTCTTTATCATTTGTCTGTACTGTGGTCACCTTGAGCTTTTAGAAAGCCTGTTTTTGCGTAAAAACAAACAGAAAAGACTCTTTTTGTGTGAAATTTATTGGAGTTTAGTACAAAATGGGGGACGCGTGATGTTTTTAAAAGCTTTAGTTTGCAAGGTTTTGCGGCACAATTAATACTGTTTTTATACAACCATGCCTCAGCGGTGCTTTCAGGTAGCGCGTCCCGACCTAGGTGCATTTTAACTTCAGTAGCAAGACGCGGTGCGTCCGCCGAGGACATGGGGGTGGCGCCCATGTAACCTCTTCCACTGTATCTGTTTCGGCGCCGAAATGGCCGACTAAAGCCAAAATAGAAGTAACGTGCGGTTCCTCGAACGTCCGCTGCGGGAGAAATGGTGGCGTTGAGTTCGTCATTGGTGCTCGAGGACAAATCGGGGACACTTTTTGAGAGCAGTCTCTACGGCAGTTTCCCAACTGAGTGGTTCGGTAACGTTGGTTGCGGTTTACCGCTCTAAGGTGATACTCAAGCTCGTTGGATCGAACCAGATTTTTAGGTCGAGCTTTCGAAGTTCGACTGGTCGAACCGATTTGACGAACCTTTGAACTTTCAAACAGATTCAACCGGTTCGACTTTGTGGACAGTGTGGCCAGACCTTGATACAAGCATGTCTAGGTTTGGAAAGTTTTTTTTTTTTTTTTTATGCAAAAGGTTATTTTAATTTTATGAACAGTTGCAATTAAAAGAACCTAATTCTAATCACTGAAGAAGTTAGTAACATAATTTTTTGTACTGTACTAACTGAAATAACCAATCAGTGAAATAACCAACCCCCCGAACACGCTTCCCAAAAACATGTCTCTAAAAAAAAAATGAAACACGTTCACTACTTCTTGTAATGCCGAGTTAGAGCGCAGCTCTTGAGGAGGAGGAGGAGAGGGTACGGAGGGGACGGTATGCCCCTCCTCCCTGTCCGTACCCTCTCCTCCTCCCTTCTCATCTACTCCTCCCGTGCTCCTCGCCTTCTCCCTCCTCCCTCCCGCGCGGTGCATTATGGGAAACGTCCCACAATGCACCTCGGTGACGTTTTGGCAGGATGCCGAAACGTCGCCCTCGTGACGTCACGACAGTCCCGCGTGTTGCATTATGGGACATTTCCCATTATGCACCGCGCGGTTACGCCGACGTCCTACCAGAAATAACCTGATTATACTTGACGTGAACTTTTTTATATATGTTGGTCAAGGTTAGCATAGTTCACAACCACGTGCCCTGCACTGCTGTGAGAGCATGTGGCTTCGTCTTGTGTGTCTCTCGCACGAGCTGTCATGAAAAGGACGAGCCAAACTAAGCCATGCACTCGTGCAAGTAGCTTTGACAGCATAGCACATAAAACGTTGACACTGAGTAAAGGAAGGGATAACATTTAAGTATTTGTCTGTAGAGACATTTATTTACATATTTGGCTGACATTGTGACCACACGTTGTCTTGCTGATAATAACGAACCGTGCTGTGGAAGATTTGTACACTGGCTGTACTCTTCGCCCGCCATACTGATAGTTTTTCTTTGGTAAGGTTGCTTTCTATTGTGTTAATCTAAGTGTTAACTTTCAATTTGCTATATTTCTTTGTTTAGGACTTCAGCCTCTACATCAAATTCTAGCAAACGATGAGGCACCAGTAATGTTTATATACAAAAAAAAACTGTTTTGAGCTTGGATCCTAAGCATGATGCTAGCTTGCTTAGAATACCTGCATGGATTGCATTTTTGTGTCACAGTGTTACTGGTGCCTCATCATTATATGTTTCGTTCAGTGCATGGCAGGGATTGTCTCTCCCTGCATGCTCTATGGCAGCATAGACACGCCATGTTTGTTCCTAAAAGCTCATACCTTAGAGGTGAAAATGCGCAATGTTTTGTTTCGAGATAAGAACATCGAAAAGCAGACAAAACAAACAATACAGGAATATCAAAAAGCAGACAACACAAACTATACAGAGTTGTTCTTATTGTACAGTTAGCAGGAATAGTAGTCAGTGCAGTGAAAGACAGGTGGAAGTCAAATAGTTTTGCGTCACCTTAAAAGTAGCTTGTGAGCTCAACCGACAACTACTTTTCCGTAGTGAGGATCATTAAAAGAGGTATTTACAGACACTGGTTAATATTTGTGCTGCTGTGGGTCAAGATGAGAAACTTCTGTCCACACCTTAACCGCAGTCCAGGGCTCTCTCCGCATTAGTAATTAAGTGATTGCGTGCTGACATTCTTTATTTAAAGGTCATCTTTTTTTGTTTCTTCTTTTTCACAGACCTGTTGACAGACGTCCAGCTGGATGGTGAGACAGTTTTATGCTCGGCTGTTTTTTGGCCTATCCTGGATCCCAGCTTACTGTGCATCTTTTCCTCCCATTTTCCTGTTGTCTAAAACCAATAATTTCTATATATTGTAAAATGTTTCACTCAACGGGTCTTAGACTTATCATGTCAACGCTGTCTTGTCGCCGGCAGATGCCTCACTCGACCCCACCGTGGTAAGACCCCTTCGTGTTTTAAAAGTAGCGCCAGGTGTGTCAATGCACAAGGCACGTGCAACGTGCAGCCCTTGGGAAAATCATGGCCATGATTTTCCATGACAAAATGTCGTATGTATGACAAAATGCGCCCATGACAAAATGCTGTATGAGGGGCAGGGGGAGAGAGGTCCCAGCAAAATGGAAGATTTCGGGGGGGGGGGGGGGGGGGCCCATGGGCCTCCCCCCTGGATACGTGCCTGCCGACAGGATGTTTACGACTGAGCCTCTAGGCTAATAATCTACGGGACTCTGAATAACCATTTGAGAGGAGATCTCTAATTACTTCTAAGCTGATAATCTACGGCACTCTAATTAAGCTATTGGGGAGGAGATCCAGCTGTCGCGGTCCTGGCAGCTAGGTCGAGAGCTGAACCCGTGGGGATAACAGCAATGTGCATTACCCGTTTGCGTTTCTGATGCATCGCTCGGCTGTGTCAGCGTTCGAACTGTGGCTCGTGTTCAATCGCTAAAATACTAAAGTACCAGTTGAGCCTGCCAAACGCCTATGCAGCACTCTTGGTCAATCTGTGCCCTGCACCTGATTGAGGAAAATGGTGTACAAAATCCAACCCACAGACCTTGTGTTTAGGAAAGCACCGAGCTCTGTGGAGAACAAGCTGGACAAAGTGCCCCTATAGTTCGATATCTTTGCCAATAGTATTAAAACAAAATAATAAAAAGGAGAATACAGTGCACCTTTCCAGTACACAATTGGAAAAGAAATAGGTAATAACTTTCTGCTGCACACTGTTCCCGTCGCACAACACTAGAGCATATTTTCTGAGGGCTGCATCCTCTTGAAGCTTGGTAAGCGAGGGTATGTTGCCTACAACGCATCTTTGACCGGTACATTTAGTGCCCTATACTGCGTGTGCATCGAAAGTAGGCCTGCATTGGCAAGAAAGCGCGTCACAGGTGCCACCAGCTCATTTAGCATTTAGTCTCTCATCACAATCTTGTCGGTTGGTCGTAGAAGTGCTGCGGAACAAGCCCGGTGGTCGTGGGGGTAGCTGTTGTAGCAGCTTCTCAATCCGTGACTGCTTTGAATTTTTCCAGCCGCAAAGCTGCCTCCGCTACAGTGTCACCACCAGGATCACAACCAGCAACGAAACATGCCAGTGGTGACATCACGAGGTGGAAATCAAGGGACCAGAAATGGAAACACAGATAACCATAATGGAGCATTCCAGGCACTGAAGCTAGGCCGTTGTGCGACGTTGACTAGAAACGTTTTTCGGTGTTTGGAACGGAAATGATGGAGGCAGAAAGCTTGATGGATTATTAAGTGTTTAATGACGCAAAAAGCAACATAGGCCATGATGCGCTAAAAGGCAGAAAGCGAATGTGGTGCCATGAAGCCTCATTCTTTCCCAAGTAAAACCTACCCCTCCGTCGGCTACCTCCACACCACCTAGTGTCATGCGCGGGCTTGGGCATGTTACGCCGCGTCACATTGTTTCGGCCTTGGCCATGGACGGCGAGATGGGCTTTTCGAGCGAAGATGCTTTTCTATTTCAAAAGCGGTTTAAGTGAATTGAAACCGCCACCGCCGGAACAGTTGTCGCATGCTTCTGGGGACATTGCACCATCACATGTAACAGTTCGTTGGTACAGTGAACTTAAAGGGGTATTCTGGCGATTTTCTGAGCTACCCCAACTAAATATATTTTCAGAATCACCGGGTTTTACCCTTTCCGGTATGGTATTTAGTATCGTGATATTCAGAATAGTTATTGTGAAATCGGCAAGTGAAAATGATGACAAAACCAACAGTTAAAAATACCCGTGCTCTTCAGTGCCGTGACGTCAGGGGAAGGCAGGTTTGCAGTTTGAGCGGGCAGTCTAGAAATGGACTATGCCAAGCATTTGTTTTGTGCTGCTGGACTGGTGCTGGAGCGAGCTTCTAAAGCATTCATTTGACACAATAAGACTGCTCGTAATCAGTTGGGAACAGTCTACAGCCCAAAGAGTGAACCCCTGCCTTCCGCTGACGTCACTGTTTCTTCGTTGCCAGTAGAGACCTTCACTTTAAAAAAAACACGGTGAGACCAAAATTATAAATTAAATAACTTAGGGAAAAAAATTATTTTGGCCCAATTTTGGGGTTATTATTTCATTGATGTTTGTTGGTATGTTTAGCAAATTTTCAGGCACATCGGGGACTATGAATAAAACACCAGAGTCAGGCACGTATCCCCCCCCCCCCCCCCCGAAATCTTCCATTTTGCTGGGACCTCCTCTCCCCCCTCCCCCTCATACAGCATTTTGTCATGGGCGCCCCCCCCCCCCCCCCCCCCCCCCCCCCTCCCCGGTAGTTCATCAGAGAGGGTACTCGATTGACTTGTAGCAATATCAAGGGGGCCCCGAAGATCAGTTTGCCCGGTGTTTGAACAATTCTTCATGACTGCCATTGCCCGAGAAAAGCTTTGTCTTGCTGCTCAGTGCCACGCAGTTTGATTGAAGCTCAAAAGCTGGCACCAGTAGGCACCGGTTCTGAAGTGTCTATTCTAAGAGTGTAGCCGATATTGTGAGGGCCGACGACGCCTGTATTTACCAGTACGATCCCGAAAGGAAGTGCCCGTCATTTGTTTAGATCTTCTCTTGGGAGACTCCACCGCTAAAGGTGAAGGGGCCCAGAAGTGTCGGAAAAAAAATGGTGGCAACCTTCTTCCGAACATGTGGGCATGATGGTCATGGTTGCTCTGGAAAACCAATCCATAGTGGCTACGCAACGGTACACCACAGTTTGCCTGCCAGCTGTATTTTCAAAAATCCACGAGAGGTGACCAAGAACTGGCTTGAGGGGAATCCTGCTACACCATGACAATCTGTAGGCCCGCTCTGCAAATGTGATACTCTACTTCCTCGAAGGCACTTCAGTGAAGTTGGTTACTCATCCGCCTTACAGTCCACACCTCGCACCATGTGACTTCTTCCTATTCCCTATGGTGAAAAATAAACTGCACGAATAGTGCAAGGGCACGATGCACAGCGGTGCCAGTTCGTTCGGGATTAATTTCGAAGGACAGGTCGCGTGCAATGTCGGGGAGAGTACTACTTCGAAAAGGCGTCATTCTCTCAGACTCTCCAACACACTTTTGGAGTCCGAGAGCAGTTTCCACGATAGCTTGGATTTTTTCATTCTTTTTGTGCTTCCTCAAACCTAAAGGTTTGACTAGCTGACATTCTAAGAGTCGTACAAGGTGCGAATCCAGGTGACACATTCCCATCCATTCCCGGCTGTGGCCCGAGCGGAACGTTTGGTATAAATTCGAGTTTACTGCTCCAGTTCAGGTTTCTGGGTAGGCCCAAGCCCAACCGGTACGCTAGCCCGACTTCCACGGCACGGCAGTGCTCAAAGCACCCTATGCGTTTTTTTTATGCCGTGGAGGGAGGTTTAATTATAAGCCACACTTCAAATACTTTCTTTATGACGTGCAGTTGGAAAGGAGGGAGGGGTACCCAAAATGATGCCACGAGTGCTCACTTACGAAAGTGAAAAACTAAGGCGGCCTTTTATACTCCAATGTCGACGAATGCTACGCGCGCCGGCGCGAGAAGCGCCCGAACGACCGTGTTTCCAGTCCGCAGCGCCGACAAACTGTGCCCCACTTGGCGCATGCACGTCTACGTGGCCACCGCATCGTCTCTACCATGGAGGTAGGAAGCTCCTGGAGGCGACATGATGCCACCAGAGGTGAAGTCAGAAGTGTGGAGGGACAGGCCCCCAACGGTGACCAAAACCAGGAGACGCTATTGGACGAAAAAAAGAAAAAGAAAAGCCGACTTGACGCCAGTAGCTCTTTTGGTCACCCTTGGAGTTGGCTCTCCTTTTCGTCCATCTCTTGATTTTGGTCATTGTTGGGGGCGTGTCCCTCCACACTTCTGGCTTCACCTCTGGTGGCTTCATGTCACCTCCGGAAGCTTCCTAGCCTCCATGGTATTACGGTCCCTACACCGTAGTTCCAAGCGCGGTCGGTACCAATCGTGCAGTCAGTCAGTGCGGTTCGTCCTCGTCGTGTAGTCAAGCTTCGAAACTGCAATTCAGGCAGTGGTTAGCAGTTCGAAAACAAGTAGATGACGGGAGATAAGGAGTGCAAACCAGCATTTAGTCTCTCCGAAACGTTACGCACATGTCGATGGAAAAACAAAAAATCGCAATATCGCGTCCGTCGAAGCTAGCCGCTTGGCAGGTTCACCGGAGTCGTGCCAAGTGACTCCGGTGATTCCGCCAGGATGCTTCGATGAAATCTATGCACTCGAGATTCCACAGCGACCTCATTCTGACAGATTGCCAGTGTGTTTTCATAGTAGACTTTCACGCTGACTTGAGAAACTGACACCAAAGAGAGTGGACAATGCCTAAATTACGCAATGTACGCGTTCGATACAAACAATACAGGATTCAGTCCCATTTTCATCGCGTACCGCTACTATCGTTTACAAGCTAAGACACGCCGGTTGAAAGTTTCTGGCCGGCTAAATAGTTAAGACGTTTCACTGGGTCTGCCGTTCCTGTGCGTTCAACGGCGCTCGTTGTTTCGATCGGGAACGGCTGCCGGTGAATACAACTAGCACATTAGGCTAATTAACTAAAATTTAATATTTATATTTTTAATAAGTTTGATGAATCACGTTGACAATGCAGTGATGACATGCAGTACACTGGTGCTGAAGATTGCAATCAAGCTATTGCTTGATTGCAGTGTTCGGCGCTAGTGTACTTATTTTCACTTTTGGGGGGCAATAATTAATTTTATTGTTGCACAAGTATTTCACTCGATTTTTCGAACAAACAATATTACTGGTTTTCACGACTCGTTGCAACAGCAAAGAACATATCTTGGGTCATGGTTTGTCACCGGTATTACAGAAATTTAGTATTGTTTTAATTTTCTAACGTGGAGCATTTTTACTAAAAAGTAAGTGCCGGTAGTGATTTCCTATAGGCATGGAAAGAAAATTTATTGGTTCTTATAGTCTTTAGACTCGGGGCCATAAATTTTTCTATAGGCGGGTAAAGACAATTTATTGGTCTCCAGTCTTTAGACTCGGGGCCAAAGAAATTTCTATAGGCGGGTAAAGAACATTTATTAGATCGCAGTCTTTAGACATGGCGCCATATAATTTTCTATAGGCGGCTAAAGAAATTTATTGGTTCCCAGTCTTTAGACTCAGGGCCATAAAATTTTCTATAGACTGTTAAAGACAATTTATTGGTTTCCAGTCTTTAGACATGTGGCCATAAAATTTTCTATAGGCGGGTAAAGAAAAGTTTTTGGTTCCCTGTCTTTAGACAGGGGGCCATAGATTTTTCTATAGCTGGCTGTAGCTGTCTTTATGGATTTCTATGGCCAACCATAGAGGGTCATAGGGGGTGATAGCCTGCCATATAATTTTCCATAGACGACCATAGACCATTTTTGTATGGGCTAGTCTGTATACACGAACTCATCTCTGTGACGTCACGGCGCGGTGGTGGCGCGTCGGTCGCACTTCCGGTCTGGGGCTGTGGGCAGAAGTCCCCATGCCAGACGTGTATTCCTGCGTTGTTTTGAAAGGAACCAGACAAAAACCTGCCTTCTCGTCCAAACGCCGCGACTGGGGCCGTACCAAAAGTGTCGAGAAAGGTTTGAAGGTCAGTTTTCACGTGCTCGGATCGTCCGAGAATTTGGATATGTGCCGTGAAAAGGGAAAAGCAGATGCCGTCGGACAACGATTGCTTGGGCGAGCAGCACTTTGGGTTGAATTCACGGACACTTGTGGTGATCAGATTTATTTGTTTTGTTCCAACATGAACGCCAGAAAACCGTCAAGTTGTGCGGACCACCTGCGGACTACGTTCAGTGCGTCTTCAAGTTCAAACGGCCGCCTGATTGTCCGAACTGTCGTCTGCTCTTTCAAACGTTTCTGCTTGTCGTCTGCTCTCTTTGACGACGCCGGTCCGTAGACCAAATGTTGGCCCGGTACTTGCGATGAGAAGTAAGTGCAGGCCTCAAAAGACTTAAATTTGAAGGTTGGTAAGCAGGCTCGATGTAAACAGTAGATACAAGGAGTTTGATCATTGTTCCCAGTGACCATCACCGACTTGTTATGCCTAATTCAGTTGGTCCGATTCAGCTTGCGATTGTCAGTATCGACGTCGACCATCTCAGCTACGTATCACGCTTTTGCAGCCCGAGTGGCGTCGCGACTGAAAATTCCGAGCGAAATCTCATCATGCGAATCAGGCTTTAGCGTACATTCTGCGGCGTCCACGCGGAATGAATCGCCACATGTCACATTTTTCACGCAAAGCTTTGCGGTGTAACGAGCCTCGGTAATTTCGCTGACGCCGCTCAAGATAGTCAGACATCGCCAGGAAGACGTAGAACCAACAATTTGAACGCGAAAAAGGGCAGGGGAACTCACACTGACGCCGACAACATTGCATTTCAATGGTGTGTTTATGGGCGACGGCGAGCTTGTTGCCCACACCCCCATCACGCATGCGCGGCGCCGGTGGCGTCCGCTAGGGGCGCACCGGGCGCTCCGGTTTGTTTGTAAACATGAGTTGGTGAGATGTTACCGTTATGGGGCAGGATTTACAGCAACCTCATCCTGCTTTGTCGCCAAGTCTCAATTACCTCTCCCCCACAATAATTTTTTTTTCTATTGTTCGTTCAGCTTAAATTTAGTTGTTTTGCCCAGAATTTTAACAAGTCTCATTGGTATGCCATCTGGTCCAGTTGAGGTTTCTGTTGACACCCTGCTTTGGGCTCTTCTCCACTCTCTTGGTGTCAAGGGCAGACGTACCAATAGGCAGAGTAGGCAGCTGCCTGGGGCGGCAGAATTTTCGGGGCGACCAATTTGTGGCCGCCCACAAATTAATTGTTCTTTTTTTTCTTTTATCTAGCTTCAAATTTAGTTACTTCGGGAATTCTAGCTCCAAATCAAATTTTAGCTCTGGCAGCATTGTTAAAGGCTGCATAGGGCGGCAAAATGCAAAGTCCGCCTCTGCTTTGTGTTATCCGTGGTACTTCGCTAAGGTCTGGTTGGCTGCCACTACAATCTACTCTTTCCGTGGTTTCTGTATGCTCTAGATCAGAGGTTCTCGACCGCGGATGTTTCGCGGAACCCTTGTGGAACGGCGAAGGTGATGAGCGACCCCATTCGTGGTGAGGGGATGGGAGTCATAAACTAATTATGACAATGATTTAATTAATGTATGTAACTAAGGGCTAGTGTGAAGTGGACTTCACTCATTGACATACAGACGAGAAAAGCCACCCGATAATTGGAACGATTCTTCTCAATCTAAAAATGTATCACTTTTACTGCTGGGCTTCACTGATGACGCAAGGCGTCGCGGACCCCTAGAATGCCTTCGCGGACCCCAGAAGGTCCGCAGACCCCTATTTGTGAACCACTGCTCTAGATCTAAAAACATTTCCTCAATCATGCTCTTCCTATATGATATATCGGCACGCCTCCTCCCCATCTACCTGTGTCCCAACACCAGTAGGTAATGAGTGGTGATGCATGTCTGTCTTTCTATCCTGTAAACTTATGTGTTCCCAAAACTTCTTGGCTGCATTTCTATCATTTCAGTTAATTTACCTTGTCCATTTCCTTTCTTCCAATCTTGTGCTGGATCAAAGCATATGCCGCTGATTTCTTTTCCTGGAAGTACTTTCATTTTCCCTCTATTTCCTTTGCTGAGGCACCCCCTTTTTTGCTCGTATATGTAGGCGAGGGCCAAGTGTTGTTAAGTGGGCTGCTCGCATCAGTCATATCCCCGTAGCTGTGCTCGCAGGCCCAGACATGTTCGAGAATCAATAGAACTCCAAGCGTAAGATTTTCGCATTCTCCTAGCCTTGTTCGAGTGTGGGACTTTTACTTGTTCATTACGTATGAACTCTCCGCTGGAAGAGAGCGCTCCATTGACATCTTGTCACATGCCTCTCTCTGACGTGCAGACAGACTCACTGGGGCCAACCTGCTCTTGTTTTAGATGTAAATATGTTTGTTTGAACATTTCTAGCGAATCATTCTTCGCTGCTTGCTGATTGCATCCCCAGCATTTGGAAAAATTGTAACATACAAGACTACCGCCTGCATGCACTGGCAATGACGAACGCTTGCCCACAGCCAGGCAGAAGCAGACGTGTGCATGTGCATAACTTCCCTCGAAAACGGCTCCTGACGATAAGCTGAGGGAGATCCATTCATTGCACAAATGCTCTTACCAAAGATAGCTGAAACTCTAGAAAACTGTTCCTTACCCAAGCTGCTAGTATGGGTGGTTGCCACAAATGTAAAAGGTTGAAACACAAAATCCATGTCTACATGTCCAATCTTAACTTTCAGCTGCACACAGATGAAAAAAGAATCTTCAAAATGATGTCGAAGCAAGAAGCCTCCATGATCTGTAGAGTATAGGGAATTTTCCCTTGGAAAATATGTGGCCAAAGCAAGTGTTTATTGATCTTAATAAAACCATGGCCAAAGAATAAAAAGGATTGTGACAATCGATTTTTAGGAACTGACAGGTTCGTAGAGGGCCAAGTGTTGCAGCTTGAGTACCTGAAAAATATGAAAGGCGTACTTTTAGTTTAATGTTGGCACAATGTTTTCTAGAATCTTACTTCGTTTCCTACACTCGTCCATCCAGGAACCAGGTATCTTGCAAACAACTCTAAGCACTTGGCACTAGTCTTGACAAATGGTTTGATGAGTTCTAAAAAAGAATAAATGAAACGGGTGTCACAGAGTGTTCATAATTAACCATTGGTTCAAACCTCATGCTAGTAGTAAAGTAATTTCCACATGTGTAAAAAAGCTGCAGAGAAGCTTTCGGTTGCATGTCGAAAGATCCCCAGGTGTGCGAAATGAATCCTCAGTCCTCCACTGGGGCATGCCAGATGCCCTTCGTTAATTTGATAAGTGAAACCTGCAAATCCGAATTCGTCCCCCCCCCCCCTTTTTTTTTCGATTTGGGGCAGGATTAAAGTTTGCTGCTTGCCCGTCTTCTCTGCATTTTTCCAAGTCTCCAGTTGAAATGTTCTATCCAGAAATGTAGGAGCAACATTTGGATGCATTACAGGTGGAGGGAAGAATGCAGGAGAAATCAGCTCTAACAGTGTACAGGTCACGAAAACAGGACATAAGAAAGGAAAATGTGTTTGACAATTCACTGGGAAGATCTTTGCTGTTCGAGGTGAGAATGGGAGTTTTGAGGACGAGGACGTATAGGGCTAAATTTTAAGACAGACACATTATGTGCCGCCTACCATAATGATAGCGAGACACTACAGCACTTGGTTTTGAAGTGCACGGGGCTTCGCCCTGCCCTCCCTGAAGGGGTAAAGGATTTGGTTGGCTGGAGCCCTGGGTTTTACTGGCAATGATGGAAGGATGGAAGAGAAAAGGATTACAGTGACAAAGAGGCAATTAGAAGATTGGTGGAAACTATCTAGGGAAAATTGAATGATGGGCAACTAACTAGCACAGCTGGGGACAGGCGGGACAGAGGAAAATCGGCATTCCCTCCCGCGTGGCTCTGGCCCAAAGTCTCACCCCGTCTCCCAGTGGGTCCAGTGCTGGGGTAACGCCGACTAGGTTTGACCAGAGAAAAATTGGCGACTCCCTCGCCGGGGGGAAGAGGCAGGGGGGTGATGTTTTTAGTTTTTTTTTTGCCCGATCCCCCGAAGGTCATCCTGGTGATATCCCACACTGCCTAGTGATAGTTAGGGGGAGAAAATTGGTTTTAGAAGGGCAAGAGGAATCATATTTTTTTGTCTTTTTAGACTTCGGCTAGGTGGCGCAAGCTACCGCCCATTACAAAGGGTATAGCCCTTAACGTCCATCCATCCATGGAGAACTAATTGTATAAAACCGAATGCAAAGATAATATGGGGCGAGTGCTTAATCAGCACTAACGTTACTAAAACACTCAGTTGGGAAACTCGCCCTTGAAACCTGTGCCGCTGGAGTCCACCGAGACCGAGCTAGATACAATAACAGCGCCACCCTTTAGTGACGAGTTAAACATGAAAGTGGATTGATATGGCTGAATTGTTATTGAGACCATTCCTCAATACATTTGCTTTTTTCCTACGGAAAGCTTAAACCGAGAACACTTGCCAGCACGGCAGAGACCCAAAAATATACAGCAAGCAAGCGAGATGGCGCCACCGGGCCTTCCGTGACTAGACGGAACCAGTAAGTGTAGCCGTGCAGTTCAAGAGTAGGGCGTTTTCACTTGACGCCAATCCACCATTTTGTTTTTAGTTTGTTTTTTTCAAACAAATTTACTAGTTTGAAAGATTGCATCGCAACCTGTTAATGTGGTAAGACTTATAAGTTGTATGCTCTACGCACATGAGGGATCATGTAAATCCTTGGAATGCTCACCTTCGACACACACCAGACAGCTCATAACAACAAAATGGTGGACGCAATTACGTCAGTGAAAAACCCCTGTAGCCGCTGCGGGAGAAATGGCAGCGTTGCGATCGCTATTAGCTCGGTACTGGGATAAGGATCGGCGCCACTTTTTCAGAGCAGGCTCTATGGCAGTTTCCCAACTGAGTGGCTCTAGTAACGTAGCTCAGCACAAAATGCAGGTGAGCGCAAGTGGCGTAGCGGGGACCGGGGGTATGGCGCCGCTGGGAGGCACTCACTTGATCGAATGACGTTTGAGCGAACGCCCACGTTTCACCGAATGACACTTTAGCGAATAGTCGGACGCCGCGAAGAGGCGTTTTCGGGTGGGCCAAATGGGTTCACATTTTTGTAATGAGCCGACACAGACTGTCGCCGCGAAGCGGCGTAAGCGCAGCGCGGCGGATGGGTTAACGCGCGCCCCCGTTATTCGCTAAAACGTTAATTCGCTCAAATGTCGCTGTTCGCTAAAATGTCATTCGTTCATGTGATATGGACGGTGCGGCTCACCCGACAGCGGCGGCTTGTGCGAGTGCACGCTGGATGGCACGGACACGAGCACCTTGTCCCGCGGCAAGGCCTCCGCCGCGGATCCGCCGAACACGAGCAACTCGACCGGCTTCTTGTGCGGGCACTGGAATGGCCGCACCGGTTCGCCGTGCTTCGTCACCTGCGACAGAAGACTCGTCTGACGAGCACGGGAGAGAGGCAGAGCGCGCTCACCTTGACCCAGTACCAGGTGGTCAGGTAGGGCAAGCCCCAGGAGGGCAGCAAGCGCCGCACCACGAAGTCCAGGTGGGCCGCATTGAAGGTACACCACACAGCAACCAGGCAGCCTTCCGGGCACGCCAGGCGAGACAAAGGCAGCGCGAGCAGCAGCTCGTCTCGGCTCAGCGTCGCGTAGCTGCGCTTGCGCTTCGCAGACTTGTTTTCCCAGGGAGGGTCCACCAGGATGAAGTCGTACGACCCTGTCGAGCATCCGACAGCCGTTATGAAATTGCGCGAACCATTCCCCTCGCCGCCCGCGTACAGACAGGATCAGGATGCGCGAGCAAGACGCTTTCTGCGGAGTCAACACAAACGAGACTGAGGGCCCAGATCTCCCTATGCAAACCTGGAGTCCCCAGAGCTGAGGACGCCGCCACGTCGTCCCTAGAATGTCGTCGATGGGGAATTGCCGGTTCCATCACCGGCCCCACCCCGACGGACGGACATTTTATCCCGTGCCATGTGTGGCAATCATTTCTCTCCCCTCACGTAACGCGTACATGTCCTGGTTTATTTATAGAGTCACGTACTGCACAGTTTACAAACTGCGGAGCTCCGAGCGTGTACAACACATGGAAGTAGAGAATATCCCCCGCTGACGTGCGCACGTGGCTGTTGTAGCGCCCCCCCCCCCCCCCCCCCCCTGCGCCTCTTTTACACTTAATAACCAAAAACAGCCAAGGACAAAAAAAAAAAAAATACCGGCCACCTTTTTTTTTTCTACGTTGTGAAAACTTGAGAGCAAGGAACAATATGGAAATATGGACAACGTGGACAACATATTACGTTTGTTGTCTATTTTTCTTTGTTCCCGAGTCTAGGATTTCGACTATGTTAAAAAGTAACCAACTCGCCTGTGCCTTCCGTTCTTTTTTTTTGTTTTTGTTTTTTTTCCTGTTTAGCCGCGCATACGCACAGCGGGGAAAAGGCCTTTATAAATGCACTCCCTCCGGGAAAGCAGGGCAAACGAAAACAGAATTGTTCACATCAAATGAAACAAATGGCCCCTTGGCATCCAAAGCCAAAGTGTGCGAAAACAAAAAAAAAAAATTCGGAAGGAAGTTTGTCTGGACCACAGGCAGAAAGATTCAAGCACGCAGGACCAACGGCTCGGATATCTTGAGGATCGCTACCCTATAGCCGACGTAGCAAAAATGCCGTAGGAAGAAAACTGAAGAAATTGGGTCTTTTAAATACAGGGAAAAAAAAAAAATAAGCCGTGTGGGTACGAGAATATTTTAATGAAACTAAAAGACACTTTCCATCTGCGTTCTCAGCTATTAATATAAACGCAAGAAGTACTAATGGCAAACCAGACGCACTTATATATTTTTATTCGCTTTCTCAACGTATTGCGTCGATTATTTTTACCGAAACGTGGTTGCGCAAACATAACCAAGGTTGTGCCAGCTTAATGAGGGACAATAAGAGAGGTGGGGAAATCCTTATATATGTAAAAAAAAAAAAAAAAAAAAGTTACCCTTATTCAGTTGTTGATGCTTTCTCGTTGATAAAGGAAAATGTTGAGTGCCTCGTGGTAGGAAGGGCACTCATCGCCGCGGTGTACCGACCGACCGACCCGATATTGGTGTTTAATGTTTTTATGAGCAACATGCGAAACAGTGCCGATGTGTTCCCGCCGACTGTAGGGAATGTACGCAAACAGTCAGGACGACTTTCTACGGCAATATGTTTCTTCCGCTTTTATTTTCGAACCTCCTGACAAATTAATTGCTATAGATACGTGAAGTGAGCCGCGACCGGCGATGAATGCAGTTGCGATGTGTAACGACGCGAACATCAGCCGACGGCCGATCTCTCCTCGCGTGCATTTTAGTTTAGCTACAGATTTGGCGTAAACACAAAATCTCGCACAATTTGAAAAAGGTAGCCGGGCGGTTTGACGTTCTCAGTGTGTTTTCGGCACCTCGAAAGTTGGCGCAACTCTGCCCTAGAATTGCGGAAAATGCTGGGGGCAACAGCCAATGTGCCGTAAAGCACAGAAACCAGTATGATGATTGTGTGGTTGGTGTGGTATATAAGATCCCACTAAGCTGCGGAAGAGTGTATGTCGGCCAAATTGGCCGATGTATTAATCACAGAGCCCATGAACATGACTGGTCACTCCGGTCGAACGCTGGGGGTCACTTGCCTCTGCATTGTGCTGCTTGTGAATGCCAGCTCAAATTCAACAATATCACCATCATCGGGAGGGGCACAGATAAAAACCACCAGAGAATTATTGGAAGCGTATGCGATCACAAAAGAGGGGCAATATGCATATGTCAGCCAAACCAACTCGCCTATATCGCGGCATTAAGCTTTCCGGGCTTTTAGCGGCATTAAATTCTGTCATAATAACGCCACATTGGCCTCAGCCGTTGGCCTCAGCTGGAGCGATCGAATATGCTTCGAAAAAGCGACGAATTTCGCTTCGCGCGTGGCATCGGAGGGACTCGAACCGAAAAATATAAAAGGTCGGTTAGGCTACCATATACATTTATGAAATTGGGTTTGTTTCGGTTTTTGGGGGTTCCAATTTTCAGATATCAAGCACGAAGTCGCTGCGCGAGCCAGCTTGTCCCAAGCGTGGGGACCATCGAAAAACCCAAATTCGCTGACAAGAAGTCGATCGCCGACCTTTTTGCAGGTATGAACTCAGCCAGATCTCGGTTCTCGAACACGCTGCGGCACCGTTACCTGGGGCCCTAATCTGGACACTTGGCGAAAAGCGAAAAAGTCAGCGAAAAATCCGGCGGCTCTGATTGGCCGGCGCCAAGGTCAAGTACGGCGTTGGCCAATCACGGCCGCCAGATTTCTCACCGACGTTTTCGCCAAGTGTCCAGGTTAGGGCCCCTGGTGTCGAGGTTCGGAAGTTATCGTGCAAGTTGATGCCAGGTTCACGATTAACTCTAGCCAGACGACAGACGGAACACCGGCGATGGGTGACTTGCGGATTGCCAGTTTGCGATTGTGTGCGTCTCTTCGTTATCCTGGGTGCCGTTCAGAAGGCACTTCAATGTAGGGCTCTCTCTCTCTCTCTCTCTCTCTCTCTCTCTCTTTGTCTAGCCTCACGCGTTACCCATAATTACAAACTGTCTAGTTAAGTAAACAAAAATCCTTATTATCGTTGTTATTCTAAAGTTTTCCCGTGAACCGACTCTAAAGCTAGAGATAGCTGTGATAGTTTTCGAGTATGATGAAGGCACCAAATATCACTCCAAATTACTTGATATTCCGCTGAGGCAAAATCCACATTTATCAATCAGTTGGAGCTCTATTGGAACAGTGGTCTGCAGGCAATTCTTAGTGCAATAACTGTTTTTGAATTATCAACAAGCTAATATTTCTGACTTATCAATGGCGTCAGGCACGTATCCAGGGGGGAGGAAGACATGTCCCCCGCTCCCCCCCCCTCCCCCCCGAAAAATCTTCCACTTTGCTGGGGCCTCCTCTCCCCCCTCCGCCTCATAGAGCATTTTGTCATGGATGGATGGATGGTAATGGCTATACCCTTTGTAGCAGGCGGCAGCTTGCGCCACCTAGCCTAACGTTTCGTCATCCTTTTTTTTTAATTTTTATGAATTTTGTTATAACAGACCCCCCGCTCTCTTTTCAAGTGAATTCATTGCTTATTTTTATTTGTATTTTTTTTCTTTATCCTTCCCTAGATCTCTTCCACCAATCTTCCAATCTCCTCTTAGTTACCGCAATTATTTCCCTATACATTCGTCCATCTATGTCCGGAAAACCCAGTGCCCCCTCCAAATCCGTAGTCGTCCCCCCCAAGAGGGTGGGACGAAGCCCCGTGCACCTTAAAATTACATGTTCTATAGTTTCCCTTTCGCGGTTGCATACGTCGCACAGAGTGTCTACTTCCTGGAATTTAGCCCTGTACGTTTTCGTTCTTAGCACCCCCGTTCTAGCTTCAAACAGCAAAGAGCTCCCCACTGAATTATCATACAGCTGTTCCTTCTTTATTTCTTGTTTTGTGCCCTGTATATTGTTAAAGCTGATTTCCCCTGCATTCTCTCTTCCCACAATTTCCTCTCTGTTTCTTTTACTCCCTTTTCTACTGATATGCTCTGATCGGCTCCATCTCGTTGAATGTATTTAAATCTCAGCTTGCGGGTTCGGTTTGGCCACTTAGTGTTTAGACTTTTCATATATAGATACTTGTACACTTTCGCTGCCCACCGTGTATCTTCAATTTCAGTTAGTCTTAGTTCAAATTTTACTTTTCTGATCACTTCTCTACTCTCGAAAGATGCCCAACCCATATTTGCCTGTACTCCCTCATTTGGTGTATTCCCATGTGCCCCCAATGCCAACCTACCCACACTCCTTTGCTGTATCTCTAAACCTGCCTGGATTTCTGACCTCATACAAAATACCGCATTCCCAAATGACAGCCCTGGCACCATGACTCCCTTCCATACACCCCTAACGAATTCATATCTATTATAGTTCCATAGTGCCCTGTGTTTCATGATAGCCGAATCTCGTTTCCCCTTCTTTATTATAATATCTTCATAGTCTTTTAGATACCGTCTTCCTTCACTTAACCATACTCCCAGATATTTGTACTTTTCTACGTGTTCTATCAATGTGTCCTGTATCTCCAGGGGTTCCCCCTTCTCGTCGTTGAAAACTATTATACCAGACTTGTCCCCACTAAAGTTTAGTCCTAAATTGTCCCCTTCCCTGCTGCAAATCCTAATCAGTTCCTGTATTGTCTCACGACTTTCTGATACGAGTACAATGTCGTCTGCATACATTAACCCTGGCAATACTTGATTTACTTTATGTCCTTCCTCCATGTAAGTCAGGTCAAAACCTAGGTTGCACTGTTCTAACCTTTTTTTCCATCTCACTGAGGTATATCATAAAGAGCAGAGGAGACAATGGGCAACCCTGTCTAAGACCTCTTTTTATTGCTGCTGGTCTTGTAGTTTCGGCTTCCCATGTTATAACCACCCTATTCTCAGTATAAACCCGTTCTAGAAACTTAACCATGGTTCCCTCTAGTCCATATCCCTTCAGTTGGTTCCAGAGTTTTTCCTGATTCACATTGTCATATGCCCCTTTGATGTCTAAAAATGCTACCCATAATGGGCCCCCCTCCCCTCCCTCCCCTCCCTCCCCTCCCCTCCCCTCCCCTCCCTCCCCTCACCTCCCCGAAACAAAATCCTGGCTACGTGCGTGAATGGTGTGCACTGTTAATTTCAGAGGAAACTGTAACAGCTTCATTGGAAAGCAAGATGTTTTGAGCGTCTGTGTGGTAACATTGGAGCAGTCCAAGTGTGCAGGTAGTTTTTTGCCTCCTCAACAAGATACACGGCCGGCTCCTATTCGGAGGCACTTTCAATGGTCTACTATTGTCCCACTGCTTCATACGTGGAATCATAATTTTAAAGCGAGGTACAGCAATACTTCAATGCCAAAACCTCAGAAGAAGTGCCCTCGCCACTGGCAAATGAGTGTCCAATATCTGCATACTTTCTGCCTGCTTTGGAGCTGTTTCCTGTCTACTATTTATCCTGCCTCAGTGATACCCCCGCCGTCCCCCACTCCGCGGCGCCGAAATTGGCGAAGGGGGATGTCGGCTGCGATCTTTGGTTGCTAGTGTTACGCCAGGGCGTCCCTCTCTATAACCAGCCAATCCAGTGCGGCTTCCGTTGCTATGCGTCCTATCGCCTAGCCTCTCGAAATATGCACCCCGCCGTCATCTGTGGGCGCTTGCAGGTGTTTCACCAGTGGGGCTGTGGCGCCGTCCCGTGCGACGTTGCGAACTTTGCATACTCCAAACCGTCCAAGGTCAGCGCATGTACCAGGGCACTAATGCATTAAAACAGACCACACGAGACACGGCAAGAACGGCAAGAACGGCAGGTTCCGATCGCAGAAATTAGCGCACACCCCGATTGGTACCGACATCCCGATTCCCGAATGCATGGGGCGTTCGCGCGAGGGGGATAGCCACTGCGAGCAGAGCATGTTCCCGTCGTGAGCTGCGCCGACACGCGCCGGCGTACGCTGCGGTATACGTCGCGTTGCGCATGCCAGCGTCAGCGAACGCGATCGGGAGCTCGTCCACGTTACATCGGAGTATAAACAGCCCCACAAATGAGCACTTGCCGTCGTAGTTTCGCCGACAGCCTTTCGATTTCAAGAAGAAAAGATGACCGCTTGTTCGCGCGAACAGTGCCGCGCAGTGTATACATATATATGTTTAATTTGGCGCTGGCACTGTTCAGTGGCGTCCAGGCGCTGGCCCACTCACCCGTCAAGAAGGCAGCGAGCTGGCGGATGTCCCCCAGTTGTGCTCGGGCCCCAGCGGGCACCAGGAAAGTCCGCACCAGCGTGGCCCGCCGAGTCATCGGACCTCCCACACAGACGGGTGCCTCGCTGTCTCGCAGCACACACGACGCCAGACTGGCGGCTGCCTCTCGGGCGGCCGCGTTGTTGCCGGCGAGCTCCTGCTGCGTCGCCGGTGTCGCGTCCAGGTGTCCCCGGGCCACCGCCGCCGACACAATCTCGCAGGCAGCCCTCTTGATCCAGCTACCTGGCTGGCCCCAACACCCAAATGGCTGTTTCAACACTTGCCCAGCACGGCGTCTCTTGAGGACGCCTCCAGCACGCGCTCGTTGCATTCCGTTGTGATTTGGCTGAGCGTGATCGCCTCACAAGACAGCCAAGTGTTAGTTTGGACCTGACTGCCGTTCGCATCCCGCCAGTGACTGGAAATAATCCTGCCCAACGTTTTTCTCTTGTTGTTTGCTCGGGGCATTGCTTTTTCTCGTGAGGATTATTGGGGAGGAAGCCCACCTAAATTCAAGACGGAATGGTGAAGGATCGTTTGTAAATTACCATTGTGTGATATCCTACAGTCTCCGCTTTTATGGGGAGCCTCCCCAGCTCGGCGCATAATCGGGAAAACTTGCTGGACTTCGGACCTTCGAAGCCATCACAGAAAGATCTTAATACTGAGATGATGGCGGCTTATAAAGAGATAAAGTTGGAGAGGGGCGGTGTTGGGAAGTACTTTAAGTACACTGTACTTAACTTTAAGTAGGTATAGAAAACTTGCACTTTACTTAAGTACATTCTCTGAGTATGTACCTGTACCTTACCTAAAGTATTTGTCTTGTACTTTCCGTGGAAAGTACAACTCCAGGCTACAAAATACTTATATTCACAAAAACAAAAAAATAACCTGGCACATTGTCATGTGAAAGCACGCGCTATCGTCTTTCGAGACGTCATCTGTCCATGTCTCTGAGTTCCTGAGGCCATGTCTCTGAGCTCTGTGCTGTTTGTGGACACATAAAACAAAGACTATTATTATTAATTTATTATTATTATTATTAAGTAAGGGCGGCTATAAGACCGATACAAATAACTGCCTAATAATTTGATTGTGTTAAATAGTTCGCCAGGGAAAGAAGACAACTACTGTGTGGTCACTTGACTTTATCCAACGTTCGCCGCCATTTAAGAAAATAACTGATGCACCCCCGATTACCCCTGGAGCAAGGCATACCAGTTTTAAAACACACTGCGTAGGGAAATTAAATGGAATCATGAAATACTATGTTAAATAGTACTTGTACTTTACTTTGAAAGTACATTGTATTTATAATACTTCAAGGTGCATTGCGACCGGTGTACAGTGTACTCAACTGTTAAATATAACGCGGGAGCGGTGGCCGGAGAGACTGCATGCGTCATCTACCGGCTCACTCTGGCAGCTTATGCCGCTGTTGTATTCTGGAGTTACAGTCCCAGCTCCGAAACAATCACCGAAACGTGACTCAACAATAAAAAAAAAAGAATATGCTTTCGATTTTCTTTTTTGTTGTTTAAAGAAGGGAACCTTTATCAGAGAAACTGCAAGATCACCGAAATATGGAAGCCCCGCATGGTAAATACGTAGGTGTGACTAAATATAATTGTATCGGGGAGTGGCGACAATTGCAAGATCCGCCATATTCTCTGCCGCATCATTGATTTCATCGCTACACAGCTCTGATATCAGTTTCGGCCACCGCTCCCACGTTATATTTAACAGTTGAGCACACTGTACTTACTACTTTACTTGAAGTACATAAACTCTCAGGCTCTCATTGAATTTGTACTTTACTTGAAGTAATTTTTAGATGTACTTTACTCAACACTCGGGAGGGGCATAAAAAGGTAAAATTCCCCCTTCAATCGTCTTCTGAAAAGTTTCTCAGCTTAACTAGGTATGTTTGGGTTCTGTTAAAATGTTACCTGGACAAAGTCTGTCAGGGGAACATCATCCTTTCTTGGCTGCCGCCTCCGTCTCCTCTGAAATGAAGGAATATGCCACTTAGTAGTGCTGTGGTCGCCAACTAATAAATGCACAGGACTAAGATACTGCCAGGCATGTATAAAGTCCACTAAAAAAGAAAACGAAGACCAACCAGCACACGATAGAAAACGTTCAATTGTTCTACAGAATGACCTTTCTGGGACGAAGCATAAACTTCGACAGTGTTATTAATCATTATTAAAGTGAAAAAAAGTATAACTTACCGTGTGTGTGTGTGTGTGTGTGTGTGTGTGTGTGTGTGTGTGTGTGTGTGTGTGCGTGCGTGCGTGCGTGCGTGCGTGCGTGCGTGCGTGCGTGCGTGCGTGCGTGCGCGTGTGCGTGTGCGTGTGTGTGTGTGTGTGTGTGTGTGTGTGTGGTTGGTTGGTTGGTTGGTTTCATCTCAACTCGGGCACGAATTTTAAGTCGAATTTTCATTTTTTTTTAAAGATACATGTTATCGGGCAATTCCTATAATAAAAGAAGACCCAAACGGAAAGTTAGTCGGATTTTTTGTTCTCAAGTTATGGACCGTTGAAGCGGCCAAGGTGGAAACTCGTTTTTCCAGCTTATCGGGGGTGCCATATTTCACCCCATCCCTTTTCCTTACTTCTTACGCTACATCAATATAACTTTTTGGGAACACTCTCGACATATGCTTTTTTATGCTAATTAAGCGTCTAGGTCATAACATTTTTAATGTATTTTTTTTATTTGTCAGACCGCCTCTCTGCGACGATATTTTACGAAGTTCAGCAAGCTGTGCTGTCTGACCTAATCAACATATCTTTATGATCTTTACATCACCGTAAAGCTCCAATTAAGCTCTTTCATTTGAGTATAATTTCAATATTGTGCAATAAATATATAATGCGCTACATGTGCCTTACAAACGGATATTTCGAAAAACTAGCAAGTTTGGAGTCGATTTTCTAACAAAACCCACCTTTTATTTCTTTTATTTTTTATTCAAAGTTAGATAATATAGTAGTCTATCAGGAACTACCAACAGAAATTGTAATATATTGTTTGTATGGCCGCTATAAAGACTCGAACCTCGTGCTATGAGCGTTATGAACGGGACTTCGCACAGGCGCTCTGCTGAGCAGAATTTTGGCCTATGTAAGGTTTTCTACTTATCGTTAGCAGTTACCTCAATATCCATCCATAAACATTAATAAAAATTGGAGTAATGTACTTAGAAAAAAGTTACTTAGAAGTCCGTATCCACAAGTGCGGGCACCCCACAGCGCTTACTTCCTCTCAATACGGGGGAATGCAGATGATTAGAGAATTCCTCTGGGGCCTTTTGCTTTCGGCTTTGAGTTTGAAATACCGAACTTGACATGTAATTGTCATATTTTCTTATGTCAAACAGATATGCAGTGCATATACATATGTATGATTTTGTATCTGACGCTTAGGGAGTACGGTTTATTTTGGGCACGCACGGGCTCTTTCGTAAAATAACGAGCATTTCGTAGCATTTAAGGCTTCAAATGTGTTAGCCATGTGTTAAGGTTTCATTTCTATTTTCAGTGATTCATGTCGCGTTACTTAGACGTTTTCCTCTTGATTTAAGTTTGTCCGGCAGTCTAGATGGTATACGTATCTTCTCTGTCAATACGTAGGGCCAAGCTCACACACCTTGCAAATCACGCCAGTGCCAAGTAAATAAATATTGTTAGGATAAATATTGTTGCTTCACTGGCGTGTACGCTCAGATATTGAGGTAAGTATTAACATTAAATAGAAAACCTTACATATAGGTCAAAATTCTGCTCAGCTGAGCGTCTATGAGAAGTCCCGTTCAAAACTCTCATAGCACGAGATTCGAGTCCTAATAGACCAGGGTTGGGCAGTATCGCGATACAAATGTATCGCGATAGTATTTCAGAAATACATTTTGTATCTGTATTTCTGTATCGCGATACATTTTTTTCACCAGTATCTGTATTCCTGTATCGAAATACATTTTGAACGTTTCTTTGTATCGCGATACAATCAGGATGAAATGTATTTCGTTACATTTTTCGAGAAATACTCCCCCCCCCCCCCCCCCCCCCGAAAAAAAAAAAACAATTCCGAACGCATTTTGTTTTAAAACTTTTGACGGCACTAGGGTTAAGGAGATGCTGGGGCATTGTTACTATGCTCACCAAATTTCCTTCCGATTCTTCAAAATATTTTTATATGCGTCCTCTTCTCTCTTTTGAGAAGTGTTGCGTAGTCGGGAACTCGAATCAGGTGGCGTGCCAGGAGTGGAGTCAGAGCATCTTCTGCCGCAGGTCCTTAGGCAGGGATTTCTTGAGTCATTGTTTGCTGGCATTCAATGCCCGCTGCTAATCGTCTATCTTGCCTTAGCGGACACAGCCGGCAAAGCTGAGTAACAGTCCGTTGCAGCACGAACCTGGCGGTGGTTGACTTAAAATAGTAGGATGACTCACGCTGTGAAGTTCAACTCTTATTCGAATGCGTCAGTGGCTGCGCCCGTAATACTGCACGGCTTAAGGGTACGTCATCAGCCGACGTAAACATGACCCGCTGCTCTGGTGATCCGACACCCAGGAAGGAGGTCAGACGTGGCCTCGCTGTGCCGACTCAGACTTCGTACACCTGCGACTCGTCTCGAACTCGCTGTTTCTCGGAGAGCTCGCACCTGTGCCGGCAATATCAGGTCGCAATTCACGAGGTCTCTGTTTGGATGATGCGAAACTTGAGGACCGCAATCCATGCGCCGGTGGCGGAGGGTCGGCAGGAGGAACCTTCACAGCAGAGATGCCACCATATCGGTTTTTTCAACCGTAATAGAAGATAAGACATGTGTTCCAGGATGCTTCAGGTGGTCCACTATTCTCAAAAATTCCAAATGACACTGCCTGCACGATCTTCAACCAGGTAACTCACAACGAAAGTATGTATTGTCCTTTCATACAGCAGCGTGGTAAAGTTTAATGTTCAAGGCCACAACTACAGATGAAAAATACCAGTTCATTCCACCGTGACCTCATGTGATCAATGTTGACAAGGGCGTCCTTATCGAACAGGGGCGTGGTGACGTATTCATGGGATTTAGGGTGACGTATAATTTATTTAGAGGTCGAAGTATTTTCGAATCCCTCGTAAGAAAGACAAGATGTCAGGGAAGGGACCGCGGTCAGTCCTTGATGAAACGTTTTCTTGAGTCCATTGAAGACTTCTCGTCGTCTGAAACAACTATTTTCAAGGCAAACCACGGGAAAGTAATTTCGGGATCAAAAACTTCCACTTCAAACTTCATCTCAGTTTTCGTCTCAAACAAATTTGAAAATGTATTGCAGTATCAGTATTTCTGTATTTGTATTTCTGCCCTCCCTGGAATGTATTCCTGTATCTGTATTTCCAAATACTTTTTGCCTCTATTTAAAATGTATTTCCGATACGTATCGCGATACATTTTTACAGATGTATTTTAGTATCAGTATTTTAGCTACTATTTTAATGTATTCCAGTATTTGTATTTCCAAATACTTTTTTGAGTATTTCTGCCCAACCCTGTAATAGACAATACACAATCAATATATTACAATTTCGGTTGGTAGTTCCTGACAGACTACTACGAGGGGCGTTCATAAAGTTCGTATTATTGGCACGAAGGAATAGAGATTCAGCAATCAAACTCGAGTAGGACCTGAGACTTTCTCTACATGTTCGCCACCAAAAGTTACCCACTTTTTCCAGCGATGCACCACATGCCGGAGGCCATTGTTATACAACTCCTCGTTTTGAGTGTTCAGAATTCGCTCCACTTCAGCCATCACTTGGTCGCTGTCCTTGAAATGCTTTCGTCTTATTTGGCCACGCTGGGAGCGTCTGCGCCATCTAACCAAAGTGTCATAAACTGGGGCGTTGTCCCCGAACAACGCCCACAGATTGGAATGAATATCCTTGGCATTGCTTCCCTTCAAAAGAAAAAAAAAAAAAAAAAAAAAGAAAAAAAACGGATTACTGCATGTGCTTGGCACCGACGGGCGGTGCCATTTTAGTTTCGACTCCCTAGCGGCGTTTCGAGCTACTATAGCATGCGATGTTTATACCGTGCGGAAAATAGGGAGACGCGCGCTCATGTTGATGCCTGTTTTGTTCCGTTTTTTTTTTTTTTTTTCAATTTTTTTGTGCCGATATTACGAACTTCATGAACGCCCCTCGTATATTACCTAACTGTAAATAAAAAAAAAATGAAAGAAATGAAAGGTATTTTTTTTAGAAAGTCGACTTCAAACTTGCAAGTCTTTGTAAATATTCGTTTTTCAGGCAAATGTTCCGCGTTATATGTTTAGCGCAAAATATTCAAATTATATATAAAAGAAAGAGCTTAACTGGAGATTTACGGTGATTCAAAAATCGTAAAAATATATTGATTAGGTCACACAGCATAACTTGCTGAACTTCGTCAAATATTGTTGCAGAGAGGCGGTTTGACAATTAAAAAACAAACATTAAAGATGCTATGACCTAGACGCTTTATTAGCATAACTTGCCGTTCGTATCTTCTTTTATTAAAGGAATTTACAGGTAGTTACTAAAAATTGCAGAGGCGTTAATTATGAGTTAGTGTATTTTGTGAGTCACTTAATTGTATTACTGTGCGACAAGTGAACAAAAACGAAATGTAAGCTTTTGTAGCCACCATACAAACAAAATATTACATTTTCTGTTTATTTTACTTTATAAAGCACCGCAATAGGTAGCTAGAGAAAAAAACAATTAGCCAAAACAAAGGTACGCTTTTTAGAGAATCGACCTCCAATAGACCCTTTCCGAAATTCAGTCTGGCCACTTTGATCACTATCATCATCTGTGGAACGGCATCTGTGCCATACGAATGGCGGCCTTCTAGTGACTGATAAAGGAAGACGTTGAAGATGCTCCTAAGCGAATGTTGCGAGGCCTGTACATTCAGGGGGTCAGTACGACGCGATGTAGGTCGCGTCATACGGGTCAGTACGACGGGTCAATACTGACGGGTCAGTACGACGCGACGACGGGACGAACACAAGAGCTACGTAAGCGTTTATTTCTAATAACTCAGATTCAGTCAATCTGTGGGCGGTACACAATCGGCTTTGAAGCACTTTGGTGTATTAGAATTTTCTCGAGGCATCCGAGTGCGTTGTAGCTTTGTTCAGAATGCGGGTTCTTGGTCACCATCGAACTGAGAGTGATTGAGAAAGAACTCACACTGAACAATTCCTCGCATGCCGTTGACTTGCGAAAGTGACGGTGCCGATACAAGTTTATTTCCGCCATTGTTATGGCAAAACCTAGACTGCTTTACAAACCACCAGATGGCACTGAATTTCGGAAAGGGTCTATTCGCATAATTGTTTAAATAGTCCTCGCTTTATGAAAAAATACTGTCCTTTATCTTTTACACACAACATCCAATTTGTTATAATTAGAAGGAGTATACACTAAGCTTTCTGAAAACACTAATTATGTCAAGACACCTCATACAGATGGCGCCACCTCTCCCTCTGGGATGCCGCGGTCTGAACACGAGCGCGGGGCGCGCGACATAAAGATCATTCGTTCGAATCTCCGTGCTGGCTGATGCGTGTTGCTTCCTACAGTAAACTTTCACAAATATCGTCCAAAAACGTCATATTGACAAATTTTCTAAAATATATTTTGTATAAATAATCGCGCTAAAATATTTATCAGAGAATAAGTGCGTTCGTAGGTATCTAATAAAAAAATTAGAGGCGCCAATTTCGAATTAGTGTATTTTTGCGAGTAAGTTGATTTACTGACAAAACAGTCCAACAAAATCAGATTTCAAGCTCTTATAGCTGCCATACAAACAATATATTACAATTTCTTTTGGTAGTTCCTGATAAACTACTATATTACCTAACTCTGAATAAAAAATAAAATAAATAAAAGTTTTTTTTTTTTTTTTTTTTTAGAAAATCGACTCCAAAATTGCTGGTTTTTCGAAATATCAGTTTTTCAGGCGCATGTAGCGCACAATGCATTTATTACACATTATTGAAACTATATTCAAAAGAAAGAGCTTAATTGGAGCTTTACGGCGATGTAAAGATCATAAAAATATGTTGATTAGGTAACACAGCACAGCTTGCTGAACTTCGTAAAATATCGTCGCAGAGAGGCGGTTTGACAAATAAAAAAAAATTAAGAATGTTATGACCTAGACGCTTAATTAGCATAAAAAAGCTTATGTCGAGAGTGTTTCCAAAAAGTTATATTGATGTAGCGTAAAAAGTGATGAAAAGGGGCGGAGTGAAATATGACACCCCCGATAAGCTGGAAAAACGACAATTTCCACCTTGGCCGCTTCAACGGTCCATAACTTGAGAGAAAAAAAATCCGACGAACTTGCCGTTTGCGTCTTCTTTTATTATAGAAATTGCCCCATAACATGTATTTTTTTCAAGAAAATTAAAAATTCGACCCAAAATTCGTGCTTGAGTTGAGATGAAATCACCTATATATATATATATATATATATATATATATATATATATATATATATATATATTTGGATTTAGGCAACGAGGGGCAGTCGTATTTTTTATTTTGCTTCAAATTTTTATATTTCGCGGCGCATGTTCCAAGGAGAACAATCCTTTTTATTTTAATGTCCTGACATGTTTAGTTTCTGAGAAAAAAAAAATCTCAAAGAAGCGGGAAAGAACGACGAGGTTTTGACGATTGTCATGTGTGGCGTATTTGAATCGCTCTCAATCTCAAAGTATTAAAAAGAAAGCGTCTATATGTTTTTAGTGACATATATATGCAAATGTGATATATATGCAAATAGGCAAGACGACATGATATCTACTATTTATTATTCGTCGCTCCAATCTTTGTAAAAATCACCAAACATGCCTCCGCGAACTGTGACCTAAATTGCGGATTTGTTTTTTGAGTCGACTATGTTTAGTATCGCTTTTAAAATAATGCCACGTGTAGAACCTTTCATTGCCTTCCAAATTAAGCAAAGTTTGTGTTTTTATCTTGTACGAGTACTGAGAAATAAATTATGAAACAGAGAGGGTTTTCACTTTTCGTTCAATTTCAGCACGCTGTATAAAAAAAAAACATTTTTTTTTTGCATTGCGTTGTCTTTACACCCTTCTTTTAGCAAGAATACATTCCGTTAGAGGTATTTGCCCTGGTTTTGAGTTGCTAAAAAAGAGCAAATGCCGATGGTGGGTTTTGACGACTCTCGTGTGTGGCGTTTTTGAACCACTCTCAATCTCAAAGTTTTCAAAAGAGAGCTTCTATATTTTTTTATTGTGATATATATGCAAGTCGGTAAAACGACATTTCAACTACTATTTATTATTCGTGTTTTGTTTTTAAAATAAAACCACGTGTAGAACCTTTCATTGCCTTCCACATTATGTAAAGTTTGTGTCTTAATCACATACGAGTACTGAGAAATAAATTATGAAACAGAAAAGGTTTTCCCTTTTGTTCAATTTCAGCACATTTGTAAATATGCCGGGTAGCATTGAAGTTTTCACTGGAAGGTGAATAAACGTTTATGTGTGATTATTGAAAGTGCGTTGTTTTGTACTTATGGGTTCATTTATACTAAAGCTTTTCATTGCCTTCACCGCGTTTATACTAGAATCCTAACTGTATTAAGGTAATAGTATCATTGCATAAAAAATAAGTAATATTATTTTCTAGGGCAACTCGAGCACATAGGGAGAAGTAAATTAGTTGACTGTAAATAGTAAGTTTGGTTCCCCTGCCACACGGAAAAGTTATTATATTTTCTTTAAAAGATAAGGGACTGAATCAGCTCGCGATCCTGAGTGACTATACGAGCGTCGCGAGCTGAAATTCGCCGACCCCATAATGTCATCCGATCGAAATTACATTAATTTTGCCATGTGGCCGGGGTATAATGCAAGAATTCAGTGATTGCATAAGTCAACATCGCTACATGATTGTGACAGTTGTCTAGCCGCGTCCGCGTTGGCTACATCTATCTAATTTTTACTGTGATCCGTCTTGCTGTGTCCAATCACACTGCATGTCTATCCATTTTGTGGAAGTAATTCTGTATAAAATAGGCATTTTTACAGCAATATTTGCGTGGCTCAATGTTTTCGACTTAAAACGATCATTTTTCTGTAGACGTCTTATACGCATACCTCGTGCCATTTCATACCGATTATTTAGCGGTGTAATATTTTGCCCGTGTAATAAAATGCTTTCTAGCCCCGTTGCTATGTGCAGCTTTCATTTTGGCTAATAAGACACGCCTATGTGACTAAAAGCGCGTTACGACGGTCGATCCACGCGCGTTGCCTTCGCTTCGACGCGCGCCCCCGGTGGCCTTCCTTCGCGACGTCACGAGAGGAGCACTACGGCCTTGTCTTCTAGGAGGTGTTGGCTGAGATGGGTGGAGTGTCAACGAATTGGGGTGCCGGGGCTGAGGTCCCATACACAGATCTCTTTTGGAGTAGCTAGGATCGCGGATGGAGACTTGTCTTGCTGGAGCTGAGCGGCACTACCGGCCGTCATCACTTGACACCGGACAATTTGTTTTATTTATTTATAAATACTGCAGACTCATGTTAGAGTCCAAGCAGGAGTGAGCATAACAATATGAACATGATATACAACACCGAGAAGACATCAATACCAGCTGCAAGACTTAAGGACAATAAACTTGAAAGAAAAAAAAATCCAGAACAAAAACATTACAAAACAATCACATGAGCACAACTTTCAACTTTGAAAGAAATTCTTCGACACTGGCACTTTCTACTACATCTTTTGGCAACTGGTTCCATGCGGTTATTGTCCTGGGAGAGAATGTTAAACGTATCATTCTGCACACGAAACTCCCGAATCATTTTGCCATCGTTCAAACGAGTATTTGCGCGCGATACTCGGGTTACGTAAGGGCACTGTTTTAGGTGATTTAAATCATTATATATCAAGCACAAAAGTTTTAACCTCTTATCTAAGCGCCGGGTTTGAAGCGTTTCAAGTCCAAGGAAACTGATCATTTCATTCACGCTGTCCGTTCTTTTATACCGGTTGCAAATAAATCGGACTGCAGTCCTCTGCACTCTTTCAAGTTTAGATATGTTTTTCGCAGTGCGGGGGTCCCATAAACATGAAGCATACTCTAGACAAGGTCTGACCAAACTTTTGTAGGCTGCAAGCTTCACCTGCCTCGGGGCTCCTGAGAGCTTACGTCGGAGGGCCCATAGGGCTCTAAGCGCACTGGAGCAAACATTATCAATGTGTTCGTTCCAACTCAAGCCTTCTGTAATTGTAACACCGAAGTATTTAACTGACGATAATTCTTTAATTACTTCCCCTACCATGACGTATGAACACTTCGAGACTGATTTTTTATTACATACTCGCGAGACAGAACATTTATTAACATTTAATACCATTCCCCAGTTTTCACACCAACTTGAAATATTTTTTTTAGATTGTCGTTGAGTCTAGTTTGATCGGCTTGTGATTTTATTGTGGTGTATAAAAGGCAGTCATCAGCGAAAAGTTTAACTTTAATTTCAGGGTCAAGAGCGCTTACGATGTCGTTGACATATAGTAAGAATAAAATAGGTCCTAAAACTGATCCTTGGGGTACCCCCGACGTGACTGGTAGTGTGTCGGAGCAGTGGTTATCAATTTGTACATACTGAACGCGAGTGTCTAGGTAAGATCTAATAAAATCGATAAGTTTACTGTTAATTCCAATCGCGTAAAGCTTTTGCAAGAGTTTGTGGTGCGGCACTTTGTCAATGCATGGGACTTTATGGAAGAAACGGGAAAAACTGCTATTTCTTATCTTTGTAGGTTGTTCTCGACGATGAAACGGTTATCGTGTTTTCCGGAAATGAGAGTTAATATTCTGGGCGCAAATATTAAAAGCGGTAGAATACCAATCCTTTTAAACAAATGTTGTGCGGTTGAGGGTCGATGGTTGCGACTTTGTTGGGCGTAAACTGTGATGTGGTTCAATGAGACAATGGTTGCCGAGAGTCATGTGGAGTCGAATAGATAAATGGGCTAGTTGGTACATCACTGAACGGAAAGCGCCGAATAAACAAGGACGAGGAAGGGGTCTATCGCTTCGTATCTGTCCCCTTCCTCGTCCTTGTTTATTCGGCGCTTTCCATTCAGTCATGTGGAGTCGTTCGTGGTCTCAGTCATCAGAGTTTAGCAGACGATAAGTTAGAATGCATCTACCGAGGGTGTTCACATCGTTTCGAGCGCATGTATAAAGTTATTATCGTGCAAGCTTTTGCTTTGAACTGCAGTGAGGGCTTCTGTGACGAACTAAAACTCGGAGCGCGTCGTTCATTCGTTGAACGTGCGATTTATTTAGTGATTGAAGCAAGCGACGCCGGCCCAGTCGGTGGTGCTCCAGCACATTTGATTTTTTAAATCGGCGTTCGAACGCTTGACAAATAGTAATTCAATCTCCAAACACCCGATATAATGATCGCAGCACATAAAAAATACTCGCCTTCTAGCACCGCGTAGAAGCTTCAATATTCCTACTTTTGTGTGTTTCTCCCACGCGTGCATTGCCTCAAGCAATGGCCGCCGGTGGTATACCACCGACGGGCTCCCGATCCGCGATCCAGCCTACTACCACTGGCTTGAATCGTTTTTTTTTTTTGTTTTTTTTTTTTTTGCACTGTTTGCGCCGTTGTCGGTTTATTTGCTAAAGGATCGTGCTATCTGCCGTGTATTTTGTGCGTGTTCGCCACGTATAGTGAACACGACTTATTAGGGAGTTTTCGTAGATCGTTTTCGCCGTCCCGCAACGTCCTCCGCAACCCGTTACGATACCCGGAACTCTACAGTCAAGGCTATCGGTGCGCAGGTGCAGTAGCAACTTCTTCGTTGCGGAGGGCTTAGCGGAGGGGGAAACGCGATCTACGAAAACTCCCTATTAGCCCAAACCAGACTTGGAAGTAATCCGTTACAAGTAACGGGATTACTTGTAATTAATTACTTTTCTTGTAATTTAGTAATTAATTCGTTACTTTTTTAAAAATGTAATTTGTAACGTAATCGCATTACTTTTTTCAGTAACGAATTACTGAAATTACTCGTTACAATTCTTCTGTCCCGTCAAAGGAAGAAATAGAGTGGAAGAAGGGCGATGCAACGGCCTTCGCGCTTTTAGCATGGTAACACAAGACTCTGATGAGGTTCTGGTGAGGGAAAGGAATTCACGGAAAGCACGACAGCCCAGCCAGAGACCGTTTCTCGACTCGTTCGTTCGGTCAGCCAGGCTGGGAGGATTTGACACTCTACAGAAAGGCAACGGGCTTCGACTTCTTGGAAAACGAACGGACGGCTGCGAGCTTACAAAAGAGCAGAAAACGAATGGACCATAAAACCGTGGCTTGGGGTTCATGTCGAGTGGGACCGTGCACAGAGTGACCGTGGCGCATACGTCCGCTCCCTTCCTCCCCCCCCCCCCCCCCCCTCCTCTACCCTCCTTCATCCCTCCCCACTCCTCCGCGCCTTGTTCCCCCAAAACATTTTTTTTAACGAAACCGTGCTTTGCTTGTTGATGTTTCTGCCTATACACACGCTCACCCCGCAAACAGAGAGGCAGCTCTACTGAGACCTCGACCCTGCTCATCCTTGACAGCGCTGTGAAAGCTGAATACTGGCTGGGCCAACCAGCTATGTTGCTCCTGTCGCTTGACTTCACACTAGCGGATACGTAGGGCAAAAACAGGAGGAATGCGATGGTGGCAGTTCATTAGAACAAAGAAAAATCTAGCATCAACCCTGCTGTCAGTTTAAACAGTAACTTTCGACAGCAGGCAATAAGCTGGTCGGGGAGCACAACAAAATGGCTTGGGACATACAAGCTGAGCCCGTATTCTTAGAAACGAGAATGCTAGGGTTCTCGTCAGCGGATTGGGCCTGCGTGAACTTAGACGGAAATTTTAGGGAAAGGAAACATAGCCCGAGTTTTCCGGTGACTCACTTGGAGACTGGAGTTGTGAAGCCGCCTGTAAACGTGTGAAAGACATGAAGCGTGCTGTTCACTGAAAATTGGCCTGTTTTTAATAATTTCTAGACGGGAAAGTCAGTTCAGCTGAGAGATTGTGCAATAATATTTTGTGTGACGTCTTGGTTCTGATAAGTTTGGTGATCAAGAAAGAAGATCAAGTGGGTCATTCGGTCGGATAACAACCTTCATCAAGGAGGAGTCTTTGAAATGTTCCCAGAGGCAAGTACCGCATCTTGGTCTCACAGCTAGTCCGTTTTAGTAGGTAAACTAGCCCCTATTTAGGCAAAATGCAGCAAACATAGAAAAACCATATCTTCAGGGAAATCGTGTTTTGAAGCTCGCCTACGCCAAACTCGGATTGATTCGAATGGTGTGCATGCGTGCCTCGACCGCCCAAGTGCATTCGTCGCATGTTCATAGGATTTAGTTCTGTCCCTGTTGGACAGCGCAAGGCTCGCTTACCTTGAGCACCTGTTTAAGTTCTTTAAAACTTTATAGATTCGTTCTCCAAAAATTATTAACCTAAAATATTGGGTAGAAAGTAATTAATATGTTTATTTCTGTTTTAATTTTGATGAGGCCCAAAATTTTCCCCTTCGAACACGCAGTATATAGTGTCTTTTTTGTATTCGTTTGGAGTAACGTAAAAGTAATCGAGTAAAGTAACGAAGTAATTAATCGATTACTTTTTACGGCGAGTAATTTGCAACGGTAATCCATTACTTTTTAGGCCAAGTAATTGTAACTGTAATTAATTACTTTTTTGAAGTAACGGGCACAAGTCTGGCCCAAACCAGGCACGTAGCCAGGATTTTGTTTCGGGGGAGGCCCGCCCATGACAAAATGCTGTATGAGGGGGAGGGGGAGAGGAGGTCCCAGCAAAATGGAAGATTTCGGGCCCCCCCCCCCCCCCCCTGACTACGTGCTTGGCCCAAACAACGGAGACACCGGCAGGAGAGAACCGAGCTGCGAGCCACGGAGAAGCACGGGACGCCTGGAAGCCACAGACGGGGAGCGGTCACAGAGCAGAAAAGACGCTTCCCGTAACACCAACCGATTGTATCCTAAACAGTTCAATAAATATATCCTTGCATTATCCCTAATTAACAGGCACATCACAATGGCGACGAGGATGGGATCCATGCAACAAAGGGGGATATAAACAACTGAGCAACATCGGAACAAAGGAGACAGCGGTAACGTGAGTGAAGCCCCACCTCAAACCTAAAGAATGCCTCGCATCGGGATAATTAAAGAGTTCGATCAGAAATCGGAATCATGGTCTTCGTACATCGAAAGGATCGAAGTGTTCTTCGCTGCGAACGACTTTCCAGAATCAAAGCCAGCCGATGTTCTCTCTATCGTCGGACGAGAAATGTACGGACTAATACGGAACTTGGCGGCACCTGCCAAACCAAGCACCAAGAAGTGCGTACAGATCGTTCAACTAGTGCAGAACCACATCGACCCGACGCCCAGTGAAACGGTTGAAAGCTACAAATTCCATCACCGGAAGCAGCTGGAATCCGAAACCATCGCAGACTACGTCGCTGCGCTCAAACAGCTTTCACAGCAATGCAACCTCGGTGTTTCCCTCAACGACCAACTTCAAGACAAGGTCATTGACGGCGGAAATATTCTCGAAAAGCTGCTGGCTGAACCGACGCTGACATTCAAGGCAGCGGTGGATCTTGCCACTTCGATGGGGGTAGCCCTGAAGGACGTCCAAACGTCCAAACCTCCAGGAAGTACACAACGTGCGTGTAGAAACTTTAAGTCTCAGATATGTGCTACAGAAACACGGTTTCATCTTTGAAGGTCTGGAAGAACTGAAGGCCTACACCGTGAAACTGCGTGAATGAAGATTGCTCATGGGAAGAAGTTCACCAAGCTGGATTGCAAACAAGCCTACTTCCAGATCATGTTAGCGGAAAAGTCAAGAAATCTTACTGTGATCAACACACACAAAGGGCACTGAAGTCGATTCTGAGATCGTTCTTTAGTGGTGCCAACTCAATCAGTCGCTCTGAGCATCCCAACAAACCTGAAATCACAATCGTGCGTAGCTTATTTCCTCGTTAAAAGCGTGTTCAAAAATCGCGACACGCCCTTTTTGGGAAGAATATTCTTCCGAGTGAAGTGGACGACGAAGGGCGCTTGTCGGCAAGTTGCAAGCGATGGCGTCGCCCGCGGAGAAAAAGAGGAGTCTTATCCGATTGTGTACCTATCAGACTCTCGTCAAAACGAGTTATAATAAAATCATTCAGAATCTGCGCGTATTGTGGGGCTTTCATTGGTTCACACAATGTAGTCAGCGAGAAAAAAAGAGTTCATATGTTTTTCTATTGCCCTGAGATGAATATGCCGTTTTGTAATATAGGACTTGGTATATGTGGGAACTAACACATTTTAAACAATATAAGATCAAAAGCGACCTTTTTCAGAAATGACTTCAGTTCCCCTTTAGGTTCTTAACATATTTTTAGTGTTGCCAGTAGAAACTTTCACTTTGAAAAAGCGATGAGGACCAAATTTGAAAATTATTGTCGCCAAAAAATTTTATGCGGTCGTAAAACTTTGGTTACGAGGTCATTCATATATACTAGTGTGTTCATTTAATTTTGAGGCAAATCCGTGACCTTGAAAAAAAATTATAGGTGTACTTTTACATTCCTCTTAGCTTCCTGAAAATATAAATCGTTGGATTGAACCCTACCATATTGTTTTGTCTCAAAACTGATGCAGTTAGTGTCTTCTTTTTTTCTTCAACTCAATTCGACGCAGGAGTTGTCAAGAACGTTGTCAAGGCGTCCTGTCCCTTTCACGTGAACAGTGGCCAGCATCGAAAGAGGAAGCAATATTTGGACTGCTGTTATCCATTATTTGGGCAAGTGAATAAATTATTTTATTTTGAAGCAGAGACCTGGTGTTTGCACAGCAGCTCCAGAGACATACAACACAAACACAAATGTTTCTGTGCCTAAAGCCTTCTTAGCTGCTTGAACTTATTGATTTGAACTCGCAGGTTGCAATGCTAAGGCGAGATGCGGATATAGTTAACGTCTCTCTACGAAATTGGGGGCACCTTATGCTTGGATGGCCAACTTGATCAACTCGGAACGTCCAGACGAATTGAAACGAGGATCTAGCCAAACTGAAGCGTGCAGCTGACTCGAAACTTCTAGCCGAACTGAAGCGTCCAGCCAAATTGAACCTTTTAGCCGAATTGAGGATGAAGCCGAACTGAGGATGTAGCCGAACTGGAGCGTCTTGCCGAATCGAAACTTCTAGCCGAACTGAGGCAATAGTCGAATCGAGGCCTCAGTCGGATTGGGATGACACCAACCCATCACAGTAACTGTGGAGATTTGCAACAAACCTCTTCAGATGGAGATCGACACAGGCTCACCCGTGACTGTGATCAACCTGGAGACGATTCAAGAAATTCCTCCAGATATTCAGTTGAAACGTTCGGGAATAACACTGAAGCCGTACACCGGAAAGCCCATCGCTCCAGAGGGCAATGTTTCAAGTGGAGATGCGGCACAACGGGCAAGTCAAGTGTCATGAAATCCAAGTGGTGAAGAACAGGAGACCTCCCATACTGTGAAGGGCATGGCTTCAGGATTTTCAAGTGAACTGGGAGGAAGTACACAAAGTGCGTGTACACATTTGAAGTCTCGGAAATGTGCTACAGAAACACGGTTCCATCTTTGAAGGTCTGGAAGAACTGAAGGCCTACACCGTGAAACTACGTGAATGAAGATAGCCCATGGGGAGAAGTTCACCAAGCTGGATTGCAAACAAGCCTACTTCCAGATCATGTTAGCGGAAAAGTCAAGAAATCTCACTATGATCACCACACACAAAGGGCTCTATCAGGTGAACAGAGTGCCATTTGGAATAACCCCAGCATCAGCTATCTTCCAACGCGTCATCGAAGAACTCGTTGGAAACTTGCCGTACACCGGTGCATTTCAGGACGACATCGTGGTAACTGGCAAGAACGATCGATCAGCATCACCTGCGGAACCTGGACACCGTACTGCAAAAACTCAGGAAAGTGGCCTTCGCTTGGTAAAGGAAAAATGCTGCTTCATGCAGGACTCCGTCGAGTACCTAGGTCATATCGTAGACAAGCAAGGGATCTACCCAAATCCCAAGAAGGTGGATGCGATCCTACAAGAGAAGACGCCGAAAGACCAAAAAGAACTCGGAGCATTTCTTGGACTGCTGAACTACTACGGAAAGTTCATCAGCAACACAGCCAACATCCTACATCCGCTACATGAACTGCTGCGAAAAGATAAAAGGTGGGAATGGTCGAGATCATGCCAGAAAGCCTTCAACAAAGCGAAGAAGCAACTCACCAAGAGTCTGCTAGTGCACTATGATCCTGCACTTCCTCTGGAACTGCACTGTGACGTATCGAGCAATGGCATTGGTATAGTACTTCAACACCCAACAAGCAACAGAGGCCGATCGCCTTCATGTCAAGAACGCTCTCCAAAGGTGAGCGAAACTACTTTCAGATCGACAAAGAAGCGCTGAGCCTAGTTTAAGGCGTAAAGAAATTTCAGCAGTATTTGTTTGGACGCCACTTTACGCTGTGGACGGACCACAAACCCCTGCAGCGATTTTTAATCCCAGCAAGGGAATCCAAGGCACGGTTACAGAAGAATGCAGCGATGGGCGATCATGTTGTCAGGGTATGACTTTGACATAAAGTATGTGTCAACCGATAAGAGCGTTGTCGCAGACTTTCTGTCAAGACTACCAATGACTGACAAGGGCGCTACAAAATCAGAAACTACAAGGATGGACGAAATCACATGTCTCAATCAAGACAAGAAAAGTTTCAAGCGCTCGCACTGACACATAAGCAATCAGCAGTTTTTGAATCTTCTCCGCTTTTACCTAAATTCAACTTTTATTGTTTTTGAAGGCAACACGTTTCTGCAAAAATCCGGAAGCTGCATCGGGTCTAGCGTTGCTCCGATATTAAGTGATATCTACCTAGCAGGTTGTGATTGTGCTAACACAGAAAAATTAGATAATCGTGTGTTTTTTTTTTTTTTTAAGTCTTCTTATTTGGATGTGTTTAACCCTATGCAGGGCTCAGAAAGTGCTGACCAGTCTCAGAGTTATTAGGTACCTTTCGGGAGTGTTCTGGAGGTCTAAGGTTTACGTATGAGGCTCCAACTAAAAGAAGCTTTGCAATTTTTGGACCTAAACATTTGTCTTGAACAGAGTCACCTGTGCTGGGCTTATGAGCCTAGAACAAGAAAGTCCCTCCTTAGCTACGAATTTACGCACTCTAAGGTTGTAAAAGGTGGTAAGTATTGCAAAATCATGTTTGAGAGCTTCTTGAAATCCTGTGTTCACAGAAGTTCTAACAGCTTTCAGGTTCAAGTTGATAGGCTAACTTCCGCGGGCTTCCCAAAACATGTCATGGGGGGGGGGGGGGGGGGGGTAGCAAAGTCCCTTTTAAAATTTTTCAGGAATCCCCTTGAAACACTTGACAACGTTAGACAAAAACCTGTTTCTCGACCGGTGGTAATACCATATTTGCACAGCTTCCCCCAAGTGGCTGATAAATAAAAAGTCCCTATCGTCTTTTCAGCGCCTTCCAAGTTATCTCGTTTGTTTGCTTACATTGAGAGAGAAGGACTTCAAAGTGTAGGGTGTGGGATAAAACATCGTTTCAAATATGTAGCATCGGCTGTCGCGGGGTCGTTTATAAAATACCTTTTTCCTGTGGTAGAGTGTATATTGGGCAGACGGGTAGATGTATTAATGTTAGAGCTCGGGAGCATTCTCTGTCTTTGAGATCTTCACCTTCGGGTCACCTAGAGTTCCTGTATAGGCTCCCTACGGGAGCCAGAGTTGCGCGTTCACGCATGGCATGTGGATCCAGCTCCTCACGTGACTGAATTCGGCGAATAGCAGCGCCGCGCGTTCGAGGCGCGCGGCGGGCTCAAAAGCCTGGGAACGTACGCCGGGGCGCGTGCAACGTCTACTTTGCTGCACGACACTTGATACGGCTCCTCACGTGATCGGATCTCGGCGAATAGCGGCGAGGGCGGCACGCGGCATGTGGAATCAAACGCGCAACTCTGGCTCCCGTAGGGAGCCTATACAGGAACTCTAGGGTCACCTAGCTGTTCATTGCGATAGATGCGGCTGTTCACCTCGGTTAGGTGACATAATTTTGGCTAGACATTCACAAAAAATGGCTAGGGAAATTCATGATACATTTTACATTCGGCTACACGGTCCCGATCTCTGCGTCAGTGCAGTGTCAATTACGCTATCCAGTGAAGAGTTCGAGCTTGTTCGTACTTTGGGCACGTCTGTTTAATACTTTGTTTCAGAATCCGCGGGCGAAGGTCCCATGGCAACAAGCGCGCACATGCTGCCTAAAGGCTCCTACGCACAGTTGCGTTTGAGAGCGTTTGAGCGCGTTTGACTGCGTTGCGTCGAGAAACGAAAGCGAGTCACCGGCACAGCTGTGCTTCGTATGAAGCGTGGAATCCAATTAAAAAAAAATAGCTTGGCACGCGACATAAGAAGCAGGGATGTCTTGGTTTCTCGCAGCCGCAACGCAGTCATACGCGCTCAAACGCTCCCAAACGCAACTGTGCGTAGTGGCCCTAAAACGGTGCCATACTCCATGAGGCCGTGCTAGACAGGAACGCACAGAGCCATAAGTCTGGCAGTTCGTTGACGGAGCCATATAGACCCTTTTCATGTTTACAAACATAAACTGCCTCCTGCGTCCCAAGCAACTTCCGGTCGCTCCGTCTTTGAAAGTATGTCGAGCTTGCCTATGTCGCCAGTGCTAGAAAGCATAAACGCTACACGCACATCAAAGTTGGAGATTTAACGAGGGCCCTCGGCTGGTCAATTTAACGTCTTGGAGGAGGCAAGTTGGTTTACAAGAGTATTCAAAAATATTTATCATATCTGGGGGTTTTGCGTTCTTTTGGCGTTCACCTGGATAATTGGTGGTTAAACGTTTCATCAACATTTTAAACAGCGGTGTTAGGGTGGGCTTTGTTCATACTTTTTATGAACCGGAAATTCTCTGGGACGTCAAAGACTAGAACAACTCCTGGTGGCGTTTGCCATGAAAAGGGTCTATAGTGCCCGGTCGCAGATTTGGAGCGCGAGGATCTGGTAGTACAGAGCATTTCTCGGGGAGTCCGGTATTCAGCGCACAGCTTTTGCAGCGGCGAGGACCCGAAACATGGTTTTCAAACCCGAAGAGAAAAGAAGCGGTAGCACTGCAGAAACGCGAGGAGCACGAGCGGACATTCCATCGCTCGGGACAAGTGTGTTTCGGCGTCTCGCCGCAGCGGGGCGCCCGTTACATGACTCTTGTCTGCCGCTATATACCTTTCCACTTTCGGCGGCTGCGTCTCGTGGCGATCTGCCAGGTTTTGTCAATATTCACCGCATTCGGTGGGAGTTGGTACCACGAGGGCGCCACAGTATTTGGTGCCCCAGTAGACTTACCGGTAGTGTATTTATGTTCTCTTTGTAACACAACAGCGGATCGGAAAAGAAGATTTTCCTTCGCAGAGGTACCTGTAATACGTTTGTAAGAACCTGCGCGCCTTTGTAGAACCGTAGTACCAAATAACAAAAGGATGTGCGACAAGAGGAGAAGAAGAGGAAAACCGGAAGCGCGCAGGGGTCCGCCGGTAGTGGGCGGTAGCGAGCTTGTTTGCAAACAAACTTCGGTGAATACAGGAGGCTATGACAGAGCATTGGGGCTCGCGCTGTTGTTTGCAAACAAACTTCGGTGAATACAGAGGCTATGACAGAGCATTGGGGCTCGCGCTGTAGTTTTGGCTTCGCTCGGACCTAAAATAAAACCATGCATAGTTTTTTTTTTTTTTTTCACATTAAAATTTTTTCAATGGCACTTCCTGTTATAATTTTTTTTTTTTGGATGGCACATGAGAGTGAAGATGTCCTACATCTGGGATTCTTCTCTTTCCTTCCTTTGTCTTCCTGTGTTGATGTGTTTTAAGAAGACGAAAAGGAGGGTAAGTCGTGAGTCAGCGCTGTGTCTGTGTCCCTTTTTGTACTTGTGCTTGTGCTTTCTGCGCTGTTTTAATTATATGTCTACCATGCACCACCGACCAGAGCCGTATATGTAGAGAGTTTGGCCATTCGTTGGGAAGTATAGGAGACAAATGAGGAGGCGCCATTGGCCGAAAGCGGGCTGGACGTGTTCCAGGGCGTCTTCAGAAATTTGAATGTGACCAACCAGAAGCCGGGAATTATACCCTGGCGGTGGTCGCGAGAAACAAACCTGATAACTGCATTGGAGTAACTCTCGATGACTGAAAATATGGTACACGTGATGTTTCAATCACGCTCATCCAAAATGATGGTGGACGAGGGCGACTAGCGGAACGATCGACATAATCCGTACGCCAAGCGCCGAGGGCCGGGAATCTGCCGTCCGAGCGGTCACACTCTGTCCGAGCAAAACAGAGTTGAGCGGCGCATTCGTTTCTTACATCTTTCTGCATGACCATGATGAAAACAACACGTGTACCCTATTTTCAACCACAAAGAGTTACTACACATCACTCTTACGCGTTTATTAAAACCCTTTACGAACATAGACCTTTGATCAGAACTGTTTCTCGCTACCGCCGCTAGGGGATTCTTTTCGGCTTCTGGTTGGTCAAGAGAGCATGCCAAGCCCTCTTTCCGAGTCTGCCGCACGCCCTGGCTCTGCCCGCACCTCCCATTGACCAAACTCTCTACATATACGGCTCTGCCACCGACTAGCCCACCTCCAAACATTATTACTCAATAGGTCTGTTCGATTCGCCTCAGTGGCGGATCCAAGGGGGGGGGGGGGGGGGGGGGGGGCGACGGGGGCGGCCGCCCCCTCCCCCCCCTTTCCCCTTCTCGGAGGGCAATTTGACATGGGTGGACCCCCCGGTTGCACACGAAAGAATGGGAGAATAGCATCCTTAGAAATTTTCCGCCCCGCCCCCCCGCCCCCCCCCCAAAAAAAAAAAAAAAAAAAAAAAAAAAAAAAACGGAGTTCTGGATCCGCCCCTGATTCGCCTGAACTGGCTGAACTAGTTCAGTAGTGCAAAAACTGGCGCATTCGATTCAACCGGAAGTTGCAAGATCGCTGCATTGGCGCGTTGGATTCATCCTAGTTCTGAACGAGTTCAGTCCCAGTTCCGCAAATGCTTGTATCGGCTCCGAAGCCACTTCAGCGTTCGTGCAGTAGCAGACGACGAAAGTTGATGACTCTTCTCTTTCTAGCTCGCTGTGCTCGCTCATTTGAAGCATGTTTGTTACACATAATAACGTTGAAACTGAAGTCTTTCCACTCGTGAATGAAAATGGTGTACCCGTAATGGACGGAAGCAAGATGGTGTACATTAAGGAGGGTAGGAATTAGCTCGAATATGATATTGTAAAAATCGTAAGAAGGCTGCGTAGGCTTGCTTACGCAACCTTGCTTACGTTTGGTGAATGACTGGCTTACACCAATCATTACCTCGTGATTACACATCGATGTTTACTATGTTCGCGTTCTATTCTTTAAGACGGGGAACGAGTTACGCTCGTCTTAGCCTCCGAGCTGGACACAGACCCAGCTGTCCTCCAGCCTGCGCGTCCGTCCACGGCGGACATCGACGGGCAGCTGTGGAGTGCCGTGAAAACCAAGTTATTAATCGGCTCTAATAGGGAACTAAAGGTGCGTCTCAGAACAAAAGGAGGTTTTACATATACCTTTGTCAGGATATTTTACAATATATGCTAACAGTAAACAATTTTTTTAGGACCAAACGAGCCCTGTGGCAGCAGCTGGCCGACACCGTCGTTGGAGAGTTCGGCGGCGTTATCACAGCTGCAGCAGACTGAGAACAAAAAAAAAAAGTCGTTAAAAAAAAAAAGAAATTACACCATCTTCCCGAGGGGAACCATGGGGTCATGCGGAGCATCGCGGATCGTTATTAACGGTGTTATTAACGGTGTTAGTAACGTTGTTAGTAACGTTGTTAACTTGCGTGTTATTACGTTGTTAACTTGCGTTGGTTACCACACATCGCGTGAACATTGTTGGAAACTCCGCGATGCTCCGCATCACCCCATGGTTCCCCTCGGGAAGATGGTGTAATTTTTTTTTGTCTTCAGTGGACGTAGCGTTGCTGTTAGTTTGTGGGGTGGTGCTGACGCTTGCTTGCGCCAACCCACTAACTGACGGGACTGTTGCTTCCATCACACTTCATCGGAAGAACGGAGTGAAGTGGAGTCAACAGCGCTGAACTGAACGCGCGCAGCGCGCTACCGCTGCTTATATTCACACTTGAAGGAGAGGAGACTAGAGGAGGAGAGTTGCGCATGCGCGCGCGGTGTGAGTAGAAGCGAACGCACGCGAAGTGCACGCAGCTGGTAGAGAGAGAGAGCGGAGAGAGTAACGCGCAGCTGTTGGAGATGGGGAAGGAGGAGAGTTGCGCATGCGTAGTGTGAGTGCGGACTACGACGCCGCGGGACATAGACCCGAGCAAGAGATGCTCCGCATCTAAAAAGTCAGGCCATTTTTGGGTGCATTTCGAATACGAGGAGTACATACGTTCACTAACCCTTCATTTTGGTCATCAATTGTAAACGTGCTGTATCTGTGGTTTAGTGAGCTTCGTGTTCTTCTCAAGAAGGAGCATCGTGCCCATTGCGACAACCATATTGTTGGCGCCGTGAAGGGTGCTTGAGAAGGAAGGGGAGACCGAGTAAGCACTCGAAAGGCGTATAGTTAACGTAACGTGATACAGAAAAAAAATTGTTTCAACACCGAGGTTGAAACCTCCCGAGGGGCAGAGGCAGCCTCAGGGATGGCTCCGCTCTCTAACGTGCTTCGGCCGGCACATCAAGCAAGAGGAAGAGGAAAACCGCCCTGTTCTCGCTGCTCAAGGTGTTTGCCGACGTGGAGGCCAGTCGGAAGCAGCGACACAAGGACAGGATGGCTCTGCTCCAGCGCCTCGTGACTGCCATCGAAAAGAGCGCACCGGCAGAGTGGGCGTGCTTCAGTTTGAATAGTGCTTGCGAGCACCCTGCACCTCTGAACTCGACTGTCTGTTTGAGTGGTTCGCAGGTCGTTTTCTTTTAGAGCGCAGCTCTTAGGCGCCCGTTTATGGCCTGAGCAGCGTCGGCGTCGGCGTCGCCGTAACCGCGCGATGCATTATGGGACGTTTCCCATAATGACGTCACACGTGACGCCACGAGGAGAAGGGAGGAGGAGAGGAGTAGTGGAGATGCCAGCTACCCGATGTGAAGGCAAGTACTATCAACATTCATAAACTACAGGGAGGCACGCATGAAAACGTGGTTTACTCGTTAGCCAAGTGGCCATCTACATGGGTACGGGTCTTAGCTGTACTATCACAATCAATATGACTGCGAACACCGCTCCGCGTGGCCCGCGGTACTATCAGTGCCCCCTGGCGATTGCTCTTTGTTGTACAAGTGCATCTTGCGGTCGAGACATATCATCTCTAGCGATCGCCGCACCACTCCGCACTTCCGGGTCGTCAGCTAGCGAAAAACGGTCGGCGAAACTGCGAAACTGTTCACCAATGACGAAGCGCATTTTTCGCTAGAAATGTGCGCCAGGAGAAATTACTTGTATAAATAATTTTAGCGTCGACTTTTTTATTAGGATTTTTTAGTAGATTATTCTCATGACTCCGATAACAATACCCGATACTTCGCCGACGCCTTTATGCATGCATCATATATTGTTATCGGAGGTATCAAAACAATCAACTAATACCCAAATCACACGGCAGCGTAAAGGTACCTTTAGTCCTGGTACCTGTCGTAAAAGGAGCTGGAGATCGTGATCACACGGCGCACAAAGGTTCCTTTCGCTAAGGGAGATCCTGTGTTAAACGGAGCTAGCCGAGCTCCCTTAACAGCTACAGGGAGTAGCCTCGGACCCACGAACTCAAAATAATATCACAGATATATAAATATATCTTGTTTAATGCATTATAACAAATTAAACAGTCTGGAGAGCAAGTCTCACCCAGACTTGCTCTCCAGTTCGAAGTGACGGCAGGTCCCTGGCCGCGTGACGCCGGTTGTAGTCTGCAGCCTGTTGTCTTTTGTAGGCTAGATCATTGCTGGTGACTTTGTCTTTCGCTGGCCAGTTTGGACGGAGCTGCTCGTCGCGTTTAGGAACTCGTGTCTTCAGCTGCCTCCCCATCAAAAGTTGGGCTGGGCTGAAACCGTTCACTCCCGGAGTGTCTCGGTAGCTGAGGAGGGCCAGATGGGGGTCATCTGCCTTTCGAAAGAGGTCTTTTACCGTCCGGATCATCCTCTCAGCTTCTCCATTAGACTGGGCAAAGTGTGGGCTGCTGGTCATATGGTCAAACCCGTAAGACTTAGCGAAAGATGTGAACTCTCTCGAAGAAAATGGTGGACCGTTGTCAGACCTAACGCGCTGAGGAATTCCATGGCGAGCGAAGATGCTCTTGATCACGTCGATGACAACCTGAGCTGTCGTGCTTCTTAGCGTTACAACCTCTGGGAATCGGGAGTAGTAGTCCACCACCAGGATGAAGGTCTGTCCGTTAAGGTGGAATAGGTCCATGCCGAGCATTTCCCACGGACGACCAGGGAGAGGGGTGGAGACCAGCGGCTCCGACAGGTTCACACGAGTGGAGGCGCACTGTTCACAATTGGTAACCATGGAAGTGATCTCCGCAGTTATGCCTGGCCACCATACTGATTCTCGAGCCCGGGCTTTGCTACGGTTAATTCCCTGATGTCCCTCGTGTAGCAGCGTCAGCACCGGCAGCCTCAGTGAAGAGGGGATGACTAAGCAGGCACCCTTAAGAAGAACACCCTTGCAAACGGATCGTTCGTCCATCACCGCAGCATACTTTCCCAGATGCAGTGGTAACTTTGACTTCTGCGGCCACCCGCGCTGACAAAAGGAGATTAGTGCTCTGCACTCGCCATCAGAGCCTTGTGCTTTCCTCACATCCTCCAAGCTGACAGGCAGAACTTCGGAGGAGCAGTCAACTACCTATGTGGCAAAAAGTTCCACAGTGTCCAAAGGACAGGGCGCCTTTGTAGGAATCCGCGACAGGGTGTCTGCTGTAGCCAGCAGCTTTCCATCTTATCTAGCTCGTGCCTGACGACCTCTCGCAGCGGGATAGGAATCCGACGAGGTGCGCTGAGTGAAAATGGCACGGCGTCTGGCTTCAGGCGAATGGTGTATTCGTCCTTGAGGGTGCCCAGTCCGCGAAACAATTCGGCATGTAGTGTTGTCTCGGGAGCATCCACAGCACCAAGGAATTGTACAACATTGAGAGCCTCAATCGCAGGCAGACCCAGACGAGGTACGGAAAGGGAGTCGATCACATAGAGCCGCTGAGAGCTTGGCTTCCCTTGCCACTGCAGTCGTGCCAGATACGATCCCAACACACGCAGCGGTTGGCCTCCGGGTCCTGTCAGCAGGCTTTCAACCTTGTCAAGCTTGGCCGACACGTTGGGGAAGTCACTCGGTACGGCAGACACTTCCGCTCCCGAGTCCACCTTGAATTCCGCGGTGTAGTTATTCACGGTGACGTCCACGTACTTAGCCTTAGCGGGTGTTCCCACAGCGTGCAGCTGGATAGAGCCGAGCTTGCCTTGCTTGACTTTCTTTGCACGGCACACTTCAGCGAAGTGTCCCTTCATTCTGCAGTAGTTGCAGAGCGAGTCCCGTGCTGGGCAGTCTGAACGCGCGTGAGGCGCGCGACCGCAAAACGAACAGGCCGCTGACTCACGGGGATGCCCTACTCTGGCTTCTGCTCCCCGTGCACGAGCTGCCTTGGCGTCCGAGCGCCGACGGGACGGAACTTTATCTTTTTTTCGTAGAGTCGACTTGGACTGCACGGGAACTCTCGTTGCTTGGTCGCGCAGACGCTCTCTCTTTATCGGCGTCTTCGGACTGACGCGCCTGAGTCCAGGCTTCCGTGAGAGTTAGCTTAGCGTTCCGACACAGCTGCTCTGAGAGACGCGTGTCACGCAGGCCGACGACAAACCTGTCACGAACTAGCCGCTCTTCTATCGCCGCTGAGGGGTAGTTGCAGCGCTTCACGAGCTTGCACAGCTCCGCGTAGTAGGCATCCACGCTTTCGTCGGGTTGTTGGATGCGTTTGTGGAAACGCGAAGACTCGTAGAGCTCGTTGGCTGGATGCACAAAGTACGCCGTGAAGCGAGCAACCACTGCGGCGTACGAGGCGAGGGACGCCACGTCGAGCAAGAAAGTGTTGAGCAGCGGACGAGCTTCTGGACCCATACAGTAGAGTAGGGAGCGTACCTGGACGTCTTGAGGCGCTTGTCCAAGCCCAGACACGTTGACATAGTCGTCGTAGCGGTCCCGCCACGTCGGCCAAGTCCCGACGTTCGAAAAGTCGAACGCGTCCGGCTGCCGCAGATTGACGCCGACCCACTGCAGGCTGGATTCCTTGGACATGATTGTAGTGTCCTGAAGGCTAGCGTCGAGGCCGGTTCACTTGGTTCCAGAGCGACCACGACCAGCAAGCCCGACAGGGCCGCCCCCTGCACCTGAGCCGGTCCCGGTCCCAACTGACAGCGACGGTGTTGTGCGAACTCGTAGTGGCCGACGTGTTGTTCGGCCGAGTCGTTTAAATTTGTGAAGTTTAATGTAGTGGGCTTCCTCCATCTTTCATCTTTCATAAAGGGGGGAGATGTAGAGGTCGCCACCTATCGACTTTGTAAATAGTCTGCCGCATTCCTGTGGCGCCCCCTCTCGCTGTACTATAGTTGATGTCGCTTGATTAAATTCATTCCTCTGTTGTGCTCTGGAACGTGTCGGTCGCATCCTGGCTTGCTTCACCCTGTCCTCACGGTACGGGCCCTCGATTCATCAAACAAGTATCAAATTATAAAATGATTGTGAACACAAATGTGATGGAATAATACAATAATGATGAACGCATACTCTAGCTAGCAGGTAGCAGCGGCGGCACAGGGAAAACAATGTCTGCTACGAACCCGAACGCGATGGACCACTGCGAGCTCTTTTTCGAGGTTGTAGACCAGTCGCCCGACTCTCCCGCCCAGAACCCTTTATCTTCGTCGTCGTCCATCCCTTTCGATCGCATGACTGGCGTAACCGTGAGACTCCGACGTGGTTCGTTTCTGCCGGGCACTATTTAGCTACTTCAGTGAGAACTTTGCGGAAAAAATGGAGCTGCTAAACAGAAAAAGGTTTCCCACCTCGCAATGAAGACTCGTAAACGGAGATGATTTTTAGGGCCAGTGTGGCCAGACGGGTCGGACGTTTTAAAGCAAGACTCATTTATGTGCACCCTTAGACGTAGAGAAAAAAAAATAAAGTGCCGCAAATGCAAGCAAAAATAATATTTAGGTTTTAAATGTGATATTTCACACACAATAATCAAAAACTGCTCGTAAGGCAGATTTCGAGGAATAATTGTTTATCACGTGCTCCTCTCGCGGTTAAGCAGGAATGCAATCGACATCAACTTAAAGTGCTCCGTTTATTTATCGTGTGATCAAGAACGCCGTTTACTACAGGTACCTTCAGCTAAGGGACCTAATTGCTAAAGGTACCTTTACGCTGCCGTGTGAATTGGGTATAAGACTGCCTATTATTTACTTCGCGTGAGTTTTGCGAGAGCAAAGGACAACCAATGCGCACAGACAAGAAGTTAGCGCGGTGCGAGCGTGGGTGACACCCTTCATCATAGAAAACAGCGCGATAGAAACGACGAGGACGAAGACACACACGGGACGTCCTCGTCGTTTTTTTCGCGCTGTCCTCGCGCAACGCAGCAGAGGTTGGTTGCACTATTTCTCCAAGACGAGCGGTGCCGTCGCTGCCGAGAAGCGCTCCGATTGGAAAACGAAACGTCGAAGTTGTGCGGTTTTCCAGAAAGCTGTAAACTGCTGCGCATACATTCTATCGTTCTGCAATTTATTGATTTAATGTTTTTTTCGATTATGCTCAGCAATTTTCTAATTGAAATCATGCCCTTAAACACAATATTAAAAAAGTTAAATACGCAAAAATAATTAACAACTTAATTATCCCAAACTTTAATAATTTTACTAAATGGGCCCCTGGCCCAGGACCAAAACGACGCAAGCTTTTTTTGTTGCGACGCGTAGTTTTCGCAATATCGAATTTCTCCACTTTTCGTGAAACATATATACTTACCTCAAGAGAGGAGGAGGAGGAGGAGGAGGAGGGGCATACCCTCCCCTCCTCCTCCTTAAGAGCGGGGAATTTACCGAAAATTTACCGCTAAATGGCAGGGGAGCAGGAGAGGAGGGTATGCCCCTCCTCCTCCTCCTCCTCCTCCTCCGTACCCTTCCCTCCTCCTTAATTGCTTTGCTCCAATTCTGCATTGCAGGGAATGGACCTTTTTCACATACCGACGGCACCAGGCGGTGGCTGCATGAACTAAAAATCGAGGAAGTGACCTACCTGCGCTACCAATCGATAATGGGAGCTACCAGTTTCTTCGCTCTCCGAGCAGCGGCGCGGGCCCAACGCGAGGGGGATCTGTGGCGTCCACCCAAACGTCATGTTTTTCTTTCCGTCCACTTTCTTTTTTTGTGTAACACAATTATATATATGTTGCAATTACGTGTTCTACTCGCTGATCCACAGCTTCCTTCCGAATTTCCTCGATTTCTAGTGCCGACTTCCGCCGCTTGGCATCGAATGCTCGCGCGTGCGCAGAACGCTTCTCGGAAAAGGTCCATTGTATACGTCTTTCATTTTTATTTCGTTTTCTTTTTTCGACTGGTGCACTATTGTGCCGTACGAATTAGAGTTCCTGTATAGACCTTTTTCGCATAACCTCAAACCAGCCAGTAACTGACGTACCCTCGACCTGGTGCATTTTTGGATTGCCCGCTGACACAGGGTATGCAACCTCCAAGGGTATGGGCGAAAAGGCTTAAAAACGGACGTCGTGCATGAGTTTGTTCCGAGTGCTCCTTTTTACCGTGCTGCAATTTCCGAAAATCTAGGGTTGTCTGGCTACCACTGCGTGGTCGTCGGATGGATAAATAATTTTAAAAAGCATAAGAGCAATAGCAGAAAGTGTGCCATGAGCACAAGAAGCTGCAGCGCGAGTGTGGCTGCAATGTTATTGAGCTTCACATGTTCTACGAGGATCCTTATTTATGAAGTCAGTCGATTGCGAGCTTGAATCGCGAGAGATTCGTATCAGACTCAACGTCACGTTTAAGCTCACGACCTTCGTCTACGACAAGAGGACCGATTTTAATTCCCGGTGCAGGTGGTCCAATTAGGTTATCACTGGAAGCCCCATGGTATGTGAAAGGTATGAAAAAGTCTACATTCCACCACTCAAGATGGAGCTATCAAATGCCGAGAGCTCACCTGCATAGACTACATTAAACTGCTCATATATAAAACACCCCACCGTCTTCGTCCTCGTTCTCTCGAGGAGGCAAGGTGATGGCCTGTGAGTAGCCAGCTGGATTCAACCGGACAAGCACCAACCAAGTTATTGCAGCCCACCATAGCCAAGTCTAGCCAAGTTCCCCCCATACCCACACCGTTGCCTACCCAGATAACTGTGCTGCCAGAACTAGCCGGTATTTCTTTTTATAAGCCGCTAGACGGCGTCGTCGGCGCCGCAATTCTCAAGATGGCGGCGCCGTTAAAGAAAAGGTCCATAGGTTCCCTACGGGAGCCAGAGTTGCGCGTTTGATTCCACGTGCCGCGTGCCGCCCTCGCCGCTATTCGCCGAGATCCGATCACGTGAGGAGCCGTATCAAGTGTCCTGCAGCAAAGTAGACGTTGCACGCGCCCCGGCGTACGTTTCCCGGCTTTTGAGCGCGGCGCTGCTATTCGCCGAATTCAGTCACGTGAGGAGCTGAATCCACATGCCATGCATGAACGCGCAACTCTGGCTCCCGTAGGGAGCCTATACAGGAACTCTAGTACGAATAAATTCGTCGAAATTATCTTGTTGATATTGTTTGCCTCTCCCCTTCTGTAGTTACCTGATTTATTCTTAGTTTGTAAAATCAATTCCGGGTTTTGCAGCATGCATTCTTTTTTCGTTTTATTGGCGCATTACTAGCTTTGTTTTCTTAAGTTGTGTTGGTTATTCTGACAATAGCTTGGGGAACAACGTTACGTTACAATATTACGATGTTTCCCGGTTAATATAGAACAAAATAAAACTCGGGGAAAATAATGCATCACGTCGCCAATGGTACTGACTACCTGTGCACGCCCACATGTGTTTTGCGATTCGAATGTAGAAGAAAATCGGATCGAAATAATACTGTACGCAGAAAGGAACAAAAAGTAACCCGTTAATTTGTTTAATCGTGGTTTCATGGAGCCACGTTTCATTTTCCGAAGATCACATTATACCATCTTTGTACGTTCACACACACACACACACAGAAAAAAAATACGAATAATATTTTTGCAGGAACAAGTGTAGATATCGCTTCCTAACATTCCGTCTTAGCGATGATCGTGGTCGTTGGCGACTTGGCCAGGCGGGCGGGCGTTGTTCAGGACATAGAAGTCTCTCTCTGCATTACGAAGGTTGTGGATAACGCAGGCGCCCATAACGACAAGGCAGCACTGCCTGATTCTGGCGCTGTCAACCAAGTACTTTCTCTGAAATTGCTGCCTGAGCAGCCCGTAAGTGTTTTCGATTGTCACTCTCTGTTGACCGTGCTTGCTGCTTTTGAAGGGGGGGGGGGGGGGGGGGGGTTATGACGTATGGCAGCAGGGGATAAGTCGAATCCCCCATGTACCCACCCGCACACTTCGTTTCCGCGTCATCGAAGACGACGCTGAAGCTGGCAACGCGATGTTGATGTCGATGAATCAATTTTGATCATCGCAGATTCCCTGCAGGACAATGGAATGAAACTTGCTCCCACTGCAGTAAGAGTTCGGAAACTCCGTTGTTCGTAGGATTTCCACATGGCACCCATCAATCGCCCCGATCGTTTTGTGGGGCCCTTTACCCCCTCAGGAAGCCGGCTTGGCTCCTCCGACATCCTTCCAGCTCAGCCAGGTGATTATTTGCGCGCTTATGCCATTGAGAAAGTTCAGCACTCTTTGAATGCAGAGGTGAACGGACGACTCCGTCATGCCAAAGCGGTTCGCAATCTGGTACATTGTGGCTCTCGTGCCTAAGTAACTTAGCACGATCAGCAACGTCTTCTCCGCCGAAATCTGCGGTCGTCCACCAATGGGATCCGGGTAAAACGCCAAAGCTTCATATCGGCCAGCCAGCTCCGCGTGACTCTCTTGAGAAAGCCTGAACAAGCGCATAAACTCGAAGTCGAAGTAGGTGTCGATCACCTTTTCGTAATACAGGGAAACCCTGCTCCTGTCAGTCCGTGCCATAACAATCGAGGCAAGGGCGATGATGTCGTCGAGCTCATCGTCGCTATCCTCCTCAGTGAGGGCTACTGCAGCCGCCAGTAGGTTCTGACGTGATTTCACGAAGGTATCCATCCGGGTGTACGTGGTCGATGAAATGACTATGAAAGCAATCGCAGCACGACATCAGACGGTAACTATTAAAATGCAGACATGTTTCATTGGATGCTGCACGCACTTTTTAATACATCGTGTAGTGTAAAGAAACATGCATGTAAAATATTTTGTTTAAAGAAACTAATATAAAATAATTGCAAACGCTCTCAAGCGCTAGCAGACGAAATGCCATGGCAACACAGTAGACGGCAAAAGCAGACGACGCCTTGCGCATCCGTTTGATCGGTACTTCAGAAGTCGACCACAGCGCCAGTCCTAACGCGGTGGCTGCACTGGTTCTGCGCCGCCGCTGCACGACTCCTGCACTCCTCTGAAGTCGGACAGGTCAGAACTTTCTGGCCGTATCAAACAGACCTATTCTTTGACGTTACTGACGCTGCTTTCAACATCGTTCTCGTGGAGGGACGCTGACCTCTCGAAGTGACCCGGGTTTAACGTCGCAGAGCTGTGCAGGGTATCAGCTTTTGTGCGCTGTAGTTTCTGTGCGACGATGCGAGAATTCAGCGATCGTCTCGCCGTCCAACTCAATCGCCGTCGACGTGCTAAGTGCCCCTCCTTCTACGATCGCGTAAAGGCTTGTTCACACACTTGCAACCGAGTAGGACCGGATGAGACGAGACCGGTTTCCAAGCCTCTTGCGACGGCTTAGGACCTTCAGCAGCAGCGCACCCGGTCCTAAGACGTCGCCAGAGGCCTAAAAATTGGACTTGTCTTACTCAGTCTTACTCGGTTTTGGACGCAACGGACGAGACCGACGAAAGCGGTGCCGATCGTTGATCGCCACTGAGACAAGTCGCGTTGCAAAATCGTGGCGATGCAAGGATTTTCTCGCGGTAGTTTTTGTGTGACGATGTGAGAATAGACCGATCTCACTAAGCGTTCGGCGCATGCGTGACACCACCATAACTTTAGTTCACAGGGGGCAGACGGCCGTGCATGCTAGGGCTCGTGCCGTTTCGTGCTCCACACGCGCAGAGCTCCAGCGGGGTTGTCGCACGTCCAGAAGGACTAAAGTTCCCTTGATGCATTGCGGTAGCGGTGGCGTAGTCAAACTGGCTGGTGAGATCGGTCTATTGTAGAGTCGTGTTGTCTGTGCTCTGCGCCTTCGCTTGGAAAATTCGCGTTCCGTCGAGACCAGCGCAAGCTTCCTCTACGCCGATGCCTTCCCTTCGTTCGTTTAGTGTTCTCCCTTGTGACAAGGAATGTCGCAAAATCGTCGTGGGGAACGCGATTCTTCGCGGTAGCGTGACAATGCTGCTGTCACACCACTATCGATGCGATATGCTGCGTGATATACTCGAGTGACATCCCCGCCGTGTGCCACAGGACTCGGCCTGCTTCCCTGCTCGTTTTAATAAATGAAGGATGCCAACTGGTATGACGCCTTCAAAGCAATATTTATTGTAGCGTGAGCTACACTGGCCGAGGTTGAGCAGTTTCGCGTGGCTCGCATAATGAGCCGTGCTCCGTGCTGCGCAAGCGCGAGGAGCAGTGACGTCACACGGCGCACAGCTGGCGGGGCGGAGCCGCCGTCGCCGCGGGCTCCGCCGCCACCGCGCGCGCCTCGTAGGTCTGCGCAAGCGCGAGGAGCAGTGACGTCACACGGCGCACAGCTGGCGTGCCGGAGCCGCCGCCGCCGCGGGCTCCGCCACCACTGCGCGCGCCTCGCCGGTCTTCGCATTCCAGAGGAGTGACGTCATAGCCGCGGCAGACGCACTGGCGCGGCCGCGTGCCCAGCTGTGTGCCTCCGTTGCGCAGTAGCCAAGTCTGACGCTGCACCGGAGCTGCTTGATAGCGCCTCTCATTCTGTGCGCATAAGCTCACGCTACGTATATCCTGACATAGCCGAGCTAAGCCACCGCAATTTTTATCCGTGAAGCTGGCGCCCTCGCCGAGTCGTCGGTGGTGAATCAGATAAGCAGCAATTGCCTCGTCCTACCTAGTCCTACCAATGTCACAGATGATCCTGCCGTCATGCGGTATGAAATCTACCAGCACCTCGCCTCGTGCGAGATAACAGAGGAACCTTAGCCGCCTCGCGACAATGTTGTTTCATTCAAAGAGCAGCGAGTTCTCGCCCGAAACCGACGTTCTGATGTCGATATATCGGCCAAGTCGCGAGGCGGACGACGCACTACGTGTTGTCATAGCGCGCGCCCCGCCGGTTCCGCAGTTTCCTGATGATGTGTTACAGCACTTGGGCACTCTGACTAAGCGAGGTAGTAACGGATCGACACCATCAAGCGTCAACGCTCATTATATGGTGCGCTTGGCCATAGGGAGGCCAATGACGTCACGGGCAAGTCACGGGTGCGACGGACATCCCGAGACGCACCGCGCTCTTCGATGTTTGATTTTGAAGCGCTCGTCAGAATAGAACACTCAGAACGAAAAATACAGTCATCCGTTTGAAATACAAGCGTGCGATAGCAGGTAGAGCTGATCAGGTTTAACTTATTTCTGAACGTGAGAGGTATATATTAAGTTTCGATTCAGTACACCTTTAAAGACCGACCTACAAAAATCATTTTCTGCAAGGTATAAAATCCTCCCCCCACCCTTCCCATTTTACCTTTCCCACTATTATATTGACGGCGGGGTGGACTCCTTTGTTGCTTCATCCTGGCGCTGGATGAGAGGAAGAAATGGGAAGGGTGGCGAGGGGTACTTTCCTGCCCTGCGGAAAACATTTTTGTACGTCGGGCTTTAAGGCTGCGGTCCCACGGTCGCCATCTTGAACAACTGCCTTGTTCAAGATGGCGCCCTTGGGACCGTAACTAGAGTTAACTAGAAACGACTGAGTGGGGCAAGCTACAGGCTCCGCTCATGCTTTCAGTTGCACCTCAAAATGTGGAAAGCGATCAATGGAAACAAGCCACTTCAATCGCAGCGCCACCTTCGCTGCGATCGAAGCGAGCCAAGACACAGTTCAAGGTCATATGGTCAATATAGTCCCTTAGGGGCTATATTGTATTTTTATGATTTTGCCGTCAGAGGTAACGTCAAAACACCACGTCACGACGACATGACGTTACGACGACGCCACGACGTCATTGTCGACTACGACGTTACGCGACACCAAGATGCTGTTAGGACGTCGTGACATCGCGTTGCATTGAGGACGACACCGTTTCGTGACATCAAGTCGCCGTTGTAGCACGGTCGTGACGTCGCTTTGAGGACGACGCCGTTACGCGACATCAAGTCGCCGTTGTAGCACGGTCGTGACGTCGCTTTGAGGACGACGCCGTTACGCGACATCAAGTCGCCGTTGTAACGCGGTATTGACATCGCGTCGCGTTGAGGATGACGCCGTAATGCGACATCAAGTTGCCGTTGTAACGCGGTCATGACGTCGATGCCGACGTTGACGTTGACGCCCCACGCAACATCAAACATCGCTATGACGTCACGTTAACGTCGTCCTGACGAAGCCTTGACGGCGTGTAACGTCGTCGCCTTCGCCAACATCAACGTCGACGCGCCGTCACGACAAAGTCTTGACGTTGTGTAACGTCGTCCTCGTCGACGACCTGACACCAAGTGTCTTTATGACGCCGCATTGACAAGGACGCCGTCATCTTGACGTCCCGTGACGTCGTCGTCGTAGTCTTCAACGTCAACGTTGACATCGACGTCGTTGTCAACGCAATTTTACGTCAGGACGCAGTCTTGATGTCATGTAACACGCGCTGGACGTTGACGTCAAGGCGTCGTCGTGAAGTCGCATGGCGTTGTGGCGACAAGTCAGGTTGCGGTGACGTTATGTATTGACGTGACGCCTGACGTCTATAGGTTGTATAAAAGATATAGCCCGGCGTTTTATTGTTTCTATGACCTCGACCAGTGTGCCGGTCGAGCTTGGCGTTGGAACGCAACGCGTTTTAAATAAAAAACGGCTAATCCGAACCACTTCGCTCGTAGCGTCCGAGTGGGCGCTACAGGCAAAGTGGCTTGGATTCAGGCACGTATCCAGGGGGGGGGGGGGGGGGGGGGGGGCATGGGGCCCGGGCCCCCCCCCCCCCCCCGAAATCTTCCATTTTGCTGGGACCTCCTCTCCCCCCTCCCCCTCATACAGCATTTTGTCATGGGCGGGCCCCCCCCCCCCCCCCCCCGAAACAAAATCCTGGCTACGTGCCTGCTTGGATTAGCCGTTTTTTTTTTTTTTCGACATGCGGAGGTGCAGGAAATAGCACTCCGGTGGCCCCACTCGTCCTTTCTAGTACACTCTACTGCAACCACCAGTCCGTTCGCGATAAAGTTCCTAGATTGGCGACTCCAGCGAAATCGATGTCGCGCAGCGGCAACATCGAGAAGCTCAAGAGGGGAGGTCGTTTCGACTTTGTCGTCTGATATCGCTGCTTGGTTCTCGTAGGCAGCATAGAAACAAACATCGTTTCCAGTAATTATTTTTATGCTTCCGCCGTGTCATTCCTACGCACAGACTAGAAGGTTTCAGCCGTCGAAAAATCGCTTTGCTTTCAGATGTAACGCCAATTTTACGCTGCAGTACAAGAAATTTATGGTGGCCGCGCACTGAAAGACGAAAACGACCTCTTTTCGGCCGACATTTTGCCGCGACAATAACTTGGCGAAATGTGGAGGCTGCGGCCCCCGCGACCCAATAAGGGCGTCGGAGCAAGGCACGTGATAACTCCATGATCGAAGCCACCGGGGCCTCGTTACCGCCGCAGCAACAGAGACCTCCGCGACAAAAAGTAGTTGTTTTTGCGCGATTCCATCTATAAAGAGAGGATACGAAGAATAGATAATCACTAATTTATGAGTTTCAATTATATTTAAATCAAAGAAGTGACGCCACATCCGTATCCGCTCGATTTTTTTCGCCTTGTAGCGCCGCGGCCGTTGGCGATTGCCGACGATCGCAGCCGGGAAGAGGCAAAATGAAAATGCAACATTTTCCTTTTGTCAAAGCTAATATATCTTGTGCAGGTTATACATTGTTCAAGAACAACAGTCAGTGCATTTAACAGAATATTGGCGACATTCATCTGGAGGTCATCATACGAGCTAATGAGAATATCAAACTTGCTTCGAGGAATTCAAGATGGAGGATTAGGTTTAGGTGATATTCAAGTAATTGCAAGATGGAACTTCTTTGCACAGGAACGGCATCCCTTTCCAGAGTTGCGCAAGCATTTCTTCTTGGCAAAATATATGGCAACACCAGGTTACGATGCAACAACCACATGTGCTTCAATAACATTAACAGGATTTTATAAGGAAGTCACGGACACATTGCACTTTAAAGATCAAGGTTTGACCAAGCCTTTTTGGCCTCTGCACTAAAAAGAAGCTAATCAGGCATCTGCTCGTTTCATTGTTCACAGACCCCATATGTCATGTTTCTCCTTATGGGCCTCAACTAAATTGCAAACCAGATGTTTTAAAAAGGTTAAACGAAAGTCGATACCCCCGAAGTATAAAACTTTCTTTTATCGATTTCACTCTTGTACCACAACTGTAAAGGAAAGGAGTGGCTTAACTCACGCGGGACTGAAACATACATAAGCACTGGTTGTAGACTTTGCGAAGTTACCGAAACGTTCACCCATGCTTTTATTCTTTGTGTTGACGCTGTATTTTGGGATGCTTTCAAACGGACGCTGAAAAAGTACTTTGATGTGGAGGAGGCAAACCTTCACTACTTGCATTTCGCCGAACACCTCGATACCATTCAAGACATTTTAGTAGTACTAGGTCTTTACAGTTTGTGGAAAACGTGTACAGTGGATAATGACACAAGTGTCGCAAAGCTATCCTGGGTAAATTATAAAAACATTGCCATTCAAGTAGGTCAAGGTATATTGGCCTGCTGTGATGAAAATGACTGGAAAGATGTAAAAAAATCGCAGTCGTTTCGCTGATATTATATAATCATGACCAGTCGATTTAGAAAGTGTGACACCTTCCTTTTCGTAGTGAGCGTTGTGCTCTTGCACATCCCTAATATAAAATTTAACGCAAATGGAACACACTGCTTGCAGAGAGTAACGCAAATGTAACACACTGGATGTATATAATGTAACGCAAACGTAACGCATTGCTTGTATATAATCTAACGATGCACTATGTGTATATAATGTAACACATCACTTGTATAGAATAATGTAAAGCAAATGAGTTGTTTAAACATGCTGTAAATAAGTGTCTCTCTTTCTCTCTCTCTCTCAAAAAAAGAGGCAATGTGTCGCGACATGTTGGAAAGACACTCGCTTAATGATCTGGGTTCAATTCCCGCCTGCCACAATCTTTTTTTTTTCTTGTTTACAGTGATGGTTTCTTGTCCTTTCCCTCTCTCTCTCCCCACCCACTTTCCCCCTAAAAAAATCCACCAGTGTGGAGCTAGAGCACTATATAGCTCCTTCGGAGCAGAGTGGCGTAAAGTAGAGTACCGCAATCTAGAGCGCCGTCTCTCGGCGACTAGCGGCGAACGCCCGGAGGTTCCAATCCGGTCAGAAATGCATGGGGAACGTGAGAAAATCGTTGTTTCTTCAATATTGTGGAGATTTACGGAACGACAATAGTTTTTGACATAATAAAGGAACATTTCAGAATAATTTACGCTGAGTTGTGTGCCAAATAAGGACGTATTTTATTTTTAAAAATTGCATGAGCGGCATCATGCAGCAGACGACGCGGCGACGTCACAGCGTTCACGTGACCCGCTCCGGCCAACCCATAAAGCCCATCTCCGCTGCGTGCAAAAATCGTCTGCTTCAAACGCCATTGCCTTGGAAATTGCCTTCTCAAAATTTGCACACGCGTCCGATATTATTAAGATTTTGATAAAGTGTTTAGTGCTTTATCAACTTCACGACAGACTAGTTTCGAAAAGTGTGAGCTCGGCGTTTATTTTTTAATCAGCCGTGTTGCGTCGATCTCTATGTGTTCTCCCATAGGGCAAGCCGCCTCCTGGAGCCCTGAGTACCACGTGACTCGAGCCGAGCTGCTCTGTCGGCCATGTTGTCGGCGAAACACGCGGATCAAAGGATTGCGCTACTCTGCTCCGTAGGAGCTATATAGTGCTCTATGTGGAGCCTCCTGGCCACGCTTCACGAAGGGCCGAACACCTAGCCAAAGTGGTAAGTTGGGATAGATGATGTAGCATTGTAAAAGGGTAAAAAACGGTGAAAAAAACGACACGGACAGAAAAGGTGTACACACACAGAGTGCTGTGTGTGTACACCACCTTTTCTGTCCCGTGTCGTTTTTCGCGCTGTTTGTTACCCTTTTACCCAGCCAGAGAATGTTTCCCAATAAAAACTACCCAATGATCAGAGGCGGATTTAGAGGGGGGTCCGGATGTCCTGACCCCCCTCTTGATTTCTGCATGTGTAAAATTTAGGGCATGAAACGAGGGAGAGGGGGAGGGGTTCCTAAACAAATGGTACGCTGACCAACACCTGACCCCCCCCCCCCCCCCCCCCCCCTCAGGAAATTCCTGCATCCGCCCCTGCCAAGGATAGTGGCACTCAGTAGGTCGAACAACGTTTTAGCGAATGCCGAGTTTTCATCGAAAGACACTTTAACGAATGGACAGCCGAAGCGGCGTTTACGGGCAGGCCAGGTGGATTAACATTTTCGTAATAAGCCGCCTTAGACTGTCACTGCGATGCGGCGTGAATGCAGCAGAGGGGGGGGGGGGGGGGGGTTAACACGCGCCCCAGTAATTCGCTAAAACATTGATTCGCTCAAATGACCGCTGTTCGCTAAAACGTCATTCGCTCATGTGATAAAGACCCGAGTAAGCTTATGAGAACGTCCCCTTTCCACATTGTAAAAACCAAACGAAACGAAGGAAATGACGACACCCACCACACACATTTTGTGGTACCATTGTTCATTGGTCTTGAGGTTTAAGTTCACCAGCCTCTCCTCCATTACGTGTAAGTGCAGTGGCTGTACCAAATTTATGTCGGTGATGTGCATACTAATAGCCGCGTCCCACTAGAGTGACAAACAGCAACAAACGACAGCGACACACGACAGACAGCCTGCTTGTCGGGGTCCGATGTCCCACCTGGCGGACACGATGCAGAACACGGGGACAAGGAAACTTGTTTCCTAGTGGGACTGGAGTTGCCAACAAAACACTTCAAAATACACAGACAAAGAGAGTCTTGCGACGCGGTTTTCGTGTTTTGCTTTTCAGGCGTAAAACGCGTCGGCAAACACGGTGAAAGTGGAGGCGATTACTTTATTTCTTGATTAAAGCTTCCGCTTGTGTTCATTTGGCTTTGGCGACTTTCCGCAAACAGTTGTGACAATCAACACCAAACTTTTTCCGAGCTAGAATTCCCGAATTGTTCATTTTCTGAGTTGTTCGAGGCATTCTAGGTATGCGCCAAGGAATTTCACGCTGATTTTGAGGATGTTTATAACTTCATATCCGAATAATCGAGGGGAGGCATTTTTTGGGGGGGACAATATGGCACCCCGATAATCACAGAACGTGATGACAAGTCCCTCGTCTGTTGGAATAGTTGCCGTCAAACGTCGTGTCCTACTTCGTGGTGAGCGGGCTTTGGTCAGTCCATGAACATGGGTGTATCTATCGTGATGCAGAGGCGTAGACCTCGGCGTCTTGAGGCAAGCACCACCTCGCGCACCAAGTTTTCGTGAGCAAAACCAGCCACAGCAAATTCCCTTTCGCAACACGACCGCCAGCAAGCAAGCCGCTCCCGCGACCACTACAAGCAATCGAGAGATCGGAACTGCGGGAACGATCAGTGGCCGCCAAGGACTTCTCTAAAGGTAGAGCGGCAGAGCGAGCCACGGGAGGAAGGGTGGGAAGAGAGGCAACAGAAGGTACAAGCGGGCGAGGAGGATAAGTTCGTCTCCGAGAGATGTCCCCCGGTGGGACGGCTTGCTGCGCTTCAAGTTCAACGACAGACAAGAACTCGTCCGTCGTCGATCGTTTGTCGGCGTTTGTCGTGGGTGTTGGTCGTTACAGTGGGACAGCATCAGCGTCACGGAACTTCGTGGTGTCGACGGACAAAAATCGGTGTTTGTCGCTCTAGTAGGACGAGGCTATGACACACCAACGGGGTTGCCCAACAAACTGTATTCCCGGGAACGTTTTTGCGCGGTTCAGTTTGGTTTCGTCTTCTGCGGTAGCGTAAAAAAGATAGCGCACCTGAGCTGCCTTTGAAGAAGGCATTGAACCGTCGCTTGCGCTGAGCATCGCTGCTTGCTTCTGGGCCGCAGAATCCATTTGAAAAGGAGTTTTGATGTCAAAGAGGGCGTCTTTCAGCTTCATGGCCGACGGCTGTGCTACTTCAGGAAAATCGCAATCTCCAAACCAGCTTTCGACGAGTTTATCATGAGATACAAACCACCCGCTCTCGCACGAACATAAAATCGCCATTGCAACTAAGCTACAAATCCAAAGCCAGCCAGCCAAAGCCACAGCTGGCCAAAACACCAAAGCCGCAAGCGCCGCAAGACTCAAAGCGAACTTAAAGTTGAGACGTTGCCTCCTCTTTTTCTACTGCTGTTGTGTTCTCTTTTCTGCCCCAGTCTCAGGTTTACAATCATGTTAAAGGCTGTGTTCTAAATCTTACCCAAATGGATCCGAATTACTCCGGCGGGCCGTGTCACGTGACAACAGAGATCGAAAAACGCTGGACGCGGGTAGGTTTTAGCGTGGGTTTTAGAACGCCAAGGTACAAAACCCCCTGGAGTAGGATCAAGTAAATTTTAGAACACGGCCAAAGGCACTCTACGCAAGGCAAGCCGCGTGTGTCACATGCTGCTGGGCTACAGTTACAGGCGAAGTTGGCTCATTGTTTTGCTCATTTGCTCGTACTTTTTGCCCGTACGTCTAGCGCCAACCGCCAGGATCGCTACATCCGCCAACACGACACACGGGTTTCTGTGACGTCATTTGTCGAGTTCACTGTACTCAAGGAGTCGCGCTCAGCAGCGCTTCCGTGGTCGGAGGCGCTCATTACTGCAACGAATCGGCAACTCATTACTACATTAATAGATTTCAAAACTAAAATAAGCACCGAGAACCAAGTTCATAAAATGAAGCGCTAACGTTTTAATTATTACTTTTGACACCGTCGAGCTAGCTTGAGCCGCTCAAACTCCAACAGCGCTGGTTTTGTTTGGAAATTTACGGTTCGCGCGTGCCATGCCACTTGTTATGACAAAAGAATTGTAAGTTCTGCTTGCCTACCTTGTGTCCAGCAGTTGACAGTCCGTTACTCGTCGTCGGCGTCTTCCAGGGAATCGAAACAGATGCAGCATTTTTCGCACTCGTTGATGCATTTATTCAGTCACTTGCATGACAATGAAAAACAATTTACACTGTCACTTTAAACAAACGTTGCTATGCGGAAAAAAATTAATAATGCGCGCAGTATCTACGTTAGCAAGAGGTGCTACAGTGAAGATCCAATGTGTGACACGGTTAGCGCGAACACGACATAGTGCTTTTTCACTTTGAAAGGCTATCGGCGGGCACCAACTATTACTGCTATAGTTCGCCAAGTGACGTTTAAAGTTTCTTAAACCTCAGATGCAACTATGACGCGAGAATATCTGTCTTTGCCATTGAAAAACACAATACAGTGTCAGTCATGTCTCGCTAACATGGTCGATCGTTTCGGTCACGCCGCTATATAGGTCATATTTTCGGGGACTGATATGTGTCCCCATACAATTCTAACTCGTCACGTTAAATAAATAAACCCGAAGTACGTACTATCAACAGCTAGCTTGGGAACGAAATGGATAAATACATGTTTTTATCTTTTTATTGTGGTCTCTGTGTAAAGACAAACGCAAAAAAAGGGGGGGGGGGGGGAGGGGTAATATATTAGTGACAAAAAAGAATAGTAAAGCTCTTCGGTTACAGAATTTACCCAGAGCTTCACCATTGTCAGATATGACAATGGTGACAATTTTCAGGGGTTTCCAGCCTGAATCACTTGCAGTTGTGTCCCTTTCCCAGTTGCGGATGACAAAAATAAACAACATACCACCTTCATTGTTTATTATTCATGATTATGGATGACTAACATTATGGAGAATTGTTTTGGGAACTGGAGATGTCCATATTAAAGAGAAAATACTGTAACAGCAAACAGAAACGTCTGTTTCCGTGTCATGAAAACACAATAATCATAATTTCTGATATGTGTTACATAGAAGCAAACCCAGTGTGAAGTAAATATGCAGCCCTGCCAAAGAATTGTATGCAAACAGCCCTATCGGTGAGGTATGTCTAAGAAGATATTTAAATGGTTATTGGTTGAGGAATCTCAAATACTAACCTGAACATATATTATGATAAAAAATCAATTGTTCAACCCTGTGTAATAAGACAATAACACAAATTTCAGTGGGTAAGATATTGTCCAGCAAAACTTGAGATGTTAAAGAGGAAACTCTCCAAGTACATAGTTTGAATTCTAGCCGCCAAAGGTCCTGGAATCACTGGTTCAAAGCAACAGATCTTCCGCCCCCACCCCCCCCCACCCTAAAAAAAAAAAAAAAAAAAAAAAACTGCCTAGAGTTTCTTGGCCACCAGCAGGCTAAAAACTTGTATAAACAAAGTGGATGCTCAGAGGCTTCTGTTCGTCTATGATCTTGCTCCATAAAAATCATGCAAGGAGCAACCAGCTGACGCAGTGGACAACATTGTCTCTCGAGGGTCTCAAGATCATAGCTAAGATTTTATGCCTAGTTGAAAGCTCGTGTCATTCTGACTGGTTCATGCAAATAAAAAGTTAACACAATGAATTGTAATTCAGGCATTGCTTACTTAAAGACCTGAACCAAAATATTTAGAGACAAGAGACATATTTCTTAATAATGTGTAGACCTAGCTCTCTGTAGACCACTTTGGTATTTCTCATTTCTCTTGGCCTCTTGATGAGCTTCCGATACCTGTCGCTTGCGCCGTCAAGTTGAACCACGAGTTTAACCAGGGTTTCTTGGTGTGGCCACCGAGATCCTATGATGCCCATGGGATGGACCAGCCACTTCATTGTTCTTTCTCATTTTTGCTGTACGTGTGTTCTCTATCCTCTCGGGATCTGCACAGGACAATGTAAGAACACATTAGTTTGTCTCGTCACAACACATACACTTGCAGAAGAGAAACAGGGCTATGAAACATTGCATAGGGCTGCTCCTACTATCCTTTTGTTTTTGTTATAACCCTCTTTGCCCCAGCCACTCTCGGTTTACATTACAGCTGACCGTAGATTAGACTGCCATAGATCACTATGGCAGAAGCTAGCATGCTGATGGTTACATATTCAGCTTGATAGGTTGGCCAGCAATCAAGTGCACTTCACAAAAAAGTTACCACGGATACTACCTTTTGTCTATTGGGGTTCCCTGTCCCTGAGGCTTGTTGGAGTGATTTTCATGCCTTGAGAATCTGTATGAATACACAAAAAAAGAACACATAATGCAAATGATGCTATATTTATGTGCAACAAACGAGAAAAAAATGCCTAACGTGAGTTTTAACTCTTTTGAGGGGAGTGCGTTGGGAGATGTAAAAACTTCCGAAAGAATTACACATGGAAGGACGGATAGCACATCTCGTGATTAAGCTCTGCTGTCTGCATTCCGCCCTTCTATGCGTAAATCTTTCAAAATTTTAAAAGTATCTTTAGAAATTAAAATATTTTACTATCCAGCTTTCTATTTATTTCTGAAAGAAATAAAACGTGGCAAACTAGTCGCAGGACTATAAAAGAATCTACTCGAGACGGGCAGATGGGCAGATATAAGATGAACTCAGAAATATTATAAAACTGGGAGCAGAATATTTATATACAAGACTACAATTTACTCGACGGGGATCTACACTGCTGTGCAGGAAATCGACAAGAGGTAGAGGAGGTGATATCCCGCCAACAGTCTACAGATCATAAAATAATATCCAGAAAACCACGTGCTAAGAACGCACGCCGAAATGTGTGCAGCGCAATGAAATCACGGTGACATTTTGTAAATTTCAAAAATGAGCGATATATTCAATTACCTAAAAGAGAACAAAACCCTCAAATGGTGCAATTTGTGGCTGGAAGATCAGCTTAGGAAAACTTTCAAACAAACTCACCGTCGTCAGTTGGGATCCCAACGAGCGGGTGCTTCTTGTCCCCGGCGCTGCTTGGGCACCACGTTGCGTAACCGCACGAATGAGGTAGTTCAAAGACACGAAAAGCTTTCCACTCGCCCGAAAGTGCGAAGCTCGCGCAGTGCGATGATCGAGACGACGACGCTCGACGCACCGAAGGCAAGCGAAAGCACCGAGCAGACCCACGGACGCCTCCACGACGGTCCTGACGGCCCATCGGTTTCAGAACGCGCAGGACGCGCAGAGGACAAGCACGCATACGCACAGGCAGCGGTTTCGTTTTAGAAGCGAAAAAAAAACAAAAAAAAAAAAAAAAACAATGCAAACTTTTGAGAGTGTGATGTTGACACAAACATTAAAAAAATATGTTATATTTTTAAGAATACGTCATTTGTATTTAGTGAAATAATACGCAGTTTCATACTTCATGCCGTGTATGAAACCATAATCTGAAGCGATCCCTCCGTTTGTCACTGGTTGAACGCATCCCGCACTGCTACCTCGGGCGCGTAACAAGCATCGAGCAACCATGGAAAAAAAAGAAAAAGGTACGAGCGCCGGGGGCAGCGGACTTTTGGTTCTGGTTTCGTGTGTCGTCTCGTGTTCGCTTTGCGAGCTGGTGTCTCACCAATCATGCCGCGTTTATGTGCAGTAGTAGGTTGCGCGAAAGGTCGGCTAAAGACGTGTGGTCGATCGGGCGACGTTAGTTTGCATAAACTGCCGACCGATGCAGCAATGCGCAGCATTTGGTCACGCGCCGTCGTCTTGCGTAGAGCTGTGGACAGCGGTGTCAGGATTTGTTCGTTGCATTTCCGATCAGAAGACTTTGAGCAGCACCTTCACGTCAGCCGGAGTCGCTCTGAGGCGGCGGCCAAGGGGCTCGTGGTAGCTCTGGGGCGCCTTTGTAAAGCGCCAATCCAGAGTTCTTAACATTCGGTGGGGCTTGATCTCGTTGATCATTTGCACGCGCTCTCGAGCAAACAAAACCATAGATGAAGCCACGCGCTCGCGCCAGTGGCCTTGACAGCGTTGCACGCTAAGGCGCTAAGTATGAAACAGAGTATAAATGAAGTTTGATTCATTATTGTTTTGTTTAGTTTTTAGTAATGAGCGCCTCCGACCACGCGAGCGCTGCTGTACACCTCTATGGTGGCGCTATCCGTGTTCCGGCCGCGCAACTCGCTTGTGTCCGGAGGTTGCCCCTAGTGCAAGTCATGCGCACCAATCGAAGGCCCGTTGGGCGCGGGAAAATAAAGACTCGTAGAATACCTGGAATACCTTCAATGATTGCCGAACCGGCCAACCCACAGAAATCCCAGAAACAGCGCGAGCGTTAACCTTCGCTTCAGTCAACGTTGGTTTCAGTGTGCGAATTGCCTGATGACGGCAAAATAATTGCATAAGTGAAACACCGTTCCAGGGCCAGCAAGGACAAGGTGCGAGAGAGGAGTATTTTCCCCTCTCTACACCGGTTTCGCTCGAGCAAGCAACCGTTCTCAGGTGAGTGGGCAGTATGGAAGCACCCCGGCTCCCCTTTGCCTTTCAACAGCGGGCCCTGATATAACGGCAGCAGAAGACCAGCATACGGCGCCAAGGATGACAGCAGCAAAGACGCGCCCTAGAAACGAGCCAGTGGCAACGTCCGGAAAAAGGAGTCCGGAAAAAGGCAGCCTCAAGGCACCCGAACGCGACAGACGTGGCCTCGTTTCTCCGGCGAGGCTCGGGAGTGTGGCCGCTGTTGTGGCGACGTGGAGCGTGCTGCTCAGCTCGTCGTGCCTGGCCCAGGACCCTCAAGCCCTCCAGGCCCCGTTCAACATGGCAGGCATCCAGGGAGAAGTGCGCCTGGTGCCTGACCCCGAGGGAGTGCGCATCACAGTGCGGCTCGTGGCTCCGCCGGGAGAGTACGCGTGGAGCGTTCGCGAGATGCCCGCGCTCTTCGACTCTGCCAACCCGTGCAACGACCTGGGACGCGCGCGGCACGATCTCACGCGCCGCCACGGTGCCCTGCAACTAAACGGGACAGAGCTGAGCTTCAACGACGATCAGCTGAAGCTGCAGGGCCCTAGTAGCGTATGGGGACGCGCGGTGCTCGTGCAACAGCAGGCCAGCAAGCTCCAGGCGTGCGCCAATTTGCTGCTGGACGACGGTGTCCTGCACTGGGCCGAGGCCCTATTCGCGGGTCCTCGCATCGCGGGCCGCGTGCTGTTCCTCGAGTCAAGCGCGAGCACTCTGGTGACGGTGCTGCTCTTCCAGGGCGGCCGCCACGCATCGCGGTACCGCTGGCAGCTGCTCGAAGCGGACGTCCTGGATGCGGCGCCGGGCTGCCGCTTCTTGCAGATGGTCTACGACCCGGACCGCGCGGACGGGGCCAACTGCAGCCGCACCGCGCACGACCAGTGCAAGGCGGGTGACATGAACGCCAAGCACGGCCCCCTGAACGTCGGCTCACCCAAGTCATCGCGACGGGCCGTGCTGGACACCCATCTGCCCGTGGGACCCAGGAGACTGTTCTTGGCACTTCACGAGGACACCCGCGGTACCTTCGCGGCCTGTGCCCCGCTCCGCGCGCTGAGCCCGCGCACCGTGCACGCGCGCCTGCCCGAAAGCGACGCCCAGTTGACCTTCAGCCAGCAGAGCCCCTTCCAACCGACCCTGGTGCGAGTCAAGGGCACCCTGGGGGCCTCCTTGAGGGTGCACCCGCTCCCGGAGTGCGGCGGTGGCGGCGGCTCAGATGTCGTCCCGCCAAAGTCCGACCCAGTGGAGCTGAGCCTGCCGGTGTCCCTGGAGCCCCGCCTGCCCCTCTTCGGCCCTCGCAGGATTGTTGGCCGCTGGCTATCCCTCACCAGGGACAACTCCTCGGTGTGCATCCGCGTCGGCTTTCCGGGGCCCACTCTCGTGGCACGGGCAGTGTTCCACTACCCGGTCTCGGGAGAGGTGTTGCTGCGCCAAGACGCCCAGGACCCGCAGTCAGAGACTGCAGTGTACCTCAAGCTAGACCCCTTTGGCTTCAACGACACCATCCAATACAAGCTGGTCCTGCACCAGCGCCGTCCGGGCCGAGACTTCTACAACTGGACCATGCGCTGCGTGAGTGCGGGCGACACATACGACCCTCTCAAGGTGGGCTCCGGCCCGTGTCCACACCCGCTGCTCTGTCCCATCGGCGACCTGTCGTCCAAAGGCGCCAAGCTGTCAGGCCACCACTCCTTCTACACGGACCTGCACCTGCCGTTGCAGGGGCCCCACAGCGTGATGCAACGGTCGGCCGTCATACACGACGTCGGAGCTCCGGCCCACCGCGGCGACCGCCTGGCCTGCGCTGCACTCCTGCCGCTCCACCCCGTCACGGCTGCCGTGCGCCGCTGGCTGCCGGGTGCCCAGAACCTCACCGGCTACTTCGTCTGGCGGCAGGACAGCCCCGAGGACACTGCCAGCGTCCAAGTCCGGCTGCGCGGGCTCGCCCGCCAAGCGAGTGCCTACCGTGTCCACGCGCTGCCCGTGCCCCTAGAGCAACACTTCCCGTGCAAGGCGGTGCGAGAAGCCCACGGTGGCACTCTCGAGCTGAGCGCCCGCTACGGCGACCTCAGTGGCAAAACCGACGAGTCTTTCAAGGCGCTCGACCCCGGCCTGCAGCTCTTCGGCAAGGACAGCGTCATTGGCCACTCCGTGGTCATCCAAATGGGAGACCGCCGCTCGGCGTGTGGCAGCATTCTGCCAGAGATGGAGGCCAAGAAGGGCCGGGAGCTTGTGGCCATTGCCTCGTTTGACCACCCAAAATTGGCCCTCCAGGGCTACATCAGGCTTGTAAGCTGTGTGCACACCAGTCTTGACGACGGATGCCTGATGCCTGCTGCTCTTATTTGCAGCGTCAGCTCGAGTACAAGGACGGGGGAGTGAGTGACACCTACATACTAGTTGATCTGCGCCACCCAGGGAAGTATGACCGCAACCAGGTTAGTGAACTTCCTTGCTCCCATCAAAATATATATATGTACACCTACACAAAACATATATGGGCCTGAGGAACAGTGGCGTCGGAACAGGGTGGATGGGGGGGGGGTGAAAGGGGGCATGGGAGTATGCTCCCCCCCCCCCCCCCAAAAACAAAAACAAAAAACAAAAAACATATATGGGCCTGAGGAACAGTGGCGTCGGAACAGGGGGGAGGAGGGTGGTACGCCTTCTCCTTCCCCCCCCAGTTCAGTTCAGTTCGGTTCAGACAGCTCTGAAATTTAATGGAATCAATACAGAGGAGTGGGCGCAAAATCGCTGTCTCCCCCCCCTCCCCCACTCCATCTCCCGAATACAGTTGAACCTCGATTTAACGAAACACGATTTTATGAATTTCCCGATTTAACAAACAAATTCGGATTCCCCGCGCTGCCTACGCCCGAAGAATGTCTTTCTTGATTTTACGAAGTTCCCGATTTAACAAAACAATTAGCGGGTCCCGGTGACTTCGTTAAATCGAGGTTCAACTGTAGTTTCGACGCCTCTGCAGAGGAATAACTGACAGTGGCGTAGCCAGGGTGGGAGCCTATGGGGCTTCAGCCCCCCTGCCCCCTCAGCCGACCATAATATACACATGCATCTTTACCCCCCCCCCTCCGAAAAAAATTCCTGGCTGCGCTGCTGAACTGTAATAGAACAAAAGGTTCCTGGAGTTTCTTGTCCCAACCACAGTTCACTAACAATACATATTGCAAATCAAAGTTTGAAATAAAAAGATTGAAAGGCGTTTACAATTCTCTTTAATGCCGAATTACAGCGCAACTCTTGAGGAGGAGGAGGAGGGGAAGGTATGCCCCTCCTCTTCTGCTCCCCTCCCATTTAGCAGGAAATTTTTACTGAATTTAGTTGGGAATTTTTTCCGCTAAATGTAGCGGGGAAATTTTCCCTCTATATAGAACGGGGAAACTTTGCGAAAAGTTTCCTGCTAAATTTAGCGGGGAGATTTTTCCACAATCTAACGCGCGCTTACACCTACTTGCATTATTCCCATAATGCAAGTAGGTTTTTTGCCAGCTCCATGACTGGTCCACAGTCACTTGTTTCCGCTTGTTCATTACACTGTCAACTGTTTCCATCAGACCAGAGGCCATCAGTGGGCAGTCTACGTCAACCAAGTCGCTCACGATGCCTTGGAGCAGGATGAGCGGTCCCGCTGCATTGCTGCAGGCTTCCGCTGGAACCCTTACCTCGCACAGTCCAACATGGCAAGTGGAAGCAGTCGGTGGCACAGCCAGAACACTCGTACTGTTAGGGGCAAGAGCCAAAAGGCTCATTGGCACAAATCCCCGACATTCGATTTGAAAAGCCCATCCACTTGCGGAACAAAATTTGTTTTATTTTTGAGATGTTCAGGGACAAATTCAATTTCTCGAGACCCAAGTTTTCTTGGATTGAAACGAAAGGTACTTTGTTGCCTGTAAATAGGATTTACACCATTGAAAAAATACTTTGAACCAAATGAAAGAATCGGCTGACATAAGGCTGCATTCATCACATTCATCAATATTTATGTACCTAAAGTGTCAAAATAGGGACGAATCCGGACATTGTCATTTTCTCTGTAAGCAGACCTTCAGAAAACAAGTCAAAGCGCACGTTTTCAAGAAACCCTTGGCGTGGTCGAATGTGTGGTTAAATTTGACAATGTCTGACTAGAAGGGGAGAGAAGTTGTGACCCTGCTGGCCTCCTCTGCAGGACAGCTACAACAAAGAGTGCAGCCCGAAAAGTCCGCTCCGCTGCGAAATGGGAGATCTCTCAGGAAAGCTGGGCAGGCTGAACATCGGCACCGGGCCTGCCATCTACACCGACAGCAACCTTCCTCTAGTCGGAAACTTTTCTGGTGGGTCTCTGCTCGTGCTGTGCATTTCCAGAGCTCACATTTGACTCCTAAACGTTTGCAGTGCTTGGCCGCTCCATCATTGTGTTCGCCAAGGATGGCTCCAACCTCCGAAAGGCGTGTGCCAACATCAAGCTGGACATACACCTTGTGCGCCACGTCTCTGTGCGCAAATTCCCCGGGTTTTCGAGGTAATGTTGCATAGCTCACCACTGGGAACAAGTTCCAATCTCATTTGGCCCTGCAGCGGAGCTTTCATGGAGCACATGCGGACCATGCTGAACGCAACAGACTGGCTCGTAATGGCAGACTCCCAGTCAGAGCAAGATATCCTAGAAGGTCAATGCACACAGCTGACCGTGCACTTCTTTGGTATGTTCATTTTTAAGCCCTTTTTCCTTATCTCAGACATGTAAATAATACCATCACCATTAGCATGGGTGCTCCATTACCAATTCCTGCATTCTACTCAAGTTGATGCGAGCTGTGCAAATGGTGAATTGGACACCATACATTCATCGACAATTGATAATGCTGATTTGCGATACAACCTGTACAAGGGACGTGAAAACAAACACCAGTCTCTTATCTAAGCCACCAGTGTTGTGCAGTGCATGTGGTCTGTGTAGAGCAGGCAATCTGTCATTACTACAGACGAAACTGACCCCCCATGAGTGCCATTTTCATTTTCTCGTAATTACTGTCCAAAAATGAACATGCACGACTGACTCATTTGTAGGTTGAGATAAATGCGCTGTGCAAAAAGTAAGTATTGGTTAGACTCAGAATTTCAGAGAATTTTTGTCTTTTATAACTTGTGTTCAGAGGGTATGGATAAATCAGAAAAAGAAATGGATTAATGCCCGATATGTGCTGCGATGTTCATTCACACGATCAGATTCGTGATCGTGTTCATTATTGCATCTCGCATTATGACAATTAGCAGCCATTTGTGGTCATACCTGTAGTCTATATTTTTAAGCTACAAATCTTGCAGTGATGTGATTGTGATTGGTCATAGTCATTTTGGAGCAGAAAACTTAACTTTTACAGCATAGGTAAAGCCCTGCGCGGATAACAGTTTGATCATCTGCATCCAATTTCCATCCGCAGACTTCTCATCCGAACCGCATCTGCATTGTTCTTAAATAATTCTATCCGCATCCCCAGACTTTGTATTCGGATCCGAACCGCATTCGCAACCGCATATCCCACCCTCAATCCGCGCATTCATTTTACACCATGCAATGAAGCATGAATTGACATTAAAGAGGCACCTGGATGGTATCCTGTAAGTTCCTATTTTAACTCCTATTTCAGACTACGGTGAAAGTCATTTTACCGTATTCTGTCTTATTGTATTTATAAAATAAGCAATCATTCAAAAGGTATGCTCGAAAGGAAGGACATTTTAATATTTAGTTTCCTTTTTGCTTTGTGAAACCCACTTCAAACAGACACCTATTTTATAAACATGAAAATTAAAAAAAACGACAGACTAATAACATTGTGTCATTTTATCAAGGCCAAACATTAAGAAAGTGGGAGAGGAAAGGCGCTCACTCCCCGCAGAAAAGTACCGTGTGTATGTGGTAAGGTGCGAGTACACCACTGGGAAAATATCACAATATTCAATAAGGGCAACACCTCCTATCGGTTTAAGTTTGAAACATGAACCCTCAACTGCATGCTCGGAACCATGTACTTAAAAAAACTCTGTGCCAACTGTCGAAGAAAAAAAAAACGCACACATACGCAATGTTTCCCTCGTCAAGGTTGCCGTTAGAAGAAACAGAATATCAACAACATGGACGGATTCAGACTGGTTTGCTTCTCTTTAATTAATACCCGCTAATGGGAAGTCTCCATTTATGCACTTGGTGCTGGGATGGCATGCACAAACCGTGCTAGAAGAATGAGGTGCGAAACTCATACTGGCGCACGTTCCACCACTCCAGAGGGTTGGATTCAGTCTCCTCGATCTTTTTGTAGGCAAAGAAGCCACTTGCAGGCTTCCTCTGCCTTCTTGTGGCTTGTACGTTTTGGGTTTTCTTTGCCCAAAGAATGTTTTCCGCTCTTTCCCTGTCAAACAAGAACACTCTTTCCCAGGATGACTAATGCTTCTGCATTCTTTACTTTTTCTATGGACAGCTTTTTTGGCGAGATAGAACGTTCTAAAGCTTTCTTGACGTAAAGAACAATTTTCTCCCCGATTGGTACCTTTTATCTACGGGAGTAATTTGCTTCCGCAATACATTTGAAGTGAGCGATACATAGCATCACTCACTTATTCGCTCTACACTATGCGGTCGCGCAGGTTTATGGGCCGCTTTGGCAAACATGTAGATCCGCAATACGCCAAATCCGATTACTTTTTATCCGCATCCATCAGTTTACTGCGGATATCTGTGGGTAATCCGCAGGTATGCAGGGACCTAAGCATAAGCACACACTTCATTTTCATTCATACCTCAGTGAATATTATGTTAAGATTGATCGTTAGTCTGTCAAACTAAAAGACTGTTCACTTTGCCTTTCCACTTCTGTGCAACCTTTTGTTAGCATTAATTGCAAGGCAGGTTCGATTCCCTCAAACACAAAACTAGCTGTTTAGTTGTGTGTAGGAGCCCTAGGCGTGGCAACAAGGTGCTGATTAATGGACAGTATGAACTGCTATGAGTGGTTATTTTAGGTACAGAGTCTAAGGTAAAACAAATAGTATATTCCACTCAAAATGCTATCAAAATAATTTTGAGTACATAATGTGATGTTTCATTCCAAGTTCTAATGGTTGTAATAAAACTGCAATCCTTAAAGGGGCGAATATGCTGCGAAAAATAGACAAATTGTGCCCGGCAGCTTTTGCTCTGCGTGTGGCATCAGCTCAGTGGCTGCTACGTCACGCGCAAAGCAAGCGTGCCGTTGGGCGAAGTTTGTCAGTTATTCGTTGCATAATTCGCCTCTTGAAGTTTAGCCTTAGTTGATGTAAAAAACAAAGCTGTTATCATTTGATTATGAACATCGATGACACTTTATATGGAGGACTTAATGATAAATCTGCCTTCTTGCAGATTATTTCCAAACTTCGATCCACTCGCTGCTGGAACTAATTTAGGTTTAATTTATTCTACTGGAGTATGCCACTGAACAGATGCAACATATATGAAGGTGGTAACCAGAGAAGAGAGTGGACATGAAGAATGAACCTATAGAGCAGGCCATATAAATCTTCTCGCAGTACCGAAGAATCCTCGCTAAATCTTGAATCTGAAAAAGACGCTGTCGGAATGTCGCCATCTATTATGTGTGCTTGCTGCAGTTTTATTCAGAAACTTTATCTGCAAGGCAGAGTGGTTACACCAGCATTCACCAAATTCTTTTAATTTTTTTTTTATTTTAAATGCACGAGGCTTGCTGTGTAAAGTTCTACTCCGAAGGAGTGCTTTTCCCTTTGCACATGGTTGTGTTCAAGTGAAGCAAGTTGCACAAAATTGTGATACCTATTTCACGGTTGTTGCTTCACTGCTGTACTCCAGTGTGTGTTGAGAAGTGCACTCAACAAAGCTAACTCACTTGAAAAGACCATGAACATGAGAAATATTCCAAAACTTGTGAGTACTGTCAGCATTTGATACAGAGATCAAATAGAATAGTATGTTATTTGAGGCGATAATCAAAAATTCTGAAAATGCACCTAAGCCTACCGTAATGATCCGGCCGAATAGCGGGGCCTGATCACTTACATTTTCAGTACTATTACTTCAGGGTGTCTAGTGACTGGGAAAACCGGGAATGGTTGGAAATTTAATTACCGGGAAGAATCGGGGAATTGTCAGGGATATTGCCAAAAAGCGAGCCCATCAGGGAAAATGAGCCGGAAACGCCATTGAGTGCTCCGAGCAAAGAGTTGAGGACTTGGGGGCAGAAAAATATGAAATAAATTTTGCTTAAAGCAGAGCGCGGGCTCTGCTTACCCGGTGTGAAGTGTGCTACTCGATGCGCTGGGAACAACCGACAAATCCAGTCCAAGCCTTAGATTGAGGGCGCAACACTAGGCTACATTCAGTTAGAGCTACTAGATTTAGTAACCGCACACGTCAATTATTGACGTGTGTGGTTGAGCGACATGTTTGCATCGTGTTTCGGGAAGTTGCCTCTTCACTGTAGATGTCGGCGGCAAGGAAGTGCTCTTTTAATCCGGACTGGACAAACCCGAATATTTCGGCATATTCAAGTTGGATTAAACCCGTGCAAAATGATCCTCACAGTGCTCAATACCTTATGTTGTAATGGTCTTATATATTTAACTGCCTCTACAGTGGTCAGGGAATTTCACCTGAAATTGTCAGGGAAAACCTGGAAAAGTCGGGGAATTTCAAAATAATATTTTTGCTAACACCCTGTACTTAAGTGAAATTAAATTTTGGCGCAGTGTCGGCGCAAATTCCTCATATTTTGGCAAAATGGAGGAGGGTAAGCACATTACTGATCTCACATTCAAAGGGATTCATAGCTGGAAGCCATTCAAAACTTGAGCTAGGAGACATGCAGTCGCACAAAAAGAGCCTGGAAATAGTATGGACACGGCTGCGTGACCAATAAATGTGGTGCGATTCCTTTACATCTTAGTTTCATGAGGAAACATTATTGTATTATAAAGTTTTGAAAATATATAGAATGAGTGAGCCAAACTGCTCCAAAACGGAGGATGTGAAATTGCAAACAATGGCATACAAGCAAATTTTAACTAAAACATAATACATAAAAATTAATTTCAGTGAAAACTCTGGAAAACTTTGCATCTCTGGGAAGAAGTTAACTGTGCCAAACATCCTTCAAGTTTTGGCAACAAAATGCAGCCCCCTCAGCCTTGCACTATTTGTGTTGAAACCAAGTGGCATATTTGAGTGCATCCAAAAATGGAAAATTGACTTGCACTTGGACCAGTGCACTCAAATCTGGTTAGTAGGTTCAACTTGACAGGTTTGGACCCAATTAGGTGCAAGGATCGTCATACTTGAGATTTGGCAGAATACTTGTCATTCGTTAGCTTGTGTAGTTTAAACTAGAGTGGGGAATAAAAAGGTGCTTTAAATCATAATTTAGATCGCAATTTAAATCAGTTTAAATCAGACTGGCTTAACTGCGAGTTAAATCAATCCTTTCCTGCAAAAAAGATCCCAAAATATATTTTTTTATTTCCCATTTGTCCGACTTGATTGCTTTCTCTATCCACTTGTTTTGTATTTATGCCAAAGAAACATCAAGCAAGATATTGGGCTGAACACGAGCATACTGCAGTAGTCTTCTGAGCAAATTGGAATGTTGAGCTTTCTTTATACCTTCCACTTTGTCAGTTCCGTAAGGTCCTATTGCAAGTAAATGATAATGCGAAAGGAACGAAAACTATACTCGGTTTCACCTTACGTCAGACTGGAGCGGGAGTCATCCCAACCAATCCAGCTCTGTGAATGTGATGTGCTCTCCTGCGCCCCCTCTCCAAGGTCAGGTCGCCTTGGATTGGCTTCTTCTGGCATCTGCTGTGTATCTGCTGCTCTGGCGTAAGGTGAAACTGAGTACAGAAAAGTAATGTCCTACTGCAAGCAAATCAGCATGCAAAACAAAAAACAAAAAAAAAAAAAAAAAAAAAAAGCTTTCTCACTATCTCGAAAGAAGTTGCCGTTTTTGTTATACTATGGCAGGGTTTACTCGGTAAAAGCTGTTAATTACACTGTGCTCTCAATTTACAGCAATTATTTCTTCTGCATTGTTTTTAGTGATCGGATGGATTGGTGAATCTGCCATAAGCGATAACGACTCACTATTTTATAGCTAGTGTTTTAAATCAAATAAACCAATTTTCTTCCACCATGGTTTAAAGAAGGCATTGTTAAAGGGAAGATGGGGCACTTCTGCATTTGAGAAAAAACGCTTGAATTGCGTTCATTTGGCCTTTGGAATAACAGATATCACAATTATATTTCAATGCGACGCGCCGGAGAGCCATAAGAGCAATTTCCAAATAGGGCTGAAGCCCCGCCTCCCTAGCCTTGGGCAGCCAAAAGATCCGTCGATGACGTCACGTACAGCGACTGTCTTTCGCGTTTTTCTCGCTTTCAACAATACTTGCGCAGCAAATGGTTTGTGTATTCGGGTTCACGGGGTAAAAATAAACTAGAATTCACTTCTAACTCATTTTTTTCAAGAAGCTCCATAGCTTCCCTTTAAAGACGTGCAGCCTGCCCGCTATGCAAGACAGGTCACCCAACCATATTTGAAGCCCGAGAAGATCCCTGCCTAGAAAGATGGCCAAACTCAAACTCTCGTTTCAGGGCCAGAGGCACACCGTCGCCAGATAGAGTTTGGCAACCTCATCACCCTCGGAAGTGTGCGCAGGCAGACTCCAACTGGGCTGAAGCTCATCAGGACCTTCTACAAGCCGTGCAAAACACGTGAGTGCCCCCACCGCCAGTTCGAGCAGTTGTGGCGTCGCGTGTAAACAGGCACAGAGTCACTTGTGCAAAACATGTAAGCTTTAATTCTCTAACAATCTCCATAGGTCTCTCTCCTGTATTTCAGGGCTTAAACAACTGTGCGGTAAAAAGCGGCACTTTTAGCCCCAGATAAGAAAAAAAACCTCGTAGTATAGAACGAGACTCCAAAGCCTCTGGCAAAAAATGGTCGGCAAAAGCCTGGAGTACTTGAGCAATTTGTAATAAGTGTTGCAGCCGAACTGCCAGCGCTGCAGCTTGACTTAGAGCCACCGGCAATAAAGCGGTTAAGCGGGAGTGTTGCGGGCGAGTATATCTCAGGCAGCAGTGTTGCCTCCTCCATCTCTTTCAGTCGACGAGGAGCTCAACGACCGGACTGCTCGTGTGGCAGTGTTGCCCCTTCCATTGCTGCTACTGCTGCATCTGCTTCTCAGAGCACCGTGGCTACAGTGGGACCCTTGAGTAAGGCACTGTGGTAAAAGCTACCCAACACCAACGTTTTTAGATCAACTGGGTTGTGGAACCGCAAGAGGTCGCATGTGATTACTGTCGACTACCCTTCAATGTGCTTCCGATGGTGACAAGCAGCTTTTGGAACATGTAAAAAAGTTTGTCTGTAAATGTGCGCGCTAAAATTGTTTTCATTTCTGATGCATTTCTGGTGTGTTGCTGTAGGTATAAAGCACATTTTGAGTGCTTGCCTGCTTACGTTGCAAAAGCAGCATGCCTGCAAGTGCAATACATATATGGTAAAGACAAATGTTCCGAGCTGCCAAGAAAAATCTGCATTTCAGTGCCCCCTTTGAAATTCAGCACTGCTAGTCCCCCTTTGAAATTCAGCACTGCTAGTCTTTCCAAGAAAGCCCACTAGCAGATGCAAATATCTTTCTGCCTTGGCACCGCTGCATAAAGACAGTTGGGGACAGCTTTGGATGCTGTACAGCAGTGGATCTCAAATGGGAGTCTGCGAAGGCATTCTAGGGATCCGCGAAGCCCTGCCTCATCAGTCAAGCCTGGCAATAAAAGTCGCCTTTTTTTAGATTGAAAAGAAACGTTCCAATTTTGGAGAGAGTTTTCTCGTGTGCAAATAAACCATGTAAATAAACCATGGTGGACAATGAGAAAAGTCTACTTTACACTAGCCCTTAGTTATATCTATTTATTAAATCATAATTAACCTATACCTCTCCCTTCCCCTCACCTCCAACGGGGTCCTCCATCATCTTTGCCAATCCATTAGGGGTCCTCCGCAAAACGTTAATGTTTGAGAACCACTGCTGTACACTATCTGCGAGAAGTTCCACAACCTAGTATATCCAGTAACGTTCCCGACAGCGTCATAAGCTGGTTTCTCTGTTGCAGTCCGCTACATGGGAGGATGGAGCTTGGCGCGCGACTGCTTGCGTGCAAGCACCAGGAAGGCTGCCGCCAACATGAGCAAGCCAACAAAGAGGCAAAGCAGAAGAACAAACAGATGGAAGCCCACTGTGGGAGCGGATGGCTGAGCGGCGGGGATGGCGTTGGTGGCGTTGATCATAAAACCCAGAGACCAGCCCAAGTCATAGCCCTTAGCCTTCTTAATGAAGTTGATGCCAGACCAGGTGGCGTCGCTAAAGCCATACTTGTTGAGCAACAGGTCTCTGACGAACATGGACTGGAAGCAGTAGTTGGCCACGAAGCGGGCGGGCGTGACCAGCGTCTGGGCCTCCTCCCAGGTGGCCGAGCACATCAAGTTGGAGTTGTTTAAGAAGGTGTCAAGCGGCATGCCCGTAGCATTGAGCGCTTTCAGGGTGTAGTAGAATGCCGAAAATGCCTGTGAAAAGCAACACCGGCATTGGGAACTGCTCACCGCTGGAACCAGACGCATGTTTACCATGTACTTCTGACCAGTAGGCACTGGAACTTTGGGTGGCTCCAGGCAGGTGCTGTAGCTCTTTTTGCAGGTAGCAGGATTCATCAGGTCGGCAACGGCACTGTGGCACTCATTTGCGGATCCATTTCCGACAAAGGTGAACACCTGCAGGGTACACAATAAACAATCTCCACTTGTCCCATCACCAGAGCCTCGTGTGTTTTTAGTTGCAGACACTCACGGCATCTGGATGCTGTTGCAACCAGCTTTCGGTCTGAGGAGTTATTGTGCAATAGCTCTCAAAGATATCCTTTGCAGTCCTGTTGAAAGTGTATCCAGAGTTGTGGCATGGGCTCACTATGGTATCCCGGTATTCCTGCAAGGTGAAGGGCCCTACAACCAAACTGCTGGAGAAGCCTGTTACCAAACTCACCTGTTGAGCAATGATGTGAGCTAGGAACCTGCGCCTAATCTCATTGACGCCATAGCAAAGATAGGACACTGCGAAGACCCTGTACTTGCGGCCGTAAAGTTGCAACTCAGTTATGTCCTGGGATGAGACGTCGCTGCCGACTGGGAAGGCAACCTGTGTTGATGCGCCACCCAAGTCCAAAGCACCGAAGGTGTCCTCAGTGTGGTCCTGCACAGCAGCCTAGTCATTAGCGGTGCCCGGCAGGCACTGCTAATGCCTCACCGAGTCCTGTGGAATGACTTCCACCAGGTAGTTAGTGGAGAGCCAGGCAAAAACCCCCTCGTCGTGGCCACTCAGGATGACGGCCCGGCGGAGACCATACGGCTTGAGGGCACACTCGGCAGCCATGAGGATGGCGTCTGCTTGGGCTGGCTGCGTGAGGCTGCGTACAAAAGCCGCCCATTCACTCCGGGGGCGGTCGGGAGGGCCCGAGTGCGGCGCCTACTTGAGAACACGCATGCCAGCCGTGGCCCCGAGGTAGACGGGCGCCCGGATGCCCCCCAGGAGTCCGGAGACGGCCCGAGCGAGGTCCTCGGCCGTGCGGCGGGGTTCCATGGTGCTGATGCCGCCGTCGGACTCTGCGTGGTCCACTTGGACGGCGCGGCCGGTACCCAGGTACTTGGCGCCCTGCCAGCGGTAGAGTGTGGCCTCGGTGTGGCTCGAGCCGGCGTCCACGACGACTCCGTGCACGAAGGGCACCCGGCCCCCGGTCAGGCCGTAGGCCATGGACGCGAGCAGCAGCCCGAGCAGGGCCACGACCCCGCACACGACGGCCAACAGGCCCCAGTTGGCGAGGAAGAGCAGCGGGGCGCGCTGGCGCCGCAGGTACAGCGTGTCGCCCGAGCGCACGCCCAGGGCGTTGAGCGACGCCCCCGGGCGCAGGGGTCGGTTGGAGCGCGTGTACAGAGCCAGCGCCGGGTCGTACGCGATGCCGCACTCGTGCCAGAAGGCGCCCAGCAGACTGTCGGCCGTGGCCCCGGCATGCGTGCGCACCGTCATCGGCGCCAAGTCCGGCCGGGCCACGCACTGCAGGTGCACCTCCATGCTGGGTAGCGGCTTAGCAGGCACCCTGCGCGCCCTGGTTCATGCAGCGACCGCCGAGCGGGGCTCCGGTCGGAGCCCGAGCCGCGAGCGCCGACGCGCGCGTGACGCGGGCCTGACGCGCGCCCTGCGTCAGTCGCTGTTTGCGGGAATCGATCAATGGAAGCTTATTCGGGGACCGTGGCTCAGGCGGGCTGCAGCCACGTGCCCGAGCCACGGCAGGTGCGCGGACAGCGCCGAGCTACTTCACGGCGCGGGGCCTCCGTTGCCCTGGCGACGCGCCGTAAATGAAAGCTGCTTGCGCGCCCGACGTCAGCGTGACGTCGCACTCGGAAAAGTTCGGCTACTCTCGTTGACCAAATATGGGCAGCGCTCCGGAGGGGAGGTACCGCGGCGACGGCATGCGACTTTCGGGGGTCCGTTGGGGCACTTGCCGGTTCCCCACGAACCCAGAACCTCGGGGACGCCTAGCTGCGGCCGAAAAGCCGCGCCTGACACGGCCGCGCCGAGCCCAAGCCCCGGGCAGCAACGCGGCCCGACGTTTTGCCATCAGAAGGTGGCGCAGTGAATGAAGCCGACGTCACAGCGACGTCAGGCACGGAACGCGCTTCCATTGGTCGGAGCGGGTTCCGGCTCGCCAAATAAGGCAGCGGGGCGCCCTGGGGCCCATTCATACGGCAGCGGGTGTCCCCAAGCGCGTACGTCGCTGCCACACGGATGGGGAGTCCCTAGCCGTCATGACGATGGACGGCCTGGACACGCTGTCTCGCGACTGCCTACAGTTTAACCTCAGCTTCGAATCGTTCAAGGCGACCGGCGCCGGAGGCCTGGCCGCTCCCGAGGGGTCCGACGACCCCCTGAACACGCCCGTGTCCACCACCGCCGAGCTGATCACCTTCTTCGCCACCGATGCCGTCATCCCGGACCCCGTGCCCATCTCAGGTAGGTCGGATCGAACAGGTGGCTACCTCCCTCCCCCACTCGCGCAGCCTCTGACGGTACCTCTCCGCGCGCAGCCGAGGCCTCCCTGCCGGACAAGGGGGACCCCTACGGCAGGCTCGCGTACCGGGGCACCTTCACAACCGCCTGGCCCGGACCAGCGGACGCCGGGCCCTTCTTCGAGCAGCCCGAGCTGCAGCCCTTCCCTCCCCTCGAGGGCTCCTTCAAGGCGCCGTACGCGGATCCCGAGCCCCCTGCCAAGTACCCCTGGTTCTCGAACAGCTACGAGCCTCCGGCGGCCAAGCCCGAGGAGCCCGACCGGTCGACGGCCACCCTCGCCGAGTACAACCAAGCCACCAGCAAGGGCCACGAGATCCTCAGCCAGGCGTACCAGAACAGCCCGGTGCCGCTGAAGCTGGTGCCGGTCAAGCCGCGCAAGTACCCCAACCGACCGAGCAAGACGCCCGTGCACGAGCGACCGTACGCCTGCCCGATCGAGGGCTGCGACCGGCGGTTCTCGCGCTCGGACGAGCTCACCCGGCACATCCGCATCCACACGGGCCAGAAGCCCTTTCAGTGCCGCATCTGCATGCGCTCATTCTCGCGCTCCGACCACCTAACCACGCACATTCGGACTCACACGGGCGAGAAGCCCTTCACCTGCGACGCGTGTGGCAGGAAGTTCGCGCGCTCTGACGAGCGCAAGCGCCACGCCAAGGTCCACCTCAAGCACCGGCTCAAGAAGGAGGACCACCAGTGAGCCCCCACCCCTGTACATAGTGCTCTGTACATAGAAGCCATCTTCACGCGCAAAATAAACCCGTTCCAGTGGTCACCTGGACAACGCACTCCCACTAGCCGACTTCCCATTGTCTGACCAGCTGCTACACTGGTGTCGGGTTGCCCAACACTCGGTCCCCCACCTCACCTAAATGGTGCTGCCTTTTCCCAGTCTTCATTACTGGTGTGCCCCCCGTTCCTACACCTGGGCTATGTCTACCAATTGTCTAGTTTCACACAGCACACACACCATGGCCGCGAGAAGTATGAACGGGACTGGAACTAACACATGCCCAAGGATGTCTTTACTCTGCTCTCGGGCACCTCTATCCTTTGCAAATTGTTCAGATGCAGCTATGCTTAAATTGAATGCAAGAGTTCAAGGTTGAGTAGTGAAAGAATGGACAAGCATACCAAAAAAAGCTCGCATAGTAGGGAGTCTTTCTAACAGGAGTAAAGATTTTTTTTTTTTTTTTTTGGGGGGGGGGGGGGGGGGGGGGGGGGCAGGCTGGTTAGGAAATATCATGATCTAAACTCAGAGACACACAGAAATACAATAACTGACGAGATGACACAAAATCATTGTGTTGTCCGTTACTTCATTTCTCCCTGTCTTGGGTTTGCGATTACGACAGCTTAAAATGCTGTTTTCAAGTATATTTTGTATCACATGTAACTAACTATAGGCCAACATTAGCATTATGCTGAGTCAACTGACATACCTGTACACAGCTTAATCTAAAAGGTTTGGACCAAAAAGGCCCATACCTTTTAGACTGCTTTAACTAATGTTTTGTTGATTGGTTATAGACTGATAGCAGCAGCAAAGGCTACCCAAATTTTATACTACATTGGGAGACAAAATTTCCTAGATTGGGGAGTACAATTTCATAATGGCAGATGGGTGTAACCAAGCAAAACAACAAGAAAAAAAAAATAAAAGAGCCTGTTAAAGATATGAAATGTTAGCCAGCTGTCTGGCATGCAAACTGAATTCATTTCTTCCAGGCATGACGGCTCATAAGCTATGGTCTATTCAAGGATAACAATGGACGATACAAACTTTAATATCAAGTTTTAAGATCAGGTGTGGCCCATATAGATATGTAAATTTACAGCTGCCAAACCGCCCTGTTTTAAGCTGCTGTTCCGCGCCAACTCAAAGAAGCGATTTTACCCCTTCCAAAAAGGTATTTTAAAATCCACTCCCGGCTGGCAAATGCCAGTCACGAATTTATATAAACTACTTATGTGGAATAAAAGAAGTCCCTTGTGCTTTACTCTCCGGCTCTCCAGTAGTAATCTCTTAAAACAGGCTGATTTCTTCCGCAAATATGTCCAGAGATTAGAACACCACGGCGAACTACGTGCGTAAACCCAGCTGTTGATTACAGTGAATAAAAAAACAATTATGCCTTAAAAAGAAGAAAAACAAACCCAGGGGAAATGCTCCGAGCTCTAACTACACTATAATAACACGTTGGCAAAAACACCAGCGATGCATGCATGCATGCATATATATATATATATGTATATATATATAAAACACGAAAATAAAGATACTTAAAAAAAAAAAAAAAAAAAAACATTACAAGTAACAGAATGCCCGAAGTTTCATTTTGTGCGGCACCCCATCGCCAGCTGCGAAATATCTACTTTCTGGTAGCTTTACAGTATCTTTTCTGCACGTCCTCGTTTCTTTTTCCCCAACGTACTCTGGTACTCGTTCCCACAACAGCGGCGATTTGGTTCGCAAAGTGCGTTGGGGCGCTTGCGGGCGGAGCGCGTCCCGTGCCGCGCCTCTCTGCATTTGTCGAGCAAACAAGCGATGCTTCTACGACGCAAATGTTTGGATGCATGCAATCAAGGTTCTCTGCGTGAGCCAGCCGGCTGCATCCTCCCCAGCGGAGGCCGGGCTTTTTTTAAAAAACGTACACCGAAAAACCAACGGAGGACCTCACCCTTGATAAAGGCAAAAGTGACGCTTCCCTTCGGTCACTTCGGCGATGCTGGGCCACCTGAAAAACTTCTTGGCAATTTATGGTGTTGCTAGCGGCGTGGACCGATACCGGACAATACTGCATGTCCCTGAGCCAAAACAAACTTGTAAGGAAGAAATCTACAAGGTCAGCCAACAATCAAGAATGCGTGAAATGTGCCAAGATTTCCGCAGCGTGAACTTTGCGCGCAAAAGGCTCGGAATTAATTGCGCTAGTTGCGTAGCTGAATAAAAAACAAAACAAAAAAAGAAAAACTTATCAGTTAACAAATTTAAACGAAAAATTAGTATTTACAAACAAATACGTCAGTTGAAGACCAATGATATCGTTGCAATTATATAACATTTTTTTACGTTCGTCAATTTTTTGATGGAGAAGCAACTTTGGAAAAAGAAAACGGGTAAAAAAAAAAAGCAAGAAACGAAATTTGAAACTTTAGTTTGATCGTAGCACTGATTGGTTATATCAGTTAAGGGTGTGGCTCAGTGAGGTTGAAATAAACGGATAAGACGAGCGTTCGCCAAAACAATATAGACCTACAAAGGCAAGCGAACACAGAACTAACAAATTAATAAGAACGCAGAAGTCATTTGCAGAAGTGACGTTCTACTGCGATTAGGTGGCACTAGTTACCACCCATTACGAAGAGTACTGTATACATATGAAGTGGAGTCTGATAAACGGTAGGTTTCCCTCTGCTACCGTCTATCCGTTGAAAGGGCTGTAGCAGGTTGCGTCGATTGTGTTGATCTGTGTGGTGACTTGCTCCTAGTGATCTTAGAAACAGGCAAAATTAACGACTTTTGTTGACGAAAATGAGAAAACCTCGTAAGTGACGGCGCAGTTGCTTCCCAGTGACAGTGCGGGAAGAAAGCGTCTTACCTGTATAGTCATAATGGAGTCCTGCTTGGCTGTGGAGCGAGAGATTGACAAAGTGTTGAATAAGTTTGGCACCTTGAGCGAGCACACGAAAAGTGCGCTGAGTGAATTGATCAACTACGTGCAAGAGTTGTACCGGGAACTTGGAGAACGTAAGTGACTGTTCGACCAATGCGCGAGTTTCCCGCAGACGTCTGCAATGTCCCTTTTCTGTGCAGTTCCTCCTGAAACTGACGTGACGACGTCGCACGGCATAGCGCTGACGCAATGCGCTCAAAAGATCAGGGATGTGAGCAGTTCCCTGGCCACAGAGCATCGCGATCTCCACGGCACGGTATCCAAAGTGGGCAAGGCAATAGACAAGGTGGGTGACCCGTCTCTTGTTCAGGCTCCGCTACCTCTCGGAAGTGCTGTCGCTGTAGCCTGTCATGGTGGGCTTTGATTTAGACGACCCTTCGGCGGCCTACCTAAGTGGTCTCGATTGCGCGATGCACACTACTAGCGTTGACGCCGGCCGACATGTAAAATCCACTCGAAATCCTGCTTGACACGAGCGATGTGCTTCCGGTTACATAGAGGCAAAACGCGGCTCTGAAGCGAGGGCGACTGTGTTTGCAGAATTTGGTACCAGACTTCTGGGCCACCAGCAGCGAGGAGGTGTTTGAGGGTGCAGAGAAGGCGGCGGCCCTGAACCAGGTGATTGGCGAGCACCTGCTGCGCCAGGGCATGCTGGACATTGCCGAAGAGCTGTCCCGCGAGGCGGGCCTAGAGTCGGCCCAAAAGGAGCCGTTTGCCGAGCTCAACAGCGTGCTGGATGCCCTCAAGCGGCGCGACCTTGGCCCCGCACTGGCTTGGGTGGGCCAGCACCAGCTGCAGGGCACCGGCCTGCACCTCCAGCTCCACCGGCTGCACCTGGTGGGACTGCTGCAGAGAGGCGCTGCAGCAGAGGCCATCGCCTATGCCCGGACCCACCTGGCACCGCTGGCACGTCAGCACGAGCACGACCTGCAAGTCCTCATGGGAAGCCTGGCATTCCTGCGCATGCCGGGAGGTCTGGCCCGTTCACCCTACGCCTTCTTGCTTGAGCCCGCCCTGTGGGGTGAGACGTGCGAGGCGTTCACGCGCGACGCCTGCGCCCTGCTGGGCCTGTCAGTGCGCAGCCCGTTGGCGGTGTGCGTTGAGGCCGGCAGCCTGGCCCTCCCCGCACTCCTCAACATCAAGCAGGTAATGCTGCAGCGCCAAGTGGCGGGGGTGTGGAGCACCCGTGACGAGCTGCCCATCGAAATCCGCCTGGGCTGCCAATTCCACTCGGTCTTCGCCTGCCCCATCCTGCGGCAGCAGAGCAGCGACGCCAACCCTCCCATGCGGCTCGTCTGTGGCCATGTTATCTCGAGGGATGCCCTGCACAAGCTGGCCAGTGGCAGCAAGCTCAAGTGCCCCTACTGCCCCGTGGAGCAGAACCCCGCTGATGCACGCCTCATCCACTTTTGATGCCTTCCTGTCGTGCCAAAAGGCCGTGTCGCAACAAAGGCTGTGTTTCAGCCTGGTGTGGATTTTTCAAAGTGTGTGCTGTCCTGTAGTCATACAAAAAATTTAGATTGCCTAATAAAACAATCGTGCTAGGGATGACAGCTGGGAATCTTTGAAAACCACATGCATTCTCTGGAGTGCGAAAAGTTTGTACTCTACTCTGTCCAACCTTAAAGGGATACTGAATCGAAACTTAAAATATACCTCTCACGTTTAGAAATAAGTTAATTATTTCTATCTGCTGATGACAATCGCACGCTTACATTTTGAATGGATGGCTATATTTTTCGTTCCGAAGGACGGATTCCAGCTGTCGGAGAGCGTGATGTATCAGAGGAGACGTGAGGTCAGTATGGGCCAGCACAGGCAAAGCTGCTTGGGGGGTGGCGTGGTTATGAGCTCCGCCACTTGGCGTTGTCAACGCGTTACTACCTGGCCGTTTCTAGTTGCCCCTCTCCGCACCATTCGAATAGGCTGGGAGAAAAAGAAAATCCGGTTCGACGGGACTCGTGCGCACGCAGCTTACCGCTGTACTTCCGCGGAGCGGCGCTGCTTTTAAGTGTATATTGACGTAACAACATTCGGTTTATTCCTTTTAAATAATGTTTCGGCATCTTTTCCAGCAAAATATTGGTGTCTCCGTGGTGTGGCCATAACGTGGTTATCCCTTTAAGCTGCAGCCAAAGCTACAAGCGTGAGTTAGTCCGTGCCCCTTACTTTGAGGTGTGCCTTTCTGGCACGAGTGCTTCTTTTGCAGAAGAAGCTTTCAAAGCCGCAGTCTTGTGCTCGGAGCCTTGGCTGCAATCTTGGCGCAAGGGTGAATGGAACTAGGCCCGACATGACTGAACAGCACAAACATGTGGAGACAAGCTGCAGGGCCTACTGCACCGCCCGGAACCAGGTCTGGTTGTCTTCACCGTGTCCCAGGGGTCCGAGCTGCTGTTTTAGTACGAGGGTCTCAAATAAAGTGGCCCACAAATTGTTGGGATGCAGTTCTCGAGCATCCCATGGATGCAAGGGCCTATTCTCCCTGGAGCGACAGGAATGCTTGCGCTATAGTTGTCAGAGATTGTGTCTTTCAGACGTGGGATAAAATAGTGGCTGCCTAGAATCTCTTCACTACCGTTAAGAGGCGTTCTGCTCGTGTAAGTCGTTCCTCCTAAAGCACCTTTCCAACATTCATGCCAAGAGTTTCTTCCAAGTATCGACAACAGTTGTTCTGCGAACATGCGACACTTGCCCCGAGCGAGTGGTCAACTGTCATTTGCTTCCAAGGGCCGCACAAGGCACGCACCTCATGCCTTTGTTGCTACTTGCAAGATGCACACATCAACGGGCTTTACTTCATCCTATTTCACATTGTTAAATATTTTTCTCTTTTTATCTTTGCTTTTTATCTTTGCTTTCCGAACCACTAAGCATATGACGAGTAGTGCCTTCTGACAACGAGTTTCTAACAATGACCATCTACGCGATCTTTTATGCAGTGAAGAGCGACAGTAGCTATACATAGGCATAAATAATTTCAGATTAAAATAAGCTCGACCACGCCGTCTTTCCCCGTATTGTTTTCTTTAACAGTCCGAAATATCTGGAAGGGGGGAAGGGGGGGCTGAGGTCCTCCCCCCTCCCCTCTTCCCTCTTCCGTTTTTCCTCTTCCGAGTTCCGACGCCACTTGTATGGTAGAACGCTCCTCGACCTCGAGTTGTGTCGGTATTTGTGCTTTTTGCGAGGCGATTCCTCCGTCCCAGAAAATAAACCTCCAGGACAATTACAAACTTAACTTACTATATGCCAGCATCACTCGGGCGGCGTTCGATCGGATTACTACCAGCGTGCAAGGGGTGGGGAGGTAGTTTGCCAGGTCGCTTCAAGGTTTTTCTGAGCCTCGACCTCCTGCCCGCCCCTGGCCATTTCGAACTGGATGAGTATCGTAAAACAGTGTGTTCGTGTGATCACTACTGCGTATGCACGTTAAACCCCCCCCCCCCCCCCCGGGCTAGCGGTCACAATTACTGATCTATGGTCACACGTCGACCTCTGCACTGGGCCACTGGCAAATATTCCAGCACATCCGGGACACTTGTCGTCTCATTTAATTGCCTGACCAACTTCGCGGAGCCTATACTCGCGGTCAGCTTTCTGTGGCAATCCGAAGAGAGGAGGAAAGCGCGTGTACGGCGGTTGGTGCACCATCTCCCCTAGCATTGACTGCATTGCCACAGAAAGTTGACCGCCAGTATAGGTATCACACCCTAACTTTTATAAACTTGATTTCGTGAAAACCAGTGAGTCGTGAAAACGTTATTTGAAACTGAAACTGTGGAGGAACTTGAAAACTGGACTTCGAACTTTGAAGACTTGGACTTGAAAAAAATTCAAAATCTTCTAAGTTTTCTTTTTTTTTTTTTTTTCGAATTCAGCGTTATAAGAGAATCGAAACTTTCGAACTTTATGCAGAAAGAAATTCGAATTGTTCGAACTTCATGTCTATAAAAATTCGAAGCGTTCGAAGTTTTTGAATTTTATTTCCAAAGAATTTCGAAATCTTCGAACTTCAGATCTTAAGAAATTCAGATTTTTCGAATATCTCGAATTTCAAGTTAGGAAAGTTCGAAATTTTCGAATTTATCGAACCTCAAGTAAAAACATATTCGAAATATTTGAACCCGAAATTTTAGAAACCGTGAAAGCTTCGAACTTTTCGAATTCGAAACTCTACTGTGATCGAAAGTTGCGAATTTTTCGAATTCGAACCTCGGTCGGTACGAAAATATCGAATTTTTTCGAAATCGAACCTCAGTTCGCTACGCAAATATTGAAACTTTTCGAAATCGAACCTAGGGTGGTTCGCGACATCCCTAACGGTAGTCATGACTCGTGCAAACAATTCCGAGCTATATATGTCGCTGGCGAAAAGGCCGGATTTTAAAAATTGGGGAGTATGAAGTCTGTTCCCCTTGAAATTTCTGGTGCGGCGTCGCTCATAGCCTCGGCTACGTTGCAACACCGAGCCAAACTACTGCGTTTTCTTTTTTACCTATTACATTTACTCCCCCACTCCCCCGACATTGTCACTGACCCTGTGACGCCACAACATGGCAGCACCGGGGCCGGTGCTACCATGTTTAGCTAGTCTGAGGGTGTGCGGTTAGCAAACTGGCATCATAGGTAAAAAAAAAATATATATATATATATATTTTTATTTTTTGCTCAGGTAATTTTGTTCATTGAAATTTTTATGCAATGCTTCCACCACCCTCGGGCACCTCTATGGTAATACATAGCCCGATAGGACCCCGCGGTAGATATATGTTGATGCTTTCCTAAGCTTATGTATTACTTTTGAACATTTGGGTTACTTGCAATATTCCAGGTACTTGTAGCATTCCTGCATCATCTAAAATTTTTGCAAATGTTGGATCAGTGATTTCAGAGAAAATGTTCATCATTACAAGCAAAATGGCAAGTTTAAAGATGTATGCCCTGGGGGAATTTTCAAAGCACTTGCTGGCCCATGGCTCTTGGTTTTTAGTTTCGATACATACTCTTCACTTAATAGAGCTCGAGGAAATACACCAAGGTCTTGTTGAAGTTAGAAAGCTTGCACTGGATGCATAGTTCCTACTGCACATCTTAGATTGCAAAAAACCTATAGTGACTGTTGTTTTTTACATTATTGTATAATGTTAAAGATTAAATTTGGTGTGCACATTTTGTTTCATAAGGTATAGAAACCTCTATGTGCCATGGAAATTTGTACATCACTAAAAGCATTATGTCGATCAGTTTCATGCTTTGAACCACAGCATGTATCTACATCATACAGTGGGCACTTCGAAGTGAAATACTTATTAAACACAAACTTTGTTGTTACCCCCTCATTTCTTGTGAATAAACCCTCGATAAAATGGACATCAATGCAATAAAAATGGAGCATGTTACTTGGTAAACTAAAGCTCTGCCCTTAGTTTGATAAAGAGTCATGCAATGGTCATCAAAGCAGTTTTATCAATTAAGTTTCAAGCATTCATCACATGCCAAACATGAGAATTGTACCTGGAAGTAAACTTTTATACTCTCCATGAAAAATACCAGAAAAATATACCTTGAAGTCAACACTAATACTTTCCATGAAAAGTACCAGAAAATGTACCTGTAAGTCAACTCTTATCCTTTCCATGAGAAGTACCAAAAGATGAACCGAAAAGCCGACTCATACTTTCGATGAAAAGTACTAGGAAAGGTATCTGGAAGTCGACTCATACTTTCCATGAAAACTACCAGAAAATGTACCTGGAAGTCAACTCGGTTTCCATTAAAAGTACCAAAAATGCAAATGTGAAAAGGAAATTAAAAGTACACTCGTGAAATACAAGCACACAAAATATATTTGACATACTACTTTAAGCACTTTCCAATGCTGTTGGCTAATTCATGGGGTTGCAGAGAAAACATGTGGAGCTGCATGCACTCTAAATGTAGCCTCGCGAAATGCCCGGGCCATGCCCGTGTCTAGGAGTAGAATAAACTACCGACATAACTTTGATGCCGCCACTGCGCTGACCACGCAACAAATCTTTTCAGCTCGTTCCCAAAGTGGCTCTGTAAGGGCAAATCCTATCCAGAACAGTCTTGTTGAAGACGCATCTTTGATTAAAAGGATTGTCCGGTAAAGTTTTGAGTTTCTGAAAACAACAAAATTATATTGTCATTGCTTTTAGTAATATATTCTGCACAATATCTAAATTTTTTATCCTCCATTGCACAAGTAATTCAATTTTAAACAGAGCACAATTGCTCAGATTGCACTCGCAAAACACAGCGTTTTTGTTGGCAACAGCGGAAGCTCGGACGTAACATTATGCAAAGAAAGCCACGACAGCTTCGACTGCTTTCTCAGTAAAATAACTTTGTTCTGAGAAAAACAAGATTTACGGTATTGAGGGAAGCTCAGTTCTTCTATGATGATCTTTATACGCACCATCAACCATATTGATCAAAACCGGGAATAAGTCGGCGCCCGTGCCTCTGACATTACCATACCTGATACACCCGATACGTCGTCCCCGCACGACCAGCGATGCATACTTGCGAAATTCGGTGTGCAGTTTTGTATTGATGTTCATAATTGACCTAACAAATATTAGGGTGCCTTTTAATGAAATAAATATCACATCTGGCTATATTTAGGCCAACTATGTGACCAGCGCAAAAACTTGGTAACTTCAGGATATCACCGGACAATCTCTTTAACCAGAGAAATGTTGTATTCAGTTCAAAGATTCACCATAAACACATTTCTTGCACATCCTTTAGTAGAAAAAAAAAAGTAAAAAAAGAGAACCAATTTAAGCAAAATTGCATTGACTCAAAAGTACTCGGAGTAAAGTCCCAAATATGCAGCCTCAAAACATGCTCAGAATACACGCACCACATCGATTAAGAGTGCAAACAGAGCCACAGCTGCTCCCTTTTCTCCAGTACGAGTAGGCAGCTCGAGAAGGAGAGGTCACTGGATGAGACGGCGGAGTCTAGCAATCCACTTCAAGCGTACTGCACTAGAGCACCTCCCAAAGCGGGGATTACCACTGCAAGCAGCCAACCTTGTGGAAGCAAGCAAGAGCCATCGAGTGTACGGCGTTCCGGATAACAATTTATTTATATATAAAAAAAAAAGAATGTGCAGCAGTTCCCCCTCTCGTTGAGAGGGATGTCCCAGAGTCGCAGTGTTCACGTCGCACGGGGTCTGCCCCGTCACGATGCGGCCGTCGAGGGAGCGGCTGGAAAGAGTTCTTTGGGGCCCCACTCTATGGCGTCTTCCAGGCGGTAGACGGAGTAGAGGGCGTTCCTCTGGAGGACGCAGCTGTCGTCGCCGCGCCGATGCACGCGCAGGTCCAGGCACTGAGAAGGGGGAGCCACCTGGCGCCGCACGCTTAGGTCCAACACCTGGCAGTCGGAGGTGGGCTCGTCCCAGCACGGGGCACATTCCTTGTCCCGCAGGTGCAGCTCGAAGGGCAGCAGCAGCCTGCACACCGCTCAACTCATTCACAACCTCTTTCCCTGTGGCTTGTCATCCGCAGCGTGCCATATCACAGCATCCTTTCATCTAGCTACTGACCTGGCGACAACGGTAGGGTGTACAAACCACCGCAGTCTATCCAGTTCAATTGTCTCACTCTGCAATTAATACAAATGCGTAGTGTCCCATAAAAAATGGCAAACGCAAAACCGGATGCTCCGCTCGCTTTGCCCAGAGCATTAGGCCGTGACCCATTTCGACTGCGTGAGCCCTCTGCCGGTAGAATTGGGCCCCATGTAATATACAACGTGGCAGGATTAACTCAATAAATAGTTCTTACTTGTAAACTGTATGTTAAATTTACATTAATTCTTCCACATCGTTTTCAGTAATTGGATGGATTGATCAGTTTTATTTGAGTAAACAATTTTATAGCTACAGTGGTTTAAACCAAATAAATCCAGTTGATTTTTTTAAAATAATTTTTTCAAAAATTATTTTAAAGAAAGACAATTTTTTTTTTACGTTGATTATAAGCATTTTTTTTTAACTTTCAATGGGAATATGGGGTTTGTTCTCAGTAAGTAGTGCCATTCAGCTCCATATATTCGAGGGCAGTCAGCTGCCATTTTCCCATTGAAAATTTCCGAAAAACACCTTTGACAACTTTTTAAGAAGATAACGGGTTAGTTTTGAAAATTTGGCATCTGGTTTTGACTGCTAGTGCTACATCTGGGCAGAGGTCCCTCCACGACAATTCTTGTGTAAGCGCTCCCTCTTTGTCCTTGACTGATAAAGAATTCTACTCTTTGAAGAACCAAGGACGCTGGCATTTGAGGATGTTGTTTTTAGACCATATCTTTAGTGTTCTGCCAAGTGTGCCTGCTTTTATATTTTTAAAATTCTGTCATCGAAATAAACAATTCAGTTGAAAGTTACGCCGCGTGTTGTCTAGTTCTCCCTTCGTTTTCGTCCTTGTTTTGGCGTATTCCACCATGGAGCGCTAACAATGCAGTTTATTATTTTTGTTTTTAATAAAAAAGCCTCACAATTTTTGTTCGGGACTTTCTGTAGTAAAAAGTGGAGTGGCGACAATTTAAACCACTACATTATGAGGAAAAAAGCAGACAGTGGCAAATATATGGATATCTGTTCGTGTTTACACAATACATAAAAAAATGTGGAAATGACAAGAACATGTTTCACCACATTTCGCCCTTCACATTGCTTACCAACAGAGAACAATGTCACTTAGTTTAGGCTTGTTCACGGTGTATTTCTTCAATGCTGCGTTTGCAATGAAGAAGCGGTAGCGCAGCACACGACAACCACATGAATGTTGTGTTGTCATGTTTTTCACCATTTCGCCTTTATGGCATTTGTGAGTTTCACTTCGGAATTTTCATGGGACCTACTCATTGGACCAGGTAGTGCCCCGTGTGCTGTATGTAAAAAGACTGCGAGCCAATCCTCGAGTGAAGTCCTACAAGAGCTCCTCCCTGCCGTTTTCATCTTGCTGGGGACTAGAGTAGAGTGGAAGGCATCAAACTAGGTGATAGAAACACGAGCTGGCAATAGAGCAGCTGAGAAGCACACACCCCTTGGAAGAAAATTTTCAACAATCCCTCAAAAGTTGACGGTAGACACAGTTCTAGGCCAACAGGCATTCGTTTCTCCAGAAGCCTCGCCCCACCTGGACCAGGTCGGCCCGCTCCGACATTTGTCTGCGGGAGGCCCCGACTGACCTCTCGTAGTGGCGCCTGGTGCAGGTGGCTGCACTGGTGCTGCTCGGGTCACCTCCAAGCTGGTCGTACACTTGTTTCCACTGCTTGCGCCCCGTAATCTGGGGTTGCCAAAACATCCGCAGTAAGAAATATGATGCAAACCCACGGCACTTGACCTCTAGCCACCTCGTCCCACCTACCTTTTCGTATCCTCCTAGCCGCTGAGAAAACTGGTAGAAGTGGTACAGGTCGACTGCAGAAACAGAAAGTGCACATCAACTCGCTCACCCTTAACCTTTTGACGGTCGCCGCCGTACATATACGGCAGCGATTATACACTGGAAAGCTCCCGCCTAAACGCAAAACTTTGTGCATCACGGGAGGTGTTGCTGTCTGTTATGTCTTTGGGGAACTATATTTTCCTTATTCTCACAGTGTTTTCCTTTGCTGGGGCTATTTATAGTTTCAAAATTTGACACTCTGCTCAAGTGATAGGCTGGAGGAGGCCACTTCCCTTGGGGGTTGTTCTTGCGGTAGTGGATTTTGAAATCGGAGGATGAAAACTCGTCATCTAAAAGCAGAAGTTCTGTCAAGCACCCCTGATTCAGAAATGAGATTGCCGGAGTGTTGATTGGAAGCAGACAAGCAGAAATGAAACCGAATGGAAGAAAGGCCTTTTCACCTTCAATATTTCCCTTCGATGCTTTCTCAATCTGGACAGCTTGCAAGCACCCATGCTCCCGCTAGACAAGTTAAAAAAAATGATGTGCATTGACTTATTCTGAACACTATCCTATTTAAAAATAAAAATAAAAAATAAACCACTAAAATATCTTGAAAAAAAAACAACAAAAAAACTAGATTGCAGAAGGGTTATTTATATCTTTAAACGTGGGATTCCGACTTTTGGCAGCTCAGCCACCCAGAATTACAAGGTATATTTTATTCTCTACATTGAGTAGTTTTATAAATATGGCTCAAAGATTGGTTTTGGGCATCTACAGCAAATTCAAAGCTATCTAATAGGGAGATGGCAACACTGATCATCAGCTGTACGGTTTTGTAGGCTTGGGCTAGGTAGAGCAAGCTACAAAGGGTACAGCGATTACCATTCATCTGGCGACGACGACGTCACGTTGGTGCTGCGTTCGCGGTATGACATGTAGCTGACCTAGCCAAGCTATCAATTTCAAGACGGCAAGCTGCTTTTCTTTTAGTCTTTTGTGTCATGTCCCAAAAAAGATCTACACACCAAAATGGCCCGTAAAAACCAGCGACTTGGTATATCAAGTTGTAGCTTTTGTCGAAGACATCTTTTACTGGTCCAATTAACATACCTACTAAAATTTCTATTTTTTTCACCCAAGAGAACAAAAATGACAATCCAAAAACTGAATTTTCCATGGTGGAGCAGCAGCTGATGGAAGAAGATTGAACGACAGCCATGCCGTCGTTCAATCTCCTTCCACCAGAGATGGTGCTACGAATGCCGGCAAGCCGCGCAGTGGGAGCGGTGACGGACTTCGCGCAGAACTCTCTTTCAAGCATGCGTTTCAGTTTGTGTTTCTGATATCCGCAAAAATGCAAGCTGATAATTCAATTCTCTGCTCGCATTTTTAGCACGGCGAGCGTTACATAATAGATAGCGATAAATAAAGATGCTAAATGCTACTTTACAAATCCCTTACTCTTATTAACACTTGTTTCTTGCTTTCTGCATCTGCTTTTGCAGTTTGGTTTGCCCTAGAAGACATGAGAGGCGTATTTCTGCCAGCATTGGCGACGGCAAGCGCTCCAATGCCTGCCCTCACCTGCACTTGCCAGCCTTGGTGGCACCATATCTGAATAAGCTGCGCAAACACGGCCGTCGTTCGATATCCCTCCGACAGCTGCCACTAAACCATTCGAAAATTCAGTTTTCGAATTATCATTTTAATTCTGTTAGAGAATTGAAATTTTAGTATGTTAATTGGACCAGTAAAAGATGTATTTGAGAAAAGTTACAGCTTGATACACCAAGTCTCTGATCTGTAAAGGCCATTTTGGTGTGTAGTCTTTTTTTGTGGACACGCCGTTGTAGGAAAGATCAGTGCATATCCATAAAGCCAGCGGCTGAAAAGCGAATTCCACGAGCTGCACAACTGAAGAATAGAGCTCATTCGGTGCCGGCCACTGGGTGCAGGTGCAAGGCATGCAGCGTGGCTGCATCGCTATATTCCCGTTTCTTGGTTGCGAATATGAAAATTGGTGGTATACACAAGAGGAGCAAGTTAATATTGTAGCATAATCCGACTGAGTGGTGCGAGTTTCACATGCTGCACGGGTGCTTGCAGGTGGGTGCTCCCGGACTTGTGCACTATGCGCAGGAGTTTGCGCAATGGGGTGGTTAGCTATATCTAGGGCAACGTGTTTTCAGATAAATCGGAATAACTCAGAAAAACACCCGCCGGTAAAAGTTTGGTCAATGGTCCTGAGAAAATGCCACCCCAGTTTTCTTCAACCCTCGGACAATGGGCAAAAGGGGTGTTAACCGCTTATCTCGTCAAGGTTCATTTGACGAGAGACTTTCGGGTCACGACGAAAGCCAGTGTTTCGGTTCCCAGTTCGGGCTATACTATTTGTGCTTCTTAGAGGAAGGAGGGGTTGTTTTTGTAACAGTGAAAAGCTATAAACCATAGCAATTTTACAGAAGAAGGAAAGGGGGGGTCTATATTACATTCTTCATCGCTCCACCCAGTGCAGCCTCGGGGAAGGTTGATTTGAACATAATGGAATACGATGGGATGAATGCAAGCTTCCCAGCGACTACCTCCAGGAGTTTATTGATTGTAAGGTATCGACGTTTATCGAAGAAACACTTGTTTGCAACTTTTGTCGTGGAACAAATTAGTATTGCCAGTGGTAATGGTTGCCCATGCCAAATCAGGTTGAAGAAATGCTAATTGATACAATTGCATTCTTTTGAACCTAGCACTCGTTTACAAATGGATATTATTTATTTTTAGTCTGGAAAAATAGGAAACACTGCAAAATTGAGCACCGAATTTCGGAAAATTGGGAATCAAACAAAAATAAACTCCAATAACGTCCAAATTTTCGGCAAAAAAGAAACGCAGAAAAAAAAAAAAAACTAAATTTTGTAAAAAAAATAAACTTAGAAAACACGGAATCCTAGCTATATCGTTAGGTTGATTTAAATGTAAAGAACCTAAGGCAGATGCTCTTGCATGTTGCGTGGCATAGAGCGTTCATTCTCCTCTTTGGAGGCTCTACTTTCCTGGGTCACAGCTAGCATTTGGCACATTCATGCGGTGGCGCAGTGCAGAACAGCACAGCTTGATACATAGTTTACGCACAGGAGCACTAATATGAAAAAAGGCAACACTGTACTTCGTTTCAGCTTAGCTTCGAGCGCAGCCACAAGCTGGGGGACGGTTCACAAGTTTGAAAAGAGTGTTTGTATGCATCACAAAGTAGTCTGCAAAAGTGAAATTTTAGAAATATTTTGTTTGTGTGCAAACACTGCACAATTTTCCACATACCGCATTTACTCGCATGATGAACACACCCCGCCACAACGAGTACAAATATTTTGACTTTTTTTTTCCCCCCTCCCGTAATGAATGCACCTCTAATTTTCAGCTCCGCGAGTCTCGAAATGCGTCCAACTCACCAAGCCAATTTGTTTTTTGCCGCCAAGCGGTCAGGCCAAGTCATGCCGAGTCAAGCCGCTCTCGTAATGGCTGCAAGTGTGCGGAAGTGATCAACCGTGAGACCGAGCAGCGCGCACACTTGACAAAGCTTGGGTCGAGGAATTGCCCAGCCCCGGACATTCTTCGCCTATCGGATGCATAGATGTCAACAAACACGCCGTCATCTGTGGTCCGCTTTCGGACAGTGAAATCATGAGTGGTTAGGCCTAAGAACGGTCGCGTTGCTCTCCGTGCTGTGTGAGCTTCGTAGGGCGCTTTTCCTTTGGCAAAAGGCACGCCAAAGCGCCCTAAAAAGGTTTGCAATTTATAAAGCATGGTTACTGTGGCGCGCCCCCGACCACCCATGGCTGTGGCACGTCTCCATCAGAGGAGACGAGCCACAGCACCTTGCCGTGTCATATTGGCACCTAATATGACATTTGCAGGAAGTGTGTAAATGCAAAAACTTTACCCCACGTAACTAATGCACCCCAATATGTGTCAATTGTTCGAGAAAAAAGGTGTGTTCGCTACGCGAATAAATACGGTATATCCTGGTGAAAGTTAATTATAAAAAGAAAATGAAATAAATGATGTTACGCATTTTTATTATTACAGTAATGAATATGCTTCGACGAAAAATGTATACCTGCTGGCAACACCGTGGCGACTGGCCCACATTTTCCCCTGTTTTTTCGTGCTCTTAATAGCCGAATCGTGTGCTCCCAATTCTACGCTTCCCTCGCCGAGTTGCTTCAGTATGTTCTTTGGCAAAGGCACGTTTGGGCGTCAAGCACGAGAGATTGTGACGAATGTCTACTCTAGACTTGGTCAGGAGTCTCAAACTGCGTCATACCGCGAAGTTTGTTCAGTGAGCATCGGAGTTGACAGACATTGGGCAATCGATGAAAAGTTGATCTGCCGACGGCGGGAAACGTTCCCCGATGAAAAATGGGTCAAAATCAGGTGTCTGGGCAGCGGTCAGAGGCAGAACCATGTGGTGTCGGTGGAGCGCCGAGAAAACACATACTGCAGTGCGACTGGAGGGACGCGGTTTGCTTTTGTTGCTGTTACGCGTTTTGCTGAGAAAGGGAGCTTTGTCCGAATTTGGAGATAGGGTGGCAGTCGACCGCTCAACCCTCCTTTTACGTGGGCTCCAGGCGGCTCAGGCACCACGGCAGAGAGGAAGACAGGTCTGGGCACCGAACATTACCAACTTCCATGTTCCTACTTACAGCCCCGTGAGGTCTTCCTCTGCCGAACTGCCTCGGTGAAACTATCGCACGCGAAGCCCAGCAGCCACCAAATTGGGATTTTATTCCAGGATGCGAAACTGCATTTTTAATCATGTAGCGGACGAAATGTCTACCTTCAATTCCTCTGTGCAGACGCTGCGCAGATTGATATACAAAGTCCAGGCAAAATCCTGTCCTATCGCAAAAGATGGAATGGCCCCGGCCACCCGTGGCTTTGGGTATGCTTGGAGCTAAGCTGAAACGAAGTATAGAGGCTCACGAAAACTGCTAAAACGAAAGAAAAAACAAAAACGTGAAAAGCAGCTCTAATCACTACTTGACACAACGAAGGAAAGGCATGAGAGAAGAACCAAAGCACCAATGTTACGTCATTGCTCAGTGTTGCTTGACTAGCAGCTAACCCGATGGCCGCCTGCTAAAGAGCAGCTGGTCTCGTCTTTAATATCAGTTCTAGCGGGGTACGCAGCTTCACTTTGACGTAGTATTTTGGCTATGATCATATTTTGTGTCACTAAAGCGATACCAGTAACTTAATTTGGTTAGATTTTTGGCCGGAGCTGCCCACTAAAAAACATGTGCAAAGAAAAACAAACATTTTTCAGAACAGCCTGGATGGAAAAAGAATGTCATAAAACCTACAAAAAAAATTTTTTTAGAGCTATATTTAAGACGCAAAACTAATTTGTAGTTGGCGCCCGCGGGAGCCCACAGAAAAGTGGATGCTAGAGCCACGTGACTGGCCGCTGTTCGTGACTCCCACTAACTATAGGTGGCGCCACTCATTTTCCAAAATGGCGGTTATAGTGAGGGTCGGTGATGCGTGCCGCTGCTCAGCCTGTCTAGTATACTGGCTTCACTGAGTAACAAAAATTATTTCTGGTAATACGAGGAAGCTAGGGTGTTGTGAGTGCAGGTCACCTCTTTATCCTGAAAACAAAAACGGTGTTTAGCGTAATACTTACTCCAGAAGGCACATTTTAATTCTGGAGCGAAACCGAAACTAACCTCTATTTTGGATTTAATTTTTCGATATAGGTAGGTCTTAATTTCGAATTCTTTCATAACTCAAGATGTGTCTCACATCATAATTATTTAGTTAAAGAAGTTGTTCACGGAAACTTTATTTAGTGACACACATGTTCGATTCAGGCACTTCAAAATATTCTGGAGATTTCGGTGTCCCTTTAAAGACAGGGTCTTTCATACACCTTAGAGGTAACATAAAATATTGTAGTTGTTGAAAAATCGGTGCTGATATTTGTGTGTTCTTGCTGCCTTTTCTCGCTCAGATAATTGTCATGTGAAATAATGAACTGCGGGCCTTTTATTGAGTTTTGGGTATTTAGATGATTAATTGCTTTAACATTATTCCCAGCACAAGAATAACAGAATAAATCTTATTTTTACAATATGTCCAAAAAACATATAAATTAATAAACACTGTTTTCAGTACAACAACCCAAAGTCTGAATCTGAGTCAGACAGCTGAAGTGTGTGTTTTTATAGCAATGCGTGACGCATATGACTTTATATTGCATCCAGTGTTTGACTGTTCGTCTATCTTGATAACGATGTCAGAGTTTTTCATATATTAAAAAGAAAACAAAAAATGATACCTTTCTGGAAAGACTATTATGGTTAAATGACACATTTTTGTGATCGTGGCATTAATTGGGAGCATACATTGTCGTGATTTGTATTAATAATAATAATAATTAAATTTAGATATTGTAATGCACAATTTTTCGAGCTCTAATATAGTTTGTTGCTTATGATCTAATTTCAAATGTGCAAACAAGTATGACAATCAAAACTGTGCTAATTATCATCACTGGTGCCAAATCGAGCATTTTTATTTACCAAGTTATAAAATAAAAATGGTCTAAAATCAATGAAAACATTCTAGCTAATGCGAGAAATCCACGTAAAATTACATTATTTTGGGTAAAGCATATTTTGTTATCAAAGTCGCGACTTTTGACAATTGGCAAGAGTTACAAAGTCGTTGCCAAAATCCTTCCAGACCAAATGCCCAAAAATAAAAAAATAAAAATAAAAAGAGAAGATTTTAAATTCTTTTTTTTTTTTTTTTAATTATCAATCTTTTTATAACACTTAGTTACTTTCATTTTTACGTGCCGCCGTTTTGCCATTCTCAGCCTTTCGAGTTCGAAGAAACGCCTAGCTGCTTGCACGTCTGCTCACTGCAGCACGTTGCGTTGGCCTCGGAAGCTGGTGAAACAGTCGCGAGTTTTAGTACTGCGTATACGAGTGAACGCAAGCGCTGTGTGTTTGCGTTAGCGGAGCCCAAAATTGCGGTCTTGGATTGGCGCACGGCGATGAGGCGCACGCACAACGTGGAGCACGCAACTCTTAATGCAAACGCACAGCACTTTCGTTTGCTTCTATACGCAATACTAAAACTCTTCAGTAAGGTACAATCCCATAGCGGCTGCAGCACTACGTTGGGACAGTGAAGAGTGTTGTTTTCGTTCGGAAATGACATTCCGCGAGGCATGATCGCGCGCTGTTCCGCCGTGCCCGCTGAACAGGAGAATCGGGGGACCCTCACTAGAACGCTTCCCGTTTCCACCGCAGGAGGGCGAGCAACGAGCTGGAGATGCGAATAGTCATGTGGTGCTTGCGCTCTTTCGGGAGCTTCCTATGGGCTCTAAAAGTTACTTAATAATCTTCATTTTAAGAAAGCAAAGATTAATAAGTAAATTTTAGAGCTTATAGGAAGCTCCCAAAAAAGCGGAAGCACCATGATAGACCTGTGCACCGGTTGAAAAATTGACAGTGGCGAGGCAGTGGCGGCATGGAGAAGTCGCTGACTAATAAGGATAATAATAACCTTTTTTCAGAATCTTTAATTTTTTAATTTTTTTTGAGTAAATAAGACTTAAAAGGTTTTTTAGTTTTTTTTTTTCTTTTTTTTAAGCAATAATTTAAATTATTTTTTGCAAAAAAAAAAAAAAAAATGTGTTCAGCTGGCGGCGCGCCACGCTCAGTGTGCAGCGGCAGTGGCGCTGAACAGCTCCGGCATAACTTGCGGCAGCGCACAGGTCTACCACATGACTAGCGGCCAGTCACGTGCCACTCTTCTGCAGGCTCCTGGGGCGCCAAGTACAAATTCGTTTCGCGCCGTAAATATAGCTCTAAAAATATATTTTTTTTCATTGTAAATTTATTTTATGACATCCGTTTTCCATCCAGGCTGTTTAAAATTTTTTTTTTCCTTTGTATATGTTTTTTAAGAAAACAACCCAATTTTAGGACAAATTTATGTTGATCCGGAAGCGACCCGACATCAGGGATATGGGAGGGCCCACCACACATCAGCTTTCTCACAGAAGACTGGTTCACTGCAATCCATGAAAGAAGCTCAGAGAATAACAAGGCCAAGAATATGTTTAGACTTCAAAGTGAGATCTGCCCTGGTATACTGAGTAACTTTTCAGGCACAGTCTCCCGGTCAGGAAAGCCTTTGTAGGTTTGAATGTATTGTTGCTCGCTCACTATGCTTTTTCCATGGGTGACAATAGGCTGGCTTCTAGATGCACAGACAATTTTATAAATTTATAAAAAAAGTCGACCTATTATCGGTAATACCGTATTTGCTCGAGTAATAGCCATGCTGTTTATGAACAAAGCCTGTGGATCTGCTTTCCCGTGGAGCACGGGGATAGCGAATTGCCGCAATCAGCAGAAAAATGCCAGCGATTTACGGACCAGAGATAACATCTTCAGACGAAAATGCTATCTGCTCAGATCGCATTTTTATGGAGAATTGTGTTCTCAACCTTGTTATTTGTTGCGTTTTTTATGCAGAATGCAATGATTGGCTGTATGTGTGTTCTGCAGAAAAGTAGATGCAAGGGCCTTGTTCCCAAGAAGTGCGGCTATTACTCGAGCAAATACGGAGCAGTCGAATTTCATTAATTCAAACTCGAGGGGGACCGAAAATTTGTTTGAATAAAGCAGAGTTTGAATCCCCGGGAGCTTCCTCCCATAGGGACGCATAGGATGGGAACTGCATGTTAGTTTGAACTATCCGAAAGTTTGAATTAAGAGAGTTTGAATTAATGAGAGTCGACTGTATATGGTAGATCATGCTGGAATACATACAAACTATAGTCCGTTGCAGCTCAAGAAGGTAGGGCAAGGGAACGGGTAGTGGAGAAAGAGCGTGTGGAACGAGCAGTGAAGACGGTAGGAAAGCGCACTTTCCTTCTCTTGGTGACCCAGAAAAGTCCGCGCAAAGGCTTTGTATCCGGGTGGTGCTGAAGGGAAGTGCATGCAGCATCACAAAGAGACAATGGTGTGATGTAATCTGTGTCCATGCAAAACCCTGTCCTAGACACCACCTCAACTAAGACCACCACCGACCCCAGGCGCTGGAAGATTAAGGATCATCCTGCCCTAGGCACCACACAAACTAAGAGCACCACCCACCCTATAAAGCTACCGCATTTAAAAAAGTGTTTGGCAGAATGACCAAACATGTAGCCCATTTTTTTCTAGAGTGTTTTCTTGGTTTGGCGTGGAACCCCGTGAACGCTCTCGAGGACCCTTGGGGGCCTGCAGACCAGTGTTTGAGAACCATGGTCCTAGATAATATTAAAAAGTAAATTTTGGAGGCTTATGTTCCAAACCCAGGAATTGCATCTGGAAAGCCCCAGCAAAGGACTGAGGATTCATTCCGACCACCTAGGGATGTTCCGACATGCAACCGAAATTAGTCACACAGCAACTTCTCTGCAATAAGCCACCGACAGATTGCGGGCACCTCGGCCAGGATTCAAACCTGCCCAGTGGGAACCCATAGGCCAGCACTTTGCCTCAGAGCCACCGAGGCGGAGTTCTGGGTAACATTAGAGATTAGTTTCCTATCGCCATTCCACGGTGTCATTACACACAGATAGACAGATGAATTATGACTGTAGAAAGTAAAACCTTCACTTACACTAATAAACAACTAGCACAAGATGATCTTTAATGCTCGTATGACTGCCTTCAAATAAAAGTGTGGGCACCATTATGGCAAACAAGGTTTCTACCACCTCTGCTACTTTGCATCCTCTACGAGACTCAAGGAACTCAGATAAGCTAGCACAGTTTTATATGCATTCCATTATTTCAGAATGTCAGTATTGAGCTATCCTTCTCATTGGACAATGTCAGAACCTGATTTCAGGCACCGCAAAGGCTGCAGTCAGTTTTGTGCCACAACTTTAGCTCATACGAAAGCAAATGAGCAAACAGATGCTGCCCTACTTTGTTTGAAGCCCAGGTGAGGCACACGTTGAATAGGGGTATTGCGCTCCTTCATGAACTGGAAGAGACGTTGCAGAAATTCATCAGCACCGTTGCTCATCCTGTTCTGTGGAGCTGCAGGCACGGCGGGAGCGGAAGAAATGGCCAGGGGAGAATTGCCTCCCTCGGAGGACTCGGAGCCAGAGTTGTGCTTGTGGCTGCGCTTCTGCTGACGGCCCCTCTCTGGTGGAGCTGCAAAAACACAGGCAAAACGTTTCTTCACTTTGTGCTCTTCACACCACGTAGAGTCAGGGGTCTTTCAGTCACCTTGCAAGCTAATGCGAAAGGCTGGATCACTGACATTCTTATTCGGACTATTATAACAAAACAGCCAGTGAGCTAATGATATCATATACAAAGTGCACGGCGAGATACCCACGGAGAAGTTTAACTTTTGGGAACAGTTAGTGCTGCAAAAGCTCTTCTCATAAATAAAAAGTTGGGAATACTGTAAATATTTTTACCTATCAAGCAGTTCCTTTTGTCGACGGGTTGGAGGCGGGCAAGTTGGCTCATGCTTGTGCATAGAGCCAGCTGAACACACACAAGGTGTTCAATTTGTAAGTAGAAGAGATTTTTTTTTTTTTTTTAAAGCGGGTGAGAGTTAGACGAGTGCTGTCTTCACCATCATCAGGTGCGGAAGAAATTAGATGAGGGGATAATCGTCAAGATAAGTTGACTAATTAACTAAACTTTGTTAATTCACTTTTTAATTATGTGTTTTACGGGTAATGTTGCAATTGCAATATTAATGGCAATTACTATTGGAGGTAGACCATTTGAAAAAATTCGCAAAAAGGTATTGGTCTTCTAGATATTAATCTATCAATTTTCACATTCTTTCGACAGATTTAAAAATTGCATGCAAAAAGAGCGCCGCAAGCCTTGCACACAATGACGCTTAGAAGAGTGACATAGGCGTTTCAGTCACGTCGTCACCTGTGTGGTCAGCGCCACACATCAAGCACACGCTGCATACAAGGAATGCACCATATTGATTTACATTTTATTTTATTTTGCTGTAGATGCCGGTCACTTACAGGTCTGTACATACGTCCACCTTCTCGACAAACTCTCCCTGGAGCCAAATGCCCTTGCACGAATCGCGTGATAGCCCCTCCATGCCCTGCTGGAAACACTTTTTGAGAGTGCCTCACACCCATGCCTAGACAGTTGCTTCCAGCTTATTAATGACCGGGATATGGTGTTCTCGCAGGGCTTTTTCATTGCACCCAACAGGTGATAAGACACTGGGGACTTGGCCAGGCCATACCCATGCACAGCAGAACGTCTGACTGGTCATACAATATGTCAGCAAGACGGCCGATTCAGACACCGGCCTCACGTTTTGTGGTCATTAATAAGCTGGAAGCAGCTGTCCAGGCGTGGGAGTGAGGCACACCCAAAAGGTGACTCCATCAGACCATGGAGAGGCTGCCGCACATGTGGTGCAAGGGCATTCGGATCCAGGGAACGGCTGTAGAGAAGGTGGATATATGTACAACATCCAAGTGACCACTATTTGCAGCAAAAATATAAATTGCAAATCAATAGCTTACGATAGGGACAACACGATTAAAACAACTACTTCACTCTTGCAAGCCTCATTGTGGGCAGGGCTTGCAATGACCTTTTAGAGTGCAATTTTTCAGTCGGGTGAAAAAAATGTAAAAAATTTATTGATTAATATCCAGAACTGTCAACTATTTCACAAATTCTTTAAAGTGGTCTGGCCTGGAATAGTAATTGCTGTCAATACAGCAATTCCAACATGACCCACAAAAACAATAACTAAAAGTTTACAGATTTTAGTTAATTAGGAAACTTAGGATTACTATCATCCCCTCGTCTAATGTCTGTTGAGCTTTATAAATGCATGGTGAAGATGGCACTAATCTAACTCTCCCCCCTTTTGAAAATCTCTTTTAATGAAAGTTAGACACCGTGTATAGAGAAAGGCAAGGAAACTGGGAGAAATAGGCGATCGCAAGACTAACAACTGGAATATTATTAAGGATCTTTTTCCTCCTCTACTCTGTTTCCACTACTCTCCGGTTTTAAAATTCTAAAATGTGGAGCTGCTGCTTCTTTATTGCCCAAAAATGTCCCGCAGGATTTTTTTTTTTTTTTTGTGCAGCGCAACGGATAGGACACTAATACAGTCATCGGCCCTTCCATCAATTTTGAGTGTCTCCAATAATTTGCACACATGCTTGTCCTAGTTTTTTTCCAACGATGTTGGTGGTGTGCAACCTTGCAGTGCATTGGCACCCTCAACAATGGGCTGGTAGGTGTCCTCCTGCTGAGAGGTTGTTCAATGAAGCAGCATGTTCTTTCGTGCTTTCAATAATGCAATGGCCAGTTTGGCCTATATAGCACCTACCACACGATAATGGGATGCTGTATACAACTCCTTTCTCGCGTGTGAAATATGTTATCTTGCGAGCGCTGCCACACACTTCTCTTTTGTTGCTTGCCTCTTGGTTTACCTTGCAGCACATGAAATAAGCCTTACTGAGCACAGAATAAACCACCTGGGCACTTTGCCAGTCAGGTTTCCCCATGCTTACCACGCGACAATCACACCCTCTCACACCACTTGGCTACTAACACTACTCTCACCCCCTTTCCCTTCGACCTTCTGCTCGGCATGCATGTGCGCCCAGCTGGCTCACAAAGCTACTTTCAGTTCCTCGGCCTCAGTTTGCTCTTCAATCGCGAGTGTTGGTCGTCAAGAAGGATGCTTGCATAGCTCGCAAGGTGAAAGCAGTTCCAAACGTTGTGCAGTCTGTTGTATGGTAGGTAATCGAAATGTACAGGAGAAGCAGGCCCCAGTTTTGTTGTTCTGGTTCCCAAAGGATCCTACGCGATAGAAGGTACGGAAAAGTAATGTCACACGCGACGACTGGGACTGTCGGATGCAACGATTTTGCCTGTGGACTAGTTCACGGTCGAGTCGGCCAAATATTATGTATGGAGAGATCATTGTGGACGATGGCAAGTTCATCCGCGACAATCTCCTCCTCGTCGCTCGATAGGATCGCTAGCAGGTCAAAATCAAAATGACCAGCTTCCAACGTCATTTGATAACAATCACTCTCGAGTCTCATTGCTGCTGTGATCAGCTAGACACGTCACAACTAGAAGATTCTGACGAAGTGGGCGATGCCGTAGACGTCATTGTCTCGAAACCAGATGCTCGAAATGCGGAAGGTAAATGAGGAAGCCGAAACGCAAGACAGCCAAGTCTGCAAGTGCGTGCAAGGGGACGTTCCAAATTGCACTGGCTGTGCCGCCATACCGCTAGGGACAGTGGACAGTGGACAGTGTATGTCACCGACCATTCAAACATGGCAGCCTTCCTGGACGGGCGGATCCCAGAGTCCCGCGACTAAACCGAATTTATTTACGAAACTAGCGCATTGTTTACAAAACAAATTTAGCGCAAATATATTTACATCCAATAAGTTTTAACGATACAGGTGTCTCAATGTTTTTATTGTTGGCGTGCCCTAGCCCCTTTAATTGTATGCAGCGAGAAGGGTGTTACGGGGCCACCCAGAGGGGCCTTCCCAAAATCAAGTAATCACAAAATCGGCTTAACTGCTTTCATGCGCTCGAGGTTTTTTTTTTTTGGTGAGAAGTGACCAAGAGGAGTAGCCAACGCGCCGACCGGCGTGGGTGGCTCAAGCGGTCGGCTAATCTTTCAGAACCAAACTAAGGAGCTATCGAACCCTCGCTAGACTGCAACACCCGTCTCTAGTCAAACGGTTAAAAGTTTAACTACATGAAGTCTGTCTTCCTCGCTCAGCTATTTCATGTTGTTATATACAAATTACTAGTGATGGACCAAATCTGCCAAACTTCAGATTCGGCAAAGTTTGGCACATGCCAAACTTTTGGAGGAAAGTTCGGAAAAGATTCGGCAAAAATTCAGTAAACGTCTTCGCACGCGCGAGAACGCGACGGGGCCATGAATTGCAAATGGAAGCCGTGCGGTTACCATCGTACAGCGTAGTACTACCAGCGATTACGGCGAAATGCAGAGTAGGCGACAAGGCAACTGTGTTTGTCAGCCTTTGTGAGTGTGGTTATCTTCAATATTTTCTGCCTCAAGAACACAAGATCGACCAGAAATGAATGCAAAAATGACGCAGTTCACTGCGCAAGTGACAAATGTTGGAGTACATTCGCGATAAACGCGATTTTCATTTGACACTTCCAGTGATGTAACGAGGTAGTTGCAACATTGACTGACAAGTAACTAAAGCACTCCTTGCCATTATAGCAATGCCGTTTTCGGCTCACAAGTAGTTTATGCCAAAACAAAATAATATTGCGTTTCAATTAGCGTTATTTCACAGTTTTCATCTAGTATCCGCATAAAACTAAACAGAACTATCATGCTCGACATTGCACATCTGACATTCCTAACTCTTCCCATCTTCCTAAACATCCGGTGTGTCCTAACATCAGAAACCGGCATTTTAAAAGTTAAAAACAAGACATTGCGAATATGGGACGCACACTTGCATGCAAAGCTGAAGTGACTCAAATCGAAAAATATGCATATTTACAAAAATATTGTTATCTCTTCTGGAGAAGGCTGAACAGCCGTAGCATTCATTTTCACACATGAAACGGTGATTCACAGAGAAAGTATAGAATACAGTGTTACCGCCTTTTTTTTCAACAATACACACTTGCAGGCTTGCACTGATGAGGCCTCAAAACCGAAACTCGCGTATCGTGACTGCGCTGACCACGTCTGCTACTAACCAACCCCATTGTCACACCACTTAGGCAAAAAGTCACTTCAAAATTACCAGTAAACACACAGAAATAACACCGATACAATTATATTGTAGAATATCACCCTATTTAGTAACAACTGTGTCAAAATGCATTAAAAAAATAAAATGTATTTTTGGCCGAATCTTAGAAAAGTTCGGCAAATATTCGGCTTTGCCAGATCTCAAGATTCGGCGCCGAATTTTCGATTCGGCAAAAGTTCGGCCCACCACTACAAATTACTTATCACCTGGCAAGTAGTCATCACCTTCATTATGATTCGAAACAAACAAGCCATCAAAAAGTATTTTTTTCCCCCGATTCCTTTTGAAGGAATCTAAAGCCTGCGACCGTGTGTTGGTGTAAGAGGGCTGAAACCTCTTTTGGGAAGTGATGGAAGGAGACAACCTACAGCTAAAATTCCACCGCGGTAATGAACACTGAAGAGCAAACAACAAATCTTCGGACTCACATCAATTTACTTTGTTTGCCACCACGCCGACAACACCAACTGCAAAAGCCACCAGAGATGCGGAGAGTCGCTAAACAACCTGTTCCGGCTCGTTCTTGGTTTTATGCTAGGTACTGTCCGTTTTACTGGAGTTGTGAATAGTCAACGACAGAAAGAGAAGGGCAGGCCATTTCGTTCAAATGCCTGACCTCCAGCACACACTCCATGCCTTCCGCTGAACTTTGCCTGTGCGCACGTGCTCCAGGAGCTTGAGACATTGAAGTGTTTTCCAAGGTAGGGAAGCTCGCGCTGGAGGTGAGACAACTAAAGCTCTTCCCTGCAGTTCTCACCTTGTCAGTGACTCTAAATCCATACTCATATAGCAATTAACGTTTCTCCTGGATGAACAAACTGCTGTTTCTTCAGCTAGGCACAATTACCTGTTGCCATGCATATGCATGGCCAAACATAAATTTATGCTCTTTATAACACTGAAGAAGCGAGAAAGGGAAATTGTAACCATAGATTCAGCACTGTCCAGAAAGCATGGCATGTTTAAGCTCCGTGATAATGTCACCGAGCATTCCTCAAGTGATGCGTACCTTGGCTACTGGGGGCAAAAATCCAGTTTTTATGGGCATCTCGGTACAAGTTGCAAATCTGGAAGACGACAACATAAAAAAACCAAGCTGCAATTTATACAGGGTGGAACAAGGAGATGGCAGGCTCTTTAAATCGACCGGAAAATTCGGTTTCTTAACCTATCGCGCTACGACTTTGTGCAGCGTTGCCCACAGATGGTGCATTTTTTTTGTAAAATTTTCAAAGAGCGAACTTACCTGAGGAAAAAGTAAAGAAAGAAAAAGGCTTAGCTCCTATGGAAATGCAGCGACGCCACCGGTCTTCAAAGAGCACGGCGCCGTTTCCCACGGGACACAAGAGGTGGCGCAACGAACGCCGCCAACGAACGCGCATACGGCGCGCCAGCGTCTTTAGCAGACAATCTTTTCGACTCAAAAGCGGCGCGCGTTCCGCAGGTGGCGACAGTCGCAGAAACAAAAACAGGCGCGGTAACAACAAGCAACTGCGGTTCCTTGTCTGCTAAATACGCCGGCTCTTGGAGTCGTCTGCTCGTTCGTTGGCGGCAGTTGGCGTCGCGACCGCTTGCGCCTCTCTTGTCTCCCGTGCGAAACGGCGCCGTGTTGTTTGAAGACCGGTGGCGTCGCTGCGTTTCCATAGGAGCTAAGCCTTTTTCTTTCTTTACTTTTTCCTCAGGTAAGTTCGTTCTTTGCAAATTTTACAAAAAAAATGCACCATCTGTGGGCAACGCTGCACAAAGTCGTAGCGCGATAGGTTAAGAAACCGAATTTTCCGGTCGATTTAAAGAGCCTGCCGTCTCCTTGTTCCACCCTGTAGTACTGGCAGCTTAACCAGCTCAGTCCAAGTAGCTCAAATAGAGCATTGCACCCCCGCATGTTTGTTTCGCCTCACCTCCGAGCACAAATGCTTGTGTAAGAAAAGAAGGCTACTTTCCAGGGTTCAGGGTGGTCGCTTCACTCACATGCACGCAGGTGCACGCCATCTGGCATTTAGAGTGGTTTGGCTCGGAAAGCAAGTCGACATGGCCAAGATAGAGGCGAGCGGAGCTCACCCAAATGGTCGCAGATGAGGTCGTTGTGAGCGAGGGCCTCGTGGTCGAAGGTGTCGCGGCAGAAGACCACCCAGCACGGTCCCCGGGGCACCCGGGGGTCTACCCCGGCCAGGGCCGCCGGTTGTTGGCCCTCGAGGCGCTTGAGCGTGGCCCGGTAGCGGCAGTAGCGTGGAAACGATAGCACCACCACTCCAGCCGCCGCCTCTGGTGGAGAGCCAGCCAGCAGGCCGTACGTCCAGTCCACATCCTCAGTGATGCAGCTCACCAGGTCATCCAGGCCCAGCACCGCCTTCTCCGACGCCGCCAGAACCTCGTGCTGTAACCAAGCCAGGCCCATTCGGGAGGGAAAAATTGCTTTAGGGCCGAGCGATACCTTCACCGCTAGAGTTTTGGACAAGCTCAAAATCCTGTTCGATTCAACGACTCCTCCAGTGTCGGCAATTTGATTGAGCATTTCTTTGTCAGTGCATCAGGGTGAATGGCAGCTGGCATAAAGGCCGGTACGGAGCTCCCTTCACAGTTTACCCGGAATGCTTAGCGGCTACTACTGACTTATTGCCGCTATTCATGCACACAGCCATGCGTTCCACTGCAATGAAAGTTTTAATTGCACGGGGAAACGTTCAAATTTACTATATAATACCTGGGTCACGTCAGGTTAAACAAAGGTTCTCTTCAATTTTTATATACTGCAGCTGTCGCCAAATTTTCTAAACTGTTGCTCTTTGACGAAGCGAAAGAAAATTAAACATTAGAAGTAACACCATCTCTCGAGAGGAGCACCCCATTCGACTGTTGGCTACCTGCATCTGAGCTCGTCACTAAAATTTTGTGAAGATTCTGGTCTTACTTATTAAGGAGTGAAGCTACCCTTTGAAATATTTCGAGGCAAAACCAACTATTAAAATACACCTTCAACAAAGCTTTTCAGTTCGCTAGACGCAGGCACCAATTTTTTCCGCTTATATCGGTTGTCCAAATGTTTAGGCCATGTCCAAGCAAACAAGTTGCGACAGGCACCACATCTAAACAACTGGGTAAAATCATCTTAGGTGCGAAACATCAGTTTTCAGTTGTGTAAATCATCTTAGTATGCAATTAATCCAGATGTTTATTTTTACATTCAGCTAGAATCCCTCCAAAATACACTAGTATTGAAATTAGAGGGAAAAAAACTCAACTATTCTCCTTATTTCTTATTTCAGTTTAAAAAATAATGCCAGAGTTTTGCCTGCCCCAATTCGGTAAAGTGCAAAATCCAAAAATGAAGAATGTTGTGCCACATTTTCCTGAGAGTGCTGAGAACAGAAAGGAATGAAAAGCAATAAAAAAAAAAATACTCAAGCACCATAGTGACACAAAACCACATAAGGGAAATAAAAAATCCCATCAGACTGCCCACTCAATCCGAAATCCAGGACCTGCAATGTGTCAAGAGAGCAATTAAACTTTTAACTTGGTAAGTCCAAAAACAAAAGGACAGGCGGACCCTGATTCAAGATGGAAGGCTCAAAGAAATCGCACTTGATCCACTCCAGCCACCAGATTCAAAAGAGTATCTGGACAACCTATGAGTCAACTTTTCTAGTAGGGGGGTGAGAGGAACAAGGCAGTTTCGGTTGTTTGGCATCAGTTTTAATTCACATTTGACAGAAAAGATAATTAGGCCAATTCAGCCATTCCACTAGCCACTAGTTTTCATCTAGTTATGATAAGTATCTAAAACAACCAAATAAACAGAGGTCACCAGAATTAATCAACCTTTCTTTGGTGTATAAATACACAAACCCAATTTGAAAAGCTGCCAAAAAGCAACTTTTCGTCAACATATAGACAAGGAGTTATGGATCAGATACTGAGGTGTACCGGTGTGTAAAATGTGGGGAAAGCAAGCAAACTGATAAATAAAAAGCTGAGAATAGACTAACCAAAATATGTAACATTGGCTCTACCATTTTCAAACTATATGCACATAGAACACCTATGCAAGCATCATAGCTATATTGCCTTCCTGCTCACTAAATGAAGACAGAAGAGCGCACATCCTGCTATTCTTCGATGGAGCTTCAGAAGCAAGGTTAGCAGAGCTCTGAAAGAGAAGAAATCAATGGAGAGTCTAATCTAACAAGCTAGCAAGAGTTCACATAAACAGAGATTGGCTGCAATTATTGCTAAAACACCGGCTAATACTCCCAGACTTTTATTCTGGCCAAGGTGCAAACATGATCAGTGAAACGTTAGCGATTAACAAATCCAAAACAAGGAAACCAGGCACAAACACAACAGTTCCCGTGTTAGGCCTTTTCAAATGTGCTTAGGTTCCATTTATGCCGAATAGCCTCCAGCTCTCTTTTGAGCTCTTTCCTGCAATGCAATTGCTAGCCCCAAAGTGAAGCCAACGATTGAGAAAAGGAAACAATTTCAATCATAGCTTCTGCTCTCTCTATCATCATAAGAAAAAAAAAAGTTTACCCTACACCGGAAATATTTTAATCTAAATTTATTTTTGCCTTTTTATTAATGTTGTCATCCAATGTGTTTGAACCAAGGCAATTAGAGTGTGGACTAGTCAAGGCAGCAGTATTAAAGATATCTTTATTTCCCTCGCATTGCATGAAGCAAACCTGAAGGCCAGAACTCCGGATTTCAGAAGCACAAGTTTTTTGGCCCAATGCACAAATGTGCCTGTTAATGTTGAATTTAACAAAAATCAACAAGATTTTCACACAGGTACTTAGAAAGATTCAAATATGTTTCACCTAAGAGTAGGGACTCAAAATGAGGGTAAACAGGGATTGGGGTGACCGATAGAGGATATGCACTGAGCAGGAACTAAACAAGACATCTATATGCTTTGTCAAAATTGACGAGCAAAACACAACACAAATCTCAGTGAAAAAGATCATTTGTTTGTGCAAGAACTTGCGTGTTGGCTTGAGATGTTGTATGTAGCAGCATGTGATGTCGTGTTTGAACTGTATAAATTCCAGTCCTAAGTACACTGTAAATAGAGATAAAAATTAGGTAGTATTATATAACTAGCTGTACGTATTACACAGCAGTACAATGCTGCGTAGCTGCTTTTGTGCTTTACATAGACACTCGTGACATTGAATTTCTTTTTGACATAAAAGAAGTCCTACAGGAGATTAAATTTCTTAACCACAGCAATTAGATTTCAAGCAAGATAAGAATATTTACATTAACTTGTTAAACAGTGTTAAATCAGTGAACCTTTACGATAAAACTGTGACATCATAAAAGACAGACCACACCCCCCAGAAGTCAAATTCATCACTTTCAAAAGAACTCGTGCCTCCTGTCGGAGACTTGGTTTGAGGATTCCTTGATAGGAAACTCAAGGAAACAAAGGCTGCCATTAAGAAGGGGAGGGATAAGCACCTTTGTAAACATTTGGGAGGAAAAGGTAAGTTTTAATGGGCACTAAAGCAAGTTCAATGGAGCCAACAGGATCTAGCTTCCTATTTCAAAAGAATGTTCGTGCTCGTGCATCCCATGCTCACCTAACTTCATACAAACAACTCTCAAACTGGGAATTCTTAAAATGGTGGATTGGGTAAAAAATTAGGTGGGTCAACTTTTGGAGTACAGCCCGAAACAGCTAAAAACAAAAAAAACAACAAAAAAAAACAACAACAACAACAACGATTTAGTTTTTTATCAACCGATGCCTATGTAAGCTGCCCTAGTCACTCCAAACATCTTTTTTTTTCTAACAACTTGTGGTTATACTTGTTTTTGAAGATGCCAAAGGAGCAATTGCTATTGCTGTTAGAACTCATTGTCTTTCCTGTTCAACAAATTGTTTGAACACAGGTGACGTGATTTCTCACGGTGTACTACTTTTTGGTGTTTTTTCCCCCAAGAACAAAATTTGACAGAAAAAAGGGGTGGGCTATCTTTTGAGGCTGGGTTATCTCTCAGAATTTTATGGCAAAATATATTTCATACACAGTTGCCCCAGTGCACACACATGGAAGGTACAAGCACTTGCATGCAAACTGATTGGTCTTAACTCGACAAGGTTTGCATGCAACACTGCAAAAGAAATACGGACATAAGCGTGGAATTTCTGAACATACTTTTGGTACCGAAAAGTGTGATAAGTTATACTACTGCTAAAAGCCACACGCTCATTCCAAAATGTACACAGTGCCAAACGAAAGTGGAGCATAAGTTTAATAGCGATACATGAAGAGGTATGCCTGATCACATTATTTCAAGTGGTGGGAATAAAAGTATTATTATTATATTAGTGACTGCCATTTTAATGCGAAAGCATTAACTGCCCCATGGAGCGTAGCCGGCGTTGTCTGTAACCGTCTGTAACAGCGAAATGGCAGTTAAATTCCCATTGGCCAAAAGCACAGCAACGCAGATGCGTCACGCAAGTCGGCAGGGCGCTCAAGGTCAAAGCGGACGCGCCTCAGAAATAAAACACAAAGAAAAGCACAGCAATGCAGATGCAATGTCACGGAAGGCATGGAGCCGGCGGGGTTCGCCGCGCCTGCACTGTGGGGGAACGTGATGTTACTGCCGGAGCGCCGTGTGCGATAGGAAGACGTGGCGCGCTGCTTGTAGGAATGCACTGCGTGTAGGAATGCTTTTGCATTCCTGCACGTAAGCAGTCAATATAGAAATGATTCCCTCGGGATATCATTAATAAACATGGTGGACTTCAGCCTACGTGTGTGAAGTGATAATTAGCAAATGAATTACCTGAAATGCATTTTTTTCTTTTCAATCAAGAGGATATTGTGTCCAAAAGCATGCTCAATAAGCTACACCTCGAAGTTCTAAAAGGAGCATGTATACTGGAACCTTAATGCATGCAGGTGATTAACCCCTTAAAGGGATGCTGAACCGAAATCTGGATTCCACAAAACAAGGCGGCAAAAGCGTGCAACGGGATGCTACAAACACAAAAACATCACTCATACAGCGATATCTCGAACGGATGACCCTATTTCTCTAAAAAAAGGAAACGCATTTGACAGATATGTTGACGTCTCGCTTCTTCGAGAAGGAGAGGGAACGGCCTTGCGTCTTCTCCGCCTCGCCACCTTGAGGGGGCGAAGCGAAAGGAGGAGGAAACGAGATATCTTGACGTCACGCGCCTCGTCGGCCTCATTCAATCTCGACCTCTTTTTCCAAAAATATGGCCGTCCATTCGAGATATCGCCTTACGAATAGTGCTGTAGGAATTGTAGCGTCCCGCCTATAGCTCCTGCATTGTTTTCTGAAATCCAAATTTCGGTTCACCATCCCTTTAAAGGAGAGGTGCAACGATATTCAATTGGAATGTTTTTCGCTTTACACAAGCTTACTGGCACTGGTGGGACTCAAGGATACTCGCACGCAACGCCACTGGCCAAGAAACTCCTTTGTTGCGGTGTAATTTCAAGGACAAAAGAAATCATTTCCATTCAATCTTTCCTTTGCAAAATTCGATGACGTAACGTGGGGATCGCAGTACAGCCCAATGACGATATTTGAATGCAGTTCATAGATTGGACCCGAGCATTGCGTGGGCACTCGATTTGGGCTCGTTTTAATTACTAGCTCGAGAAGCATTCGGGTAGTGGCCCGTGTCCAATCGCTGCAACGACGACAATAGCCGAGCCATAACAATCTCTGGAACTCAGCGCGTGTCCTGTGCTTTGCCAACCCCAGCGCGTAGCTATGATCAACATTGGCGGCATATAATCGGCTCCAGATCACGTGGCCGCTTGTTCTGGCTGCGAGTTGAGGGGGTGAACGCTGCTCGTTTTTCTTTAATTTTTTTTTCTGGGACTTCTATTGCGTGGGGTGAAAAACGAATGTGTGTTTCATAGCTCATTAACGTCAGGGATCCGTTCTAAGTAGTATTTGTGCAAAGTACAAAAATTGTTGCATCGCCCCTTTAAGTGCCACTTTTTTTTTTTCCAAAAGTAACCTAAAAGTGCCATTTTTTTTAATTTTTATTCCTCTAGTATAACACATAAAATTTGAAAAGTTTACTACGCAAAAATCAGCAGAGGCAAAAAAAATATTTGCCAACTAAAACGAGTGCTGCCATCTATGACCAGCGCCGCAAAACTACTCCGACGAGCCTAGCTTGTCCGTGGAATTGAGGGCTACCGAAAAAAACCACCCGACGAGCTGAGCTCATCCATGGCATTTTTAGTCAGAAAGTGGCCGACGAGCTCAGCTCGTCCAAGGAACTTAAAGGGTTAAAGGCAACGAGTACATAATTGGGCAGGAAAGCACTCCAATAACAGCATCACAGTCAGTGTTATGCAAAAGAAAAAGAATAGCTCTGAAGCCGTCCATTGTTCTGGTTACACCTCATTCTTTCCTGCTGTGTGTACACTGACATGGCAAAATTACCATGCTTTGCTTTGCACTGTGACCAGAATTCCATAAGATGAGACACAAATGAATTGCCCAGTGATATCCGGAAGCTGTTCAGTTTTTGTGCTGGTCACCTAGAGAGGTCAAAGTCACATGTGATTTTTATTTCATTACAGGAAGCCCCAATATTTGTGAAATAAAGTATGAGTATCAATACCAAACTGCATGCCAAATTTAGCAAGTATCAATGGCTGGTCTTTGCATGACGTCACATCATGCATGGTATTCCCAGGGTCGCGGGCATTGACTTATTCCCGTTATTAATCAATGTGTTCGATGGTGCGTGCAAAGAATGTCGTCAAAGAACAGAGCTTGCCTCACTGCCGTAAATTTTGTCCTTCTTAGAACAAAGTTATTTTGACGAGACAGCGGTCGGAATCAGACTCTGCAAAGAGAGCGCTTCACCAGAATACGGTCTCATGAAATTGACCTCACTGCAGAGAGCTACTTCGTGCTGGGTGTGTTCAGATGGACGGTCAAAGAGGTGTCTTGACTGTCTTTTGTACTCAATTAAAGTTTCATATGAGGTAGCAAAGCATGTTCATACAACAAAATAAACCTTACCTTAAAAAAAAAAAAAAATTGTTTTTGTAACACAAAAATGCGTCTAAGAGGAGGTGGAACTATAATTTTCTCAATTGCGCGTAGATGCAACTTTAAGGGTCACAGGAATAAAAAAATGGAATTTCCTACAATGTAAATATTTTGTATAAGGCATGCTAACAGCTCTACCTGAAGCAGTTAGATTTAGTTTATATTTAAAGTATAATAGGATGACCAACTTGGCCGTTTGCACAACTCTTCCATATTTAGGCATTTTTATGTGATTTGTTAACACATCTTAGAATGAAGTTTTTTGGTTGAAACTTTCTGTACAGAGGTTTTCATGCTTTGTTAAATTTTAACAAAAAGCTAGCACACAACTATTGCAAGTTCATAACTGAAGAATTACCCGAGACTACGGTGACGACAGAAAAATGACAGGAAGGAGAAAGAAATCGCAGCTAAACTTTTATTGATACAGAATACATTTATATATGGTCTGAACAAGAAAAGGGGGAAAGGGGAACCAGGGAAAAGGGAAAACCCACGAATGACACACTCTCAAGGACAAAACAACTGAGTTCAATGACAAAACCATGCGTTTTGTCCTTGAGAGTGTCATTTGTGGGCTTTCCCCTTTTCCCTGGTTCCCCTTTCTCCGTTTTCTTGTTCAGACTGTGTATAAATGGATTCTGTGGCAATAAAATTTCAGCTGTATTTGAGATTTCTTTCCTTCTGTTGTTTTTCTGTCGTAACCACAGTCTCGGGTAATTCTACAATTATGAACTTGCACCAGCTCAATTGCGCCCTCACGTTGTGTTCACTATTGTAAGCGTTTTTTGGATCATGCCTAGAAGTTTTCGAAATATTGAAAAAGTCAAAATTGTGCAATTTTTGTGCGGCAGTTAATAAACATAATCATCTTTGATTTTCTCCAGATTTCCCAGGATGAACCCACGTAACTCAGAATCCCCAAAAACATGTTGCATTATATTGTTTTACATTAAAAAAAATAAGCGTTTTGCCAGGAGGCTTCCTGTCTCAACGACTACACTCCGTTTCACGATAACTTGGCAAACTGTGGAGGCAACGGCCCAAGCGACCCAATAAGAGTGTCGGAGCGAGGTGCCTTTGTCACGGGAGCGTTCGTTGCAATGCGGGACCCAGAGGAACAATGCGGGACCCAGAGGAACCGGCTGTCATCTGCTGGCCAAGAGTCGTCTGCTGCGAAATGAACCAACTTCTGATTCGTAATGTCTACCACCACAACACTGCTGTTCACTAGAGTAGCGAGCTCTTCGGGAACAGTTCGTGAGACAACAATAGGCTCAATTTACCCTCAAATCTGTGGGGTTCTAATGCCAGGGCGATATTTTGAGCAGAAGCGGTCGATTACACGGCCTCAACCTTTCAAACATCGTTCAAAGCCACATTGTTCTCGGAAAAGTGTTGGTCCGTATTAAAGGGGCCCTGCAACGACTTTTTTCGTTTTTTTAATTTGCAACGAACCTGAGCACACTGAACGTATAACTTAGTAAACTTTTTCTTTTCTCGAAATTCACTTTATTTTAAAAGTTATACTAGGCATATTAAAATTACAACAACAAGCGAAAAATAACCTCCTTCATGACGTCCTTGGGCCTCTGTCCCCCCTTTTCCCACGCCCGCGGACCACGGTGACCGAGGAATGTGGGGAGGACGGGAAGACGGGGAAAGGAGGTGAGGCCGAGGAGAGAGAGCTGCCGGTAGAACAGGGCAGCTCTCTCTCTTCGGCTGACCAGGACCAACAACGTCATGATTTCGTCACATGCCGCGCGCGTTCGATACCACGGGGCGCCCCCGTAGGAGTAGGAAGTTTCCGTGTCGTCTGGTTAAAATATGACGCACCGATATTTAGTTACTCTCTCCGTGCCCGCTGGGTTGCCCAAACCATAAGAGCCGTGAAAACCGCAAAAAAGGTAGATGCTAAAATAGGATTGCGGGGCCCCTTTAAGTGGTGTTGAAAAGTAGCATATCTTTGTCTTTCCTCAGCGTCGAGTAGTATTGAGGTCAGGAGTCTGACCGTAATACTACTAAAAGAAAAAGAAGCCTAGAACTACTTTTTGTGGCGGACGGTGCTTTACACCGTATCCACAGTGGTCGCAGTTGGTTGCATTATCTCACGGACACCATAAAACATTATATATAAAAAAAAATTTAAAAAACTTGCGAGTTTGTTTTTATTAGTGATGTGGACTGCCCCCGAAAACTAAGCTTTGTGGTGCACTCGGTCCTTAGGGTGTTGTGCTTGGTTGATTGCGCTGCACTGCACTACTTTCCCAGTGTAGTATTTTAATGTGGGTATCCTGTTGACAAAATGATTATTTATCTAGACATCACTATACTCCGTTTCTAATTACGATGGATTGCAGCGGACGTTACGAGTTATCTCAGCCAATTTAGCGTATTAAAGGGGCCCTGCAATCATATTTAAGCGTCTGCCTTTTTTGCGGTTTCTACGTCTCTTGGGGTTCAGGAAAGCCAGCGGGCATGGAGAGAATAACTAAATATCAGTGCGTCACATTTTAACCGGACGACGCGGAAACCTCCTCAGCCTACGAGGGCGACCCACGTTGCCGAAAGCGCGCGAAATGTGACGTCTTTGGTCCTGGGCTTACTACTGGTCAGAGCCGCTAAAAGCTTTTTTTTAGTCGAGATACAAAATATAAGTGTCGCGAACAGTTTCAATTATGTATGAAACTACTTTTTGTTCAGTATTTTAGATCAGAAAAGAAACAAATGCAGTTTGTAAAGTACGGAAACAAGAAATGATCTGTCGACGGACCCGCCACCAAGCGGCGGAAAAAACGGCGCATACTAGAAAGGGCTAGTGGGATGAGGCCCCGACGAACGGCAAGCGTAGAAAAATCTCGGGTGTATGCGGCTGGCGCTGCGATCGTATACCGGCTCGAGCATCCGACCGCTTCAGAGCGTTCCGAAGGCCTTCGGCGCCGGCTTGGTTGGCGATTTGGCCATTTGGCGGTATCGCAGCGCGAAGTGGCTCCCGTTCTGAACTGATCTTTACCCCGTGTTTGCTGTCGTTTGTGGCCAATGAAGTGTTATGCCGAATTAGTCTTTACCCCGTGTTTGCTGTCGTTTGTGGCCAATGAAGTGATATGCCGAATTAGTCTTTAATCGCGCAGCAAATGCAATGCGAGCCGCCCTGTCCGCCCGCTTCATACAGCCTATCCAAAACATGCTTTAGTGGCGCCCTCTCGAGCCGTCGACACGGAGTGCGGCAGCCGTGAACGCTCGATGAGCCCACTACCCTTCCTCTAGTTCACGGCCACTCAAGCCAGGACCTACGACGTCATGAAGGAGGTTATTTTTTGCTTGTTTTTGTAATTCTAATTTGCCTATAACTTAAAATAAAGCGAAATTTGAGAAAAGAAAAGTTTCATTAAGTTACTACGTTCAGTGCGCTCAGGTTCGGTGCAAATTAAAAACCAGTAAAAAAGTCATTGCAGGGCCCCTTTAAGGGACCAATGCGTCACTGCAGCCCTCTCCAAGGTCACGTGACACTCGCACGACGTGTCAGGCTTGGGGGGTGGGGGATACGACGTTACGGCCGAAACATTGTCCGGATCTATTTTGTTGACCCAATATTTGCTATGCCACCTAAAGCTGACCTTTCGGCTGGTTATGTCGATTTTTCATTAATAAAAAGTTGCCCTTGGGGGGGCCTAGAGAAGGCAGGCAGTCCCTCCCCCCCCCCCCCCCCCCACCTTAATTCGCCCAAAGATGGTATAGAAAGTTGCATTTAAAAAAAAGAAAAAGGAACGAATTGGAAAGCTATAGTCAGATACAACCTAAGAAAGACAGTGCTAGGGGCAAAAGGGCAGAAACGAGGAAAGCTGAAGTGGAGAGGACCGACCTTCTTTCCACAATGGCTTTTCTCATGTGCAACCTTTTCCCCCTCGCACTGCCTTTCTTAGGTTGTATCTGACTATAGGTAGCGTCATTGAACCAGCGTTGAGCCATTGTGCAAGTGATGCTTCTGGTGTTTGTAACGCCACCGCACACTGGGTGACGTTTGCATCATGCAGCAAAGGCTCTGTGAAGGCTCATGAAAGGTGCTCCATGGAGGCGCTGTGCCTCCTTCCTTAATTATATATGACGCATGGTTTTAAAGGATCACATAAAAAGCACAAGTGATGAAAATTAAAAAAAAAATGTTTTTAGTCATTGCCAGAAAATTCTGATTTTGGGTATTGTTCACGTTTGCTTGCCAATATCTGAAAGTTTGCAGACAATCGCTCAAGGTGCCATGTTTGAGAGTTTTTTTTTTTTTAAATAAAATATAAGTAATATAAATAACAATATTATTTAGGACAACTGACATTCACCCACACTGTTCCTTAATATTAATGAACTTCTAAATGCAAGTTTTACAATAACGTACCCAAATTTGTGCGTGCGTAAAGAAATAGTGTCGCTGGTATGCGCCCATTCAAAATACAGCTTGAGCTTGGAGCATGCACTATTTTTTGCTTACACAAAGCTTTCGGGTACACTATTCTAGAATTGCCTAATGTTATTACTTAAATTATTTACTATCAAACATGATCACTCTGGCGATGCACGTAAATGTGAGTGACAACCTAGATCTTTATGATCTAGGTTGTCACAAACCAACACGATTTATATTTGTACGAGTAAATAACAGGGGGGAGAGGGCAAGATCCAAACCTAAGTAATTAAAAAAATATTTGATATGTGTGCACGCACGATGGAAGCAAGCTTCCCCGCCCAAAGAAATTAAGCACCCCAATTTTTTGTATCTAACAAAACAAATCTTGAAGAATTGTAGACCGTTTAATTAAGTAGCATGACTGCGCTGTTCCCCCTCCTCAAATATAGCGTGGATATCCAAATTAGGCCATCAATAGTTACAAGTGAAGTAATTTAAATACTGAAGGTTAAAAGAACTTGCTCTCTAAATACCAGTTTATTAACTAATAAATTATTTTATAGAAAAGAGAACTCGTACATGTAGTGTGTAAAAATTAGTATTAAACATATTGGTATGTTTGAACACAAGCACACATTGTCTGAGCGACAAGAATACCGAAAGCAACTGACACTGACTACAATTTTACGTCAGGATCAATAAAGTATAGCATTTTATTAGGCACAGAGTCTGGAGATTAGAAGGTTCCAGTTTAATTGGTATGTGCAGCGCCACAAAAAACGAGACGCAATTAAAAAAATTAATATACAATAATATGGCATGCACAAAGTTTTTCAATCATTCTTTTTTCCAGAAGAAAAAGATATCCACCATGCAGTTATTTTAAGTAGAATAATTTGTGTGAACGATGATAAATATAAAAACAGACCGTTCCGAAATAGTTCTACTCGACAACAAATTGCCGAGCAGACTGTTCTACAATTAACGAGAAGTTTGCAATATGCTACGCAGAAACAAAATACACACCCACGGTGGTGTGTGTTGGAATAATAATAATTCACACCTGAATAGACAGCGATGCAGATGCTCACTCCATACTTGCACGAAGTTGTCGCATATGCTTGAAACAAACAGTCTACACCGTGAAGAATACTTCACAAAACTCACAATGATGCGCCCTTGTATCCCAACAAAGCATGCCTTCCTCAAGCGCTTAGCCGGTGTGCGGAAGGAGTCGAAACGAAACAAACAAAAAGACAAAACCACTTGGCGACACGATGGCTGGCGCCGGAGTGGCACAAGAGGGCAGCGACCGTGGCAGAGCTGTAAAAGCCGCGCAACCCGCACGCAAGACGAGCGCCAGTGCCACAACTATGGTGAGGGCGAGAACTACTACAGAGTGATTGAGGTCGGTGAATGAGCGAGTTCATGAGTTCGATGAGGGGCGTGAGTTCGAGTTCGGTGATTTCATGAGTTCGGTGATTTCATGAGTTCTGTGAGGGGCGTGAGTGGCACAGTGATTTCCCTACACCCCCCCACCCCCCCCCCCCTGTTTTTCTGAAAACACCCCCAGAATTCGCAACGACTCCTCTGATTTCAATGCCCCCCCCCCCCCCCCCCCCCCCCCAATTTCAATTCATGGGGAAACCCCTGGTTCGGCGAGTTCATGAGTGAGGACTTAAAGGTGAGCACGGCCGTGAGGGTGAGTGAGTTTTTAACTTTTTATTTTCAGCTAGCTGCGAGTGAGTGAGTTCAACCAAAAATGCCGACCTTTGCACCAGAGGCATCACTTGTACGAAGGTGCAACACTGGTCCAATGACGCTACCTAGCCTTCCACTTCTTTGTCTCTTTCTTTTTTTTTTTTAGATGCAACCTGCTTATGTTTTGCCCTCGCCACACCTGCCATCGGTTGAGGCATAAGGTTCCTAACACCGCCTATTCATTGATGGACGAAGAGCGTGTTGGTGTGGGTCAAGATTAAAGGGGGCATGAAACTATTTTTTAACTTCTTCCTTCTTAGATTTCCTCCTCAACTCACAAATCGCACAGCTTACCAAACAGTTCAAGAAGAGGGAAAGGAGGAACTCCAATTTTGCTCAGATTGATTTATTGGCGATTGATTGGTCCGGCAAGCATGTAGCTCCCACCACTGCACTGTTAGCTATGGGCTGAAGGGAAAAAGTGAGGTTGGGTGTCGTGTGACGTGCTTTGGGTACCGCGAAAGTACACAATGAAAAGGCAAAGAGCTTTTGAAGGGAAGGAGGAACGAAATAGACCGCTTAGTTTTCAAATTTTCGCATAGAAAATCAGGCGTTTGACTTTCTACCTTCTTTCTATTCGCCCCTCTAAACAATATTAGTAAAATTCCAATCTAAATTCATTTATCCCAGCCCAAACTTCATTTCATGGCCCCTTTAAAGAAACAATAAACATGTAGGACAGAGACAACACAACCACATCTTTCAACTAGCAACAGACATTACCTATTCATATGCTCCGTTACACCTTACGATGGACCACAGACAATGCTAAGAGTCATACAAGTCAATCCAATGTCGTGCGAGCGTTACATGACCTTCGAGAGGGGCACAGCGACGCGTTGCCACTTGATGCGCTAAATTGGCTGATATAGCTCGTAATGTCCACTACAATCCATCGTAATTAGAAACGGAGTGTAGTGATGTCTAGATAAATAAATCAATTTGTTTTGTCAACAAGACACCCACATTAAAATACTACACTGGGAAAGTAGCGCAGTGCAGCGCGATCAACCAAGCACAACACCCTAAGGAACGGATGCAGCACAAAGTTCAGGTTTCGTAGGCACACCACTAACAAAAAAAAAAGTCATTTTTTTTGTTTTTTTTTTATAATGTTTTATGGTGTCTGGGAGATAATGTGACCAACTATGGCCACCATGGATGCAAAATCGAGTACCACTAGTCATTGAGAGAGAGAGAGAGAGAGAGAGAGAGAGAGAGAGAGAGAGAGAGAGAGAGAGAGAGAGAGAGAGATAGCCTTTGACGGTAATTGACTGCATCATAGACCTGGCAAAATTTTCTAATTTAAAACAAAATAATGCAACGTGTATTTGCGGATTCTGAATTACCCATTAACAAGGGTTTATCGAGGAAATTCTAAAGAAAATCGAGGATGATCATTTTTTTTTAATCGCCGCACAAAAATTGCACAATTTTGACTCTTACAATATTTCGAAAACTTCCGGGCGCAATGCAATAAACACTTACAACAGATAAGCGTTAACTTTTTGGTTAAAAGTGAACAAAGCATGAAATATTCTGTACAAAAAAAGATTTAACCAAAAAAACTTAATTCCAAGATGTGTTAAAAAATCACTGAAAAATGCCCACCATAATATCCCGAGATAGCCCACCTAAAATCAAAAGCAAATCGGGTGAAAATAAGAAGTAAGCTAACTTTCGGTGTGGGATAAAAGAAAGCTCAAAAGTGCTAGTTTTAGATTCTGTGAACTGCGAAACTTGTGATCGCAGGAAGGGGCGATGAACCAAATTCGACTGCGTTGCATTCCTAGTGACCAATGTTCGCTTATCTTTCGCCGTGGCTAAGTAACACCATATCTGCCCAGGTCGCCATTGGCCATGGCCCTGCAATTACTAGTACTAGGCTATTTTCCTTTTTTTTTTTTTTTAAACAGCAAATCAGGCCAAAACTATGGTGGGTTATCTTTCAGGGGTGGGGCATCTCCCGGGATACTCAGGTAAATGTGGTAGAGTTGTGCAAGAGGCCAAGCTTGTAATGTTATTTCACTTGAAATATAAACCTAAATAAACTAAACCTAACTGCTTCAGGTAGACCAGTTGGCACGCTTTATACATAAAAATACATAGGTTACAAAAAAATATATTTTATTTATTCCTGCGACGCTCATAGTCGTGTCTACGCGCAATTGGGAAAATCGGAGTTCCACCTTCTCTCAGGCACAATTTTTTTTTAATATCAAGGAAGTTTGTTGCGAAAGTAAGGTTCATTCTGTTGTATAGATATTTTTTGCTACCTCATATAAAAATGAAATTGAAAACAAAAAACAGTCATGATACCCCTATGACTGTCCTTATCTGAACACACCCTGCTATTGTAAGTTGCAGGAGAAAACCTCAGCTGTGAGGGAAGGAATTACAGTGCTAAACCATCGCTTCACAGTGACGAACAAAGACCTGGAGTGGAGCACTCGAGAACTCTTTGCATAATGTAACATCAGAGCTTCGGCTGTTGCCAATGCAGATGCTGTTTGTATTGCGGACACAATCTGCTCAGTTGGCTGTTTGAAATTTAATAACTTGTGTGGAGGATAAAAAAATCTGGATATTGAGCAACAATGGGAATGGAATTTGTTTTCTTAGAGACAAAATTCAACGGATAATCCCTTCAACATAAAAGTGCACATTCATGATTACTGCACACTACTTAGGTACACAAATTCAACCAAAGATGAATTACGATTTATTTTGTAGGCATCAAAATTTGCGAGCAGGGTTAGATTTATTTTCCCGTAACGAGAATATGCAGGCAAGCTGGTTCGCTAGCAACATTGCTGGCAATCTTTCCTTTTGCCCAGTTTTGGTGTTTTGAGTCATTCTATTTTTCTGCAACATTTCTGGTAAGTGAAAATTGCAGAAACTGAGTCTGTAAATGTACTAATGTTATAAGGGCACTATAAATGTATGATTTGGTATTTCTTATTAATTTTTCACTATGAAATTGAACAAATAATTTTTATACTAGGTAAATACTTTTGATAAAGGCCAACAAACTTCCGCCACAATACCTATAAAGCCGTAGACAACCATAAAAGTTGTACAATATATACAATGTATACAGATACAATACATAACATGCGAATTCAAATTATGCTATGCTACATCTTTTTGTGTGTATTTCTTAACTACTGGTTTTAATCAAATTGGAATGAAAAAAGAGAATTAAGTAACGCCGAGGAAAAAATAGCATTCACATATGGCAACAGCGGATTAGCCCCGAGGCCAACAGTTATATTCGCGATAAGCGCTTTGTGCGTCGGGTAATATAGGGACAAAAACTAACCGCTTGGCTCAAGTTCCTAGAGACTAGGAAATACTTTAAGGACCAGAGCCCAAAGCTGACGCAAACAGGCGTTGCTCCGACGAACGGCGATGATAAAAATTTGCAAAATTCAAAGTATCGCATTTCCTATAGGCGTTCTTATATATATATATATATATATATATATATATATATATATATATATATATATATATATATAAACAAACAAAACAAGTATGCGCCAGACCTGCAGCCTCCCGCGGAGTCATTTCCGAACTCACTTCAGCGCAAATACGACGTAGACAAGGTCAACGCCACGCCGTCAACAATTAAATAATTAGGATACGAGAGGAAAGCGCCCAACGTCACAAACGCAAACGGGCGTCTGCTAACTTGGCATAAATATAGGGAAATAATATTTAGACAAGACCTCAAGCCCCAAGGCTTGAACGAACTGCAAACACTGGCAAGCAAAGAATGCAGAGTAGGCGAGCGCTCGAATGCATCAGGCGTCGTTTCTTTGTTTTGATTTGCGCGTATCACGTTGGGCCGCGCTGATGCGCTCCGGACATTCGCTACGCTAGCTTCCAAAAGTGACAAAGTTGCGCCGAAGACGGTCGCGCTTAACGTTCTTAGCTCGGCACACTTGAAGGAGCTAGCGTGCGGGGGCAAACCACTGTTTACGAGGGCAGGGTATCACATGGCTCGATCAAGAAAACAAAGACGTATCTACCTGTCCTTGGTGCGGTAACCGTCCGTCGGGGGTCTGTTCCGGGAGGAAATAGAGCTGGACACTGGCCAGTTGTGAGCTGTGTTGGTGGTCCTTCCACAGGAGCAGCAATTCGGCGATACAGGGGTCATCGCTGGGCGACAGGCGAACATACACAAACTGGCCCACGCAGAGAGTGGTTGGGCCCCTCTCGCTCCGGTACTCGAAAGCCCCGTAGAACGTGCAGTGTCCGCTGCGTCCTCGGGGGTCGCCCACGAACGACATACCCACCGAGCTGGACGCTAAAGTGGCGACGAAATTGTGGCACGCACACACCGATGTACCCGCCTAATCCGCCTAATCATAACAAGAAACGACTATGGAGTAAAAAGTAAAAATACCCCAATCCCGGCATGCAGCGCAAGAGCAAATATGGCGGCAAGCTTCCAAGCTCATTTGGGACCGGTCGTGTTAGGGGCATAGGCGGCCCACTTGCATTTGGTCGTTGATTATATATGAAACAAAATGGGGAAGAAAACAGCGCGGGGACGCACAAATGCAGCGCTCGCATTTATTGACGAAATTTTGCGACGCAGCCAACGCAGCAGCGATGAGTTACAAAAGTAATGGTGGTGGACCGCTCGAACGAGTTTGGGGATATTTGGAAAGCATCCAGCTGATGGGAGAGCAACGATACCGTGCACGCGCACAAACACACCTTGCGACAAAAACCACCGGCGCGAAACTTGCGCTAGTAACAAGGAGGAGACACGGGGAGTGGTGGCCTCAGTTCTACTTGACCGTTGCGCAGGTGCCCGTACTCGAACTTGAGGCGCAGTTCGCCGACTCGGCTGCGGGGCAGCACGTCGGGGCTCCACTCGATGACGAAGGGACATGCCGGGTGGCTGTTGAGGAAGGTCTTCAGCTCGAGCGGCTTGATGCGCGGACAGCCGTCGGCGCGCTGACCGTCTGAAGGCGGCGGCTGGTACACGCGGTAGGTGCCGTCGCGATTCTCCACGAAGGCCCGGGTGTCCTCGAGCGGCACGTCGGGGCTGTCGAAGATGTGCCTCACGTGCAGGAGGCTGGTGATGTGCCAACTGCACTGGGCGCCGTCTCTGCGCGCAGGGAGCCTGCGGCCGCAGATGCGCTGCTGCAGGCAGTCGAAGAACTGGTGCGGCACGTGGAAGACGAGCGGGTCCGGCCGGCCGGAGCCTTCGTAGCGCATCGTCTCGTTGATGCGCTCCGTTACGCCGGCCAGCCACTGCGGGAAAGTGAGCGACGGCTCGGGCTGCTTGGGCGCGACGGCGCGCAGAGTGTCCACGCTGGTGAGCGCGCACAGGCAGGCGTACGAGTGGACGCAGCCCGGGTTCGGGCCCTGAGCGAAGCAGCCCGCGCAGCGAAGCTCGCGCCTCGGACTCACCAGCACGTGCACGAAACCGCCCTGGAAGCGAGCTACTAGCGCAGACTTGGAGACCCGCTGCACGAGCGGCGGGCCCTCGGCGGCGGCGAGCTCCCAGATGGCCTGGCGCACGCTCGCCTCCTGGGCTGCCACCACAGACGCCTTGAGCGGAAGGGCCTGGGCCTGTGCGCCGCACCGCAGGGCCGCTTGCACGTGCGCGCAGCCAGAGGCCCCCTCGCAGCCGTCGCAGTGCGCCGTCCCGTCCACCGACAACTGCACGAAGGTGCGCGCTTCGCCCCGCAGCAGCCGCACCGAGTACAGCTGCTGGCTGCCAGGAGCCAAGATTCGCACGGCGTCCGCAGCACGCTTCCGGGCACCGCGCTCGCGGAACACCGCGTCGCACGCCTTGTTTTTGCAGCGCACCCCTCGGGTGCCGTTGTACGTGCCGCACTTGGGACACTTTCGGATGCCGCGGAGGGTCGCTTTTCCCAGATCTCCGAACGGGCTTTTGCGCGGAGACATCTCGGCCAGTTCGCAAACTGTCCTGAACGTCCGTCACGTACGCAGTTGCGCCTGCGCGACTGCAGGACTGCAGTCCGCTCCGGGGGAGTTAGTCGCGGGCGAAACGCGCAGATACCGAAAATGCCGAAAAACTGCGCGCGATCTTCACGCAGCTCACGCACGCACTCCGCAAACTACCATGGTCGCCTTCATCAGCAAGGCATGGCACAATGTAATCAGTCAACCGCTTTCTGGAGGTAAAGGTGGTAAAGGGCGCTAGCTTCGAGTTAATTTTAATACGTGAATAGGTGGATGGATGGATGGATGGATGCATGGATGGATGTTACTGGCTATACCCTTTGTAGCGGGCGGTAGCTTGCGCCACCTAGCCTAAGTCTAAGAAAGACAGAACATTTGATTTCTCCCGCCCTTCTAAGCCAATTTTCTCCCCCCTAACTATCACCAGGTAGTGTGGGATATCACCAGGATGACCTTCGGGGGATCGGGCAAAAAAACTAAAAACATCACCCCCCGCCTCTTCCCCCCGGCGAGGGAGTCGCCAATTTTCCTCTGGTCAAACCTTGTCGGCGTTACCCCTGCACCGGACCCACTGGGGGACAGGGTTGAGACTTTGGGCCGGAGCCACGCGAGAGGGAGTCCCAATTTTCCTCTGTCCCGCCTGTCTCCAGCTGTGCTAGTTAGTTGTGTATCATTCAATTTTCCCTAGATAATTTCCACCAATCTTCTAACCGCCTCTTTGTTACTGTGATCCTCTTCTTCCCCGTCCCTCCATCATCGCCAGCAAAGCCCAGGGCCGTGGCCAAATCCGTTACCCCCTCAGGGAGGGCAGGACGAAGCCCCGTGCACTTTAAAACCAAGTGCTCAAGTGTCTCACTCTCATCATGGCATGCAGCACATAATGTGTCTATCTCCTGAAATTTAGCCCTATACGCCCTCGTCCTCAAAACCCCCGTTCTCGCCTCGAACAGTAAAGAACTTCCCAGCGAGTTGTCAAACACATTTTCCTTTCTTATGTCCTGTTTTTGTGACCTGTACACTGTTAGAGCCGATTTTTCCTGCATGCTTCCCTCCCACATTTTCCTCTCTGCCTCTTTCACTCCCTTTTTCACTGAGGTAGTCTGCTCAGCCCCATCATTAGTGGGTAGGTATTTAAATGTAAGCTTTCGGGTTCGGTTTGTCCATTTTGTGTTTATGCATTTCATGTATAAATACTTGTACACCTTACGCGCCCACCGCGTATCATCCACTGATCTCAATGACAATTGCTGGATCGCGCTTCCCCAATTGTTCGCTGCAGCGCGAGTGAAACCACCGGACGGCCATTTTGCTCGTAGACGATTTGCAGTTTTGCTAGCGTTTTGCTGCGGTTTTCCAGCGTGCTATAGACACGTTTTCTACTCGTTCGTCGTCATTCGCCGAAGACGTTTTTTAAGACTCTGTGTAACCGTTGAGACTTGCCGTTGTGAATACGTGGAAAATTTTACGAAAGCAGTGCAGTGCCACAGTAAAAAGGTACAACTCGTCGAAAGCAAGTTTCGCCGGTCTCGCGGCGGGGTCAAAGCTTCCTTGGCACGCCGAAGTGCTGCGTCTCTGCGCCTTCGCACGTTTGGATACCGATCAAGAATCGACGCCGTGTAGATGTGTTTTGCGAGTACAATGTGCGTGAAGCCGTATGTAACGGCACAACTCGTCGAAAGCAAGTGTCCCCGGTCTCGCGGCCTGATCAAAGCTTCCTTAGCACGCTAAGTGCTGCGTCTCTGTGGCTTCGCACGCTTGGATACCGATCAAGATTCGTTTTGACGCCGTGTGGATGTATTTTACCAGTGTAATGTGCGTGAAGCCGTATGTAGCACTGGGCAGCGTTTAAAGGGATACTTCAACGAAATTTTAAATATACCCGTCGTGTCCACAAATAGGCTGAATATGATCCACAATATCCGTAAATGACAATCGCGCTTTGTATTGTGAGCCTGATGGCTGCATTTTTCGTTATAAACGGCCCACTCTGGCAAACGCTTGGAGAGTAGCCAGCGAAGAGCACGTCACATCCGCCGCAATCGTGACGTAGTCTGTCTCGGGACCTTACGTTCGGACGCAGCGGACGCTGCGTCCCGCTCTGTGGACGCGGCCCGTGATACGCTTTCCGCGCGTCGCTGTGCCCCCTCTCCAAGCTCACGTGACATTCACACGGCCTTGGATAGGCCCCGATGGCTCGTAGCGTCCGCTGAAAGCAGCCGAAGCACACCAGCAATCGGGCCACCGCAAGTAACCCCGTTAATCTTCTATAGTCTCGGGGAGAGGGGAGTTCCTCCTTCAGCTCTTCTCTCGTTGTGGCCGGAGGCGAGACAGTTACCTTCACTACCTGTCAAGGTTCCTAGACGGGCATTACAAACGAGGCGTTAGCTACATCCACCAGGTGCTCTTTGCTAATCGTATAATTCGTTTTGAAATTCTTTTTTGTGTTTTTTTTTTTTAAATAAGAGATTGGTGTGTCCGATGTGATACTGGTCCTTTGAACACGAATAGACCAAGAAGTAAGCGCGGAAATTTCGTTTCAGTATCCCTTTAACTTTTACTCTGGCTGTCTTTGTAGCTTGAGGCACTCGCGGTCCAGAAATGAGCTTGATCCAGTGTCCAGTGGCGACGGAAGAGGGAGGGAAGGGGGCGGCATCAGCGGCGTGTTTTCTTGTTTTGTTTACTAGACGCTTATGGCAATCAAATCAGTAGTACAAAATCTTTATTTTTTTGCGGCTTTTTCTTGTTGCACTGCGTTTTCGTCAAAATTTCCACGTGTTCTCAACGGCAAGTCTAAACCCTTACACGGGGTCTTAAAAATCTTCGACGAATGACGACGATCGAGTAGAAACGCGTCTTCCGCACGCAGCCGCCAGTGGTATTGCTTTGGACCGCCGTCAGCAACTCTTTCCATTTTTCAGGCTACTTTCTTTTTATTTTTGAGGAGGAGCTACGACGTCGCGTTCTTTCTTCCTCCTGCTTTTATGTTGTTTCTTTTTTTGTGTGTGTGTGTGTGTGTGTGTGTTGTTTTTTTTTTTTGTTTACTTGGCGTTCGGACCACCGCGCATTTAGTTTTGCCTTGTTTGGACCTAGTTTTTGCTCTCTTTTCTTCACTATGGCGCTTACTACCGCCAGTCCGTCTGCTACGCTGTGCCCGGACATTTTGAGGGCCCTCTGCAACTTTGTTGTTTTTTTCTTCTACTGTTGTCTGCGATAACCTCCTATTTTCGCCTTCGATTGAGTTTCTAATCCGAAATCTTCATACGTGCTTTTTGGTATTTATTAAATATATTAAAAAGTGCAAGCTCGTTATACATTTATATTCGAATTTTATTTGTCTACGTCGGAACGTCTGCTATGGGTCATCGTTTGTTGATCAACCGGCCGCCTTCGGGCATACACCAGCGGATACTTGGAGATGGCAGGCGTGTCATGTCCTGCCCATACCACTGCAAATACAAGTTTTTGCGATGTGTTAGAAAATCCTTCTTCCATTTCCCGAAGACCGAACAAACGTAAGTAATTAAGTTGCTGCAACATTAAAACTAAGCTAAAACAAAAAAAAAAAAAAGGAAGCTCTTTTTTTTTTCATATGCTGCTGCTTTCTATTTTTTATTTTTTTTTTCCCTAAGCGCCGCAATGATTGACGTCGTTGATGGAGTTTCTTTGATGGGTGATTTGTATCTTTCCATCGTCTGCTAACGTTTTGTTTTATTCGCCGTTGTTTGCTACCTGTTCCCCATTTCTCTTTATTTTCGCCTGTGAAGGGGACCCCATCTTTCCTGCAAAGTTTGGAAAGTGTTTGCACGGTCATTTTCTCGTTACTTTTTTGTTTTTGTTACGCTGCAGCGGCTGGTTCGCTTGCTCTGGTAATCTTAACATGTTGTTTGCGCACGTTTTAATGATCACCTATTTAGGTAAGAAACTGTGACAACGCAGTCTGTGACGGATCAACAGTAACCTCTTACGACGTAGTTCGAGCAGCTAAACGCCTTTCTTCCGCTTCCCAGATGCGCTCCAAACTCGTGTGATCCCTTGAGTGGCGTTTGAGACCGCTAATTAGACTGCTTTATCTTTGTTTATGCGCGCGTTGTTATTTGATTGTCGTTGCAGTTCCGATCAGTGGATTCCGCTTCGCAAGCGGACTGACCGTAATGAATTGTTTCAGCTGTTGGGGTGACGAAACGGGGCTCGCAAAACGTCTGCTTACATAGACTCCGAGTCCTCTAGAGGTGTTCGCCGCCGCTCCTGTAGGTTTTCGGAGGAACTACGCCGCATTTACTGGCGGCCACAGCTAAGTGCGCGACTGCTTAGCGCGAACCATTAGCGCACCCAGAATTTCCGCCTGGGGGGGGGGGGTTGTGAAATTTTGACAACCGATCGGAGGAGAGAGGGCTGGCCGGGGGGGGGGGGGGGGGGGGGGGGGTAATTTAATCTTTTTTTTATGTCCGTTTTTTTTTTTTCGTTTGCACGCGTCATTGCGAGATTTTATTTGCACTGCGCGAATTAATTTTAATCCCATTGACACGATTGCATTCTTTGGTATGTGCATTTATTTATCCAAAACGGTTGTTTTATATTCATAGAGAGGGAAGAGCAGTAACCTTTTTGAATTTTTCCTACATCGCACCTGCGTATAATCAGGCTGGTCTTTAAATGGTAAAAAGTTGGGGAGAAGTAATTTTTGAGAAAATGGCTTTTCTGATACTTGGACATAGCCACCCAGCTCTATACAAAATATTATTGCTCTATCTAATTTTCAAATATGAAAACAAAAAATGAAGTCTTAATTTTCTATGAACATTTGAAGGTAAACGTCCGGCAGCCCTCTGCCTGGTTTGGAATAGACATATGAAACGAAAAATAGGGACTTTGACCAAAAATTAAATTTTTGGTTAGTGTCCCTATTTTTCGCTTCATGTCTATGAAGATTCAGTACAAATGCACATATTTCAAGTGCTTTTTTCTCGCTTCACACTTCTTTCACAAGTCAGCGTTACCGTTACTGAGAATGTCTCGTCTGCAAAACTTTGTTGCTCAACATTACACCAGTGGAACGAGGTTACCTGTCATGCAAATAAGGCCCGACCTGTCTGCAAGCCATTCGAACAACAGCAGTAACGCATAGGAACCAGTAACGGGGCAACGGGAGGAAAAAACGTGGCCGAACCCGTGGCATCCTGTCCTAAATCCTATATTATTTTCGAGTTACGAAAATTATGAAAACAACATTCATGACTACAACCACTTCCACTCGAAATGTTCTCATTAGATTATTTGATTACTTGACACGAAACATAATTGAACGTCAATCCAAAAAATACCATTAATTTTCATTTTCTCTCGTGTAACGTGATTATTGCGGCTCGTAGTTTTGTTTAGTGTGCCAATTTTAAGAAACGTAATAGAGGGGCTCTCAGCACTAGTTTGAGTAAATACAGAAATAATAGGTTCTGGCAATCCAGTTAAGTAAAATATGCAAATCATATTCGCTTAAATAGTCTCAAGGAAGAGTCATAAAACGATTGCGGCTTTGCCTTTGTTAGTCAACTCGCGAAGGAATAATAAAATACCCAAAATCGAAAAAAAAAAGGATGCTCGTTGCGATTAAACATATTGCGACTTCTCTTTAACTCGTGCGCTCACGTTTTCTTAAAAATTAGAAACGTAAAAACTCTGACATAACTTGAACAAGAAAGAAAAACCAAGCAAGAAAGACATCCAAAAAGAGGGGTAATTTCTAAAATTCGCTAAAAGCTAAAATAAATCAATCCCAAACTTAACGTTGCTGGTTTTAACTTTCAGGTCATTTTATTAGTTAGATGCGGCATACAATTTTGGACGTTATATGTATATAAACAACAGAGTGACAAAGATTCGCGAAAAAAAAAAATCTAGTCACACTTACTGACAGTGACTTTCCAACGTAGATGCCCAAGTCATTTGGGTAAGTCGCTGCAGAAACTGGAAGATGCTGGGCAGAGACGGATCGGCTAGAGGGTAAGGATGAGGGCGTCTGTTGAATGATCCACTTTTCAACGCTGGGAGTCATATATTCCAATGGTGATGCATCCGTTGGCTTCAAGTCGCGATTTTTTTAAAGGGAAGTAGTAGGTAAGCACTGAATTTGGCTGGCGCTTCAATGAGGCGGCCTTGGTGATATAGGTCATCGCGGACTTTTGAATTCACACACCGATCGGTCTTAGCAATTAGATGTTAGACTTGCACTGTGGAATGGGTGCACAATGAGCAGTACCAGTAGAGTAGATGCTCTAAGAAAGATAAAAATCGGCAGTTTGTTGGGTAGCTCGAAGCCCGGATGTCACTCCTGATGTGAGGGGGTGGCGCGCCGAATTCAATCGCTTCTGTGAAGTGCATGAAATGACGGCCTGGCGGAAAGGAACAAATAAATAGAAAGATAAAGAACGAGACAGAAAAGAGAAAGAGTAAGAAAATGCACAGCAAGAGAAAAGAGAGAGAGAGAAACGTAAAGAGAACACGGAAGAAAAACTTTACGCCTCCTCCCTCTCTGGGGACGGCCAACAAATCATTTTAAAACACCCAACAGAGCCACAGCCTACAGGGTGACCCCCGTACAATGCCAATTGCAAAGGACACAAAGTGACACATATTATTCTTTTTTTTTTTTTTGTCCGTTTGTGTTGAAGCGGAGCTGTATCGTCGGAAGGATCGCCCCAGGCGGCGGGGGAGTACCGGAGTGGAGGGAGTGTCACGAGTCACGACAATGTCGCTCTCAGGGGCGCTTCGAGCGGGCGTCTGCCTAATTGGGAAGCGCGGGATGCATACGAGGCTGCCGGGTGTGGTCTCGAGTCGTAAACCGTACCAAACGTATCGACTTTGGGTTCATTGTGTGAGCGGGCCGGGTTTGTGGGAGCGTCCATCTCCACGGCACTTTCTTGAGATGTCCGTCGAGGAGAGCGTGGGGTCTTTGGTGTTTTATTTTGGTTGTCCGTTTAAGTGTTGTTCTGCTGGTATGCTTTTATGACCGACCATCTGCCAGAAAGAAAATAGCGTGGGAATCTGGGATCCTGTTTGGTTTTGGAGGACGGAAAGTGCCGGGCGGCGACGTCTGGTCGCGCCCAACACTCAATGTACTACGCGTATGTTAAATAAATCTATCTAAGTTAAAGTTTAATACCACCCTACTGAACTTCACTTCGCAACGTGTTCGTCATCAGGCCCATTGTTGCAAGTGGCCAAACACTGTCTACATCAACGACCTTCATAACTGTGAAACTCCCGTATCCTCGCTAGTACAACCGGCCAGAGCCTACTCGGCGCCACGCCAAGTCCGTTCACGACTACTACTTCGCACCTTCGTAGTTTCGCTAGTGCTCCGGTCCGCCGTCTCGACGGCACCCAGCCGCGGCTCCTCGGCGGTCACAATAGGTTGGGAGAGGAGGCGCCGGGGACCAGCCTATCTCCGAAATCCAAATCCTTCAAACCCCTCACAAAGCAGGCCCGCCGTAGAAAAGACATGACCCCCACGAAGACTAGCGTAAGTCGGCGAAGGCCACAAGCGCGAAGCGCGCTGAACTGAACTTATCACCTTCAAGAACATTTCCTGCAAAAATACGTAGTAAATGTATAACTCGATCCTAGACGGTTCGAAATGTGATGACGCACGCAGTCACCGCAATCAATTCATATAGAATCCTTCTGCAATACCTTTTTGGAAACAAATATGAAAGTTTGTGTGTAACGCATATCTCAGCTTTTTTTATACAACATCTACCCGCGCTACACAAAAATGAGAAAGCGTTATAATAACCTAAAGTGTGGAGGCTTTTTCTCTAACAGCTGGGGACAGAATGCGATTCAAGAACGACACAGCGGTTAACTGCTGGAGCCCAACGTCCCGCTTCGTCTTTTGGGGGAGTTTATTTCTTCAAATAAGAAACATGTCTGAACATAGAATTAATAATGATTTTATATCTCCTACAGTAGATAGAGAAATTCAAGGAAAATAAATATACGAATGTACACACCGCGACACCGGCGGTATTTCATTTTGCTCAAACAGCGTGTCGAGGGACGCAAAACTTTAACACCTAGGTTGGGGGCCTGAGATGAGGCCCGGTTTACCGCGTAAGTAATTGTGAAAATAGTGTAATTTGTTAATGTACTTACGATAAAAAAAATCCGGAACTGACTCCTTCGTACTAACTCTGTCACGCCGTTTGCATCATCGTCAAGGCAAACGGGGGCGAAGGGGTTCCGATTGACCGCTACAGAACTCGAGGGGGGGGGGGGGGTGGGGGGTGGGGGGGGGGTTAGAACCCTCAACCTCCCCCCCCCCCCCCCCCCCCCGACCCTCGCTCCCGTGGGTGCGCCACTGCGGGAGACTGTTTTTTGCATTTTGCTCGGACAGTGTATCGAGGGGCGCAAGGTTGTGACACCTAGATTGGCGCATCAGATGAGCACTTTTCACGTACCACATAGATAATTTTGGTAATAGTGTGTCATCTGTCAATGTAAGATTGTATATTACGGAAATGACTCGCTCGTGCCGTGCACATCACCAGTGCAGCGACGAGGGGGAAAGGAGGATGGGAGGGGGCGATGAATTTATTTACCCTCAAAGGTCCTTGTTGCGGACATTACATTAAAAAAATCGTCAAAATATGCACACACAAAAAAAAAAATTTTCTCATGGAGCTCTGGGGGGGGGGTTATGACCCCCAAACCCCCCCCCCCCCCCCCCTGGGTGCGCCACTGGCGCGAACTAATAACGAGCTGCCACAGTTGACTTGCAACGTGCATTGGACACCATCAAGATTGCCGGACTTAGCAATGCGACCTCGTTCTGAGCACGACCACTGGCTACCTAGGGGGCGCTGAGGGGATCTACTAGTGATGACGTTTAGAGGAGGAAACGCGCAGGCCTTGTGTTCTAGGTGGTATTAGTACAGGTGGGTAAGCAAGAGTGGCAAATCCTATGCGCCCACATCTGGGGTCCCGAGTGAAAGATAGCGAAAAAGCGCAACAGAACATGGATGGATGGATGGATGAATAGATGGTAATGGCTATACCCATTGTAATGGGCGGCAGCTTGCGCCACCTAGCCTAACATTTCGTCATTCCTTCTTTTTTTTTAAATTTGTATAAATTTTGTTTTAACACCCCCCCCCCCATCTTTTGAAATGTTTCCATTGCTTATTTTTATCTGTATTTTTACCCCTCCCTAGATCTTTTCCACTAATCTTCCAATCTCCTCTTAGTTACTGCAATTCTTTCCCTATCCATTCCATGTCTGCAAATCCCCCCCCCCCCCCCCCCCCCCCCCCCCCCAGTGCCCACTCCAAATCCGTAGTCATCCCCCCCAAGAGGGTGGGACGAAGCCCCGTGCACCTTAAAATTACATGATCTATAGTTTCCCTTTCGCGGTTTCATATGTCGCATAGAGTGTCGATTTCCTGGCACACCCGTTCTAGCTTCAAACAGTAATGAGCTCCCCAATGAATTATCATACAACTGTTCCTTCTTTATTTCTTATTTTCGTGCCCTGTATATTGCTAAAGCTGATTTCCCCTGCATTCTCTCTTCCCACAATTTCCTCTCTGTTTCCTTTACTCCCTTTTCTACTGAAATGCTCTGATCGGCCCCATCTCGTTGAATATATTTAGATCTCAGCTTGCGGGTTCGGTTTGTCCACCCAGCGTTTAGACTTTTCATATGTAGACACTTGTACACCCCCTTTCGCTGCCCACCATATATCCTCAATTTTAGCTAATCTTTGTTCAAATTTTACTTTACTGATCGCTTCTCTACTCTCGAAAGATGCCCAACCCATACCCCCCTGTACTCCCTCATTTGGTGTATTCACATGTGCCCCCAATGCCAACCTACCTACACTCCTCTGCTGTATCTCTAAACCTGCTTAGATTTCTGACCTCATATACAATACCGCATTCCCAAATGACAGTCCTAGCACCATGACTCCATTCCATACACCCCTAACGACTTCATATATATTATAGTTCAGCCTCCTCCTCCTCCTTTCCTGTTTTCGATGCGCGCGGCGCCGCTATTCGCCGAATGGACTTGTTCCAAAACCGACGCGCCCCATCGCGGCAAATTACCACGCAGTGTACTCTGGGAACTAGTTGGCCCCTCAGTTTCGGTTTCGACTGAGCAGCTTCATCTCATGCTATCACGCCGCGACCGAGCGCGCTGCTTGCGTTTTCGATTATCTGACTTGTCACGAACGTACAGTCCACTCATTCTCGAGCGATACAAAACAAAGACCGGGGCACTTTCCCTGGTTCCCGAAACACCGGGTATTATGGGTGCGTATGCAAACGTAGTAAGACGTGGCTAATTAGTGACCTCACCCCACGAGTGCATCTTTGAGTTCGATTTCAATAATCCCGTCTAATACCAGTGAACTACAACTGAAATTTGGTCACCTGGAGCCTTACACGTATTTTGTTCGCCAAACGTCCGCTTCTTGTTAGTTAATGGGGCGAAAAGCAAGCCGCGCATCCTCACAGGAGTATCAAAGTTGAGCCCAGCGTTGACGCATGAACTTTTATGGAAGCGCAATAAATTCGACCTCACTACTGCAGAAAAGTTACTATGATGTCTTCCTCGTGTCATCATATATCTCCCACTCAAATTTTATGCTGATGGAAGATTAAGTTTTCGCAAACGCTAAGATCGGCTAGCCAGTGGCGTCACGAGGGTCAGCGGCACCCGGGGCGGTAGCCCGACCAGACACCCCCCCGTTCTCGCGTGGCTCGCCGACTCCCCCCCCCCCCCCCCCCTGCTCTCGCGCGGCCCGCCGCGACTCCCCCCCCCCCCCCCCCCCCCCCCGCTCTCGTGGCCGGCCGCGACACCCCCCCTGAGCGCTGCACCCGGGGCGGTCCGCCCCCCCCCCCTTGTGACGCCACTGCGGCTAGCTACGACCGAGGCCCTAACAAGCGTCCCCTACTCCTCGCTAAGCCTTTTTGGACGAGCTTTTACTGACGCCCAAGATCTGTGCCTGAACGGTGTGTTTCAAATTATCTCGGCATACTCAGGCAGGAAGAAAGCAAACATATAACAAATATTATGGTCATTAGCAACCGTCAAACGCGCTTTGAATAATTTCGTTCGTTTGGCGCACCGCATAAGGGTTCATGCACGTCCGGCGCTTCCAGCGAACGGTGCGACATTCTTCACACAAGTGTCCGACTTTTGCTTTCTTAAAACGGTTTGTATGTGCTAATGTGCCTATATGATTGCAGGATAACTTGATGCGCATACGCGATGTTGAGTATTAGTGAAATGTAAGCGGGTGGAAACTTTGCTGCGGGTCAGTACAGATAAGAGATAAGAAGTGTGTTAAAATTGAGCTTTTCAATGGCGCCTCCGAGTTTTACCTCGCGTACTCAGGCGTATTAAGAAAAACAGTAATTGCAAAAAGTAATATTTCGTCTATGGACGCACGAAACAAACAAACTTCCTGATGAACAACACTAATGTAAAGGCGCGAGCTCGATGTATGCATACTTATTGGTTGCTACAGCTTGTTGATTCGTACACAAGCAAGATCCCCGAGCTTCGCAGCGTCGAGATTCCCAGCACTGGCTCGTCCACATACCTAGATCGGAACGCTAACAGAAAGGCTCAAGTACAAAAATACAACAAGCATGTGTTAAGACAAGATATACGTCTCGGGCTTGTGCTAAAGCTTCGAGGTCTGGCCATTTAGGTTAGTTTAGGGACCACAAGTGACGCTCTCGGGACCACGCTCTGTGTATAATCTCGTGTCGACGTGTCAATCGAAACCGAAACCATGCCACTCTCCTCCCTGGCCAACTAGTTCCCAGAGTGCAACGCGCGCCGTGTTGCATGCAGGGCTTTATGGAAGTAGTCTATTCAGTCACGTGACGAGCAAAGAACCCAGGGTCGTGCAGGAAAGCCGGCCCTACGGCCACCCGCCGAGGATGAACACGCAACTCTGCTTTTACGCTAGCGCCGAACAGCGGATCTGTGTTCGTAGATAGCGCGAGCGAACACGACGAGACGGGTTTAGGCGTCAGTTTATCGCCCGGACTTGTTTCTGTTTCTTTTTTGAGGGAGCGCGTGTGACACAAATCGGCCACCAATCGCAGGCTCCTCCAGTATTTGACATCAGCGCCATCAACCGTTTTTTTTTTTACTCCGCGGCTATTGTTTAAAACTGCCTTGCTCTTGCCAATAAAACCCTTTCTAGAACTCTGTGGATACACTTGAAAGTGTTGGCCCCAAAGAAATCGATCCCTGCAGTTTCTGGATATGCACTATGTTAATTTATAATGCTATCAAGTCAAGATAATTTTTATTAGACTGTTAGCCTCTTGGGTAGCGGTAGGAGTGTTAAACTAGATGTAATAAAAAAAAAAAAAGACAATACGCTTTTCAAACAACTTTCGAAATTTGAAGGTTATTTGGTTTCTCTCGTGTCTGCGCTAGTAAGGAGGCAGAGGCAAAAGACATTTCTGCCGGACTGCCCCCCCCCCCCCCCCAACCCCGCAGTTCGTAACGGCACACTTTCATCAAAAATGCAAAAAAAGATAGTTCTAAACAAATGCATATTTCTCTAAAAACAGGACAAAAGCATGGAAACATTTTAGGGCCACTTGCGCGGAATATTCACCGAATCAAACATGGAAATGACTTGTCAGTAAATTAGAGAAAACATAACTATAAGTGAATGTTTTAATCGCCTCCCAACAAACCACGGATATACGTCGGACGTCCGTGGAAGGTGCGAATATCCTGTGCCTGAAGGGGACGTCTGTAGAACGTACACCGGACATCCGTTTCTGTATATCCAAATCGGAGATGTGCTGCATGTCCTAGGAATTTCCAAATCAGATTTTCAACGGATGTCCGCCGAACTTCCATTTATAGACGTAAGCAGGACATCCAGGTTTGTACATCCAAGTCGGAGATGTACCGGATGTCCTAAGGATGTCCACATCAGACTCTCAACGGATATCCGCAGAACTACCATCCGTAGAGGTCCACAGGACTTGCATTTCTGTACATCCAAATCAGAGATGTACCGCATGTCCATATGGATGTCCACATCAGACTTACAACGGATATCCGCAAAACTTCCATACGTGGAGGTCCACAGGACATCCATTTCTGTACATCCAAATCATTGATGTACTGGATGTCCTGGGGATGTCTACATCAGACTTTCAGCAGATATCCGCAGAACTTCCATTCATAGGTGTACACAGGACATCCATTTCTGTACATCCAAACCGGAGATGTACTGGATGTCCTGTCCACATCAGAGTTCCAACAGATATTCAAAAAACATACATAAATGGCGGTTTATATATGGCCCCAATGGCTTGGGGACAAACTTTAACAAATCACTTTTATCTAGAGACTCTGAACTATGTATGTTTCTGTATTTCTGAAAGCATATATTTTACAAGACGTTTTAAAATTATAACTTTATGGCCATTTAGGGAACATTAATTTGTTTAAAGACTGTGTTCAAAATATAGTTTATACAAAGTACTGCTCCAGTAACTAGTTGTTTTTAACTTTTTATAATTTGCAATTCTGAAGTGGTTCCAACAAAGAAACCAGAGGCCAAGGCAGAAGAGGACTTTCGTGGGCAAACAAACCACTCTCTGTTTGCCTGCGAGGGAACATTAACCACCAGCAGATATTTTTTCATATTGAAATTAATAGTTTACAGAAAATATTGTAGTGAAACCAGGAACACATTCTTCAAACGAGTGTGAAAGTCAGTTTAATCAAGGTATGTTCACTCAATGCCGGAACTAGTCAAAACCTTTGAATGAGCAGTTTCTATCAGAGCGCGGAAGTTGTTTTAAAGTCGCTGACCAATTGATTATTCGGAAGTCTTCACGGTTCTGTCATTCATTCAAATGGCATTCAGCTTGTTGCTTGATAGCATGTCCTACGAAATAAAGAAGCTGGATTGAGGCTATGAACTGCATTTGCGGGCGCGCAATTTTTATTTGTGACATAAAGATTAAGGACAGAAATCAGATACTCTGCTTTATAAACCCAATACAAATCGTCTGAATGAAAAATGGCACTGCCACACGTTTTAGGTAAGCCACCCCAATTTTATTTTATTCTCTTCATAATGAAGTTTTACCATACCTTTACCATGCTTAAAAATGCAAAAAAAGGAACTGTGCCGTTAGTGACTATGATTATACAGCTCCAGAAGCTGCATCTGTTGCGCGATAGCTCGTTCAACATTCAACTTCCCAAAATCAGGGCACATATCTATGGCATTTTCACAGACTGCTTTTGCTGAAGAGACAAAGAGACATAAAAAAAACTCGATTAGATTTTTTTTTTTGCATTTTTAATGAAATATCTGTATAAATCTTTCGATTAAAACGGCATTTCGCATGAGCATGTTCTGGCTCGCCGCAGTCGCAAGCCCACGCTAACCCGGCTGAAGTTTTTTTTTTTTTTTTTAGACAATGCTCTACCCCTATCGGGTTTGCATAAATGTGGAACCTGTTTACAAATAGGTGTCCGTTTGTGTAAACCCATGCAAACAGTTGCATCTGAATGTGTGTATGGGGCCAACCATTTACATTAGTAAACTTAAACTTGTGTAAGCAGGTCCTAATAACCTGTGCACAAAGAATGAGGTCTAAATGTTGTTGCTGAAAAGGGCTTGAAAACGTAATCTAAAACATTACTCCAAAGCAGGTGCACGGGGATACAGATGTACCGAATAATTACACCACCTAAAATCTTAATCTAAACCGTCCTCTGTGTTGATAGATCCGTATATTGTGCCAGCAGAGCCAGCAAGATCTTGCGGGCTTCTCACTCCGATTTCGTCAGACCTTGTTTCCGGATGAACATGATACAGCAATACTTCGCTCTCGGCAAAAAAGTTTATTCACTCAATTATTGCCTGGGGGGTTTCGGGATCGGGGAACGGTCATCAGCGAGGCCTTGGGGAAGTCCGCTGCACTGCAGCTGCTCCAAGTCCCAGCGGTGGTTGTTCACACCGCGTCATGGGGACGTCGTCGCCCAGGGTCGCTGTCCGGTCCGTCCGTCAAGTCCACAGCTCGACGTAGCGCCCGTACTGGCCCACGCCAGCGTCCGTCTCCCTGCCGATTCCCGCGCCAGCGTCCTCGTCTCCTGTCACTGCTGCACACTCGTTGCTGTCCGCCGTCCGAGAGAGCCGCCGTCCGAGAGAGACACCTCTTTGTCCCGCGTCCCCTTTTCAAGCCTTCGCCCCTTTCTTCTGGGAAGCCAGTCGCGTGACGCCAGTTGGCTCAGGGGAGCGGCGTAGCCGGATCTTGTGGTGCGCGAGGCCATCGCCGCTCCCCCGAAGCATGACGCATCTCGGAGACATGGCGCGTTAAGCTTCTGCCGGGCCCGCGTCGAAGTCCGAGTGGCTGGAATCTGGGGCCCGGAGGGTAGCCAGATCTCCACAATCTTTCTTGAAATGTTCTTTGGTAGGCTGCAAGACATGAAAACAAGAGAATAGAACCACGAGTATTTACCAACGTTATGTTGATCACGTTTTGAAGTGTTTGCTAAGGCCGGCCTAGTGATCTACAGGGTGTCCCCCCAAAAAAATTACAGGGCTTTTTTTACCACAAAAATAAACTAGGCATCGCCGAACGCTCATTCTCCGCCCGAAGGTAGCGCTAGAGGTCACAACCAGATGCCAAAGTTTCAGCCCGATCCGATACCTTAATCAAAAGCGATTTTCTGAAAATTTCAATAAGAAAATGGAGCCCATTTTTGCCCGTTTTCGGTTTCTGGTGTCATAGAGCCCCATGTATTCGAAAACTCCGTCGTCCGCCATTTTCCCATTGAAATTTTCAGAAAATCACATATAACTTAATAAGGTATCGGATCGGGCTGAAACTTTGGCATGTCGTTGTGACCTCTAGAGCTACCTTTGGGCGGAAAATGAGCGTTCGGCGATGCCTAGTTTATTTTTGAGGTAATAAAAACCGTGAAAATGTTTTTGTGACACCCTGTACAATCGGGAACTCTGTCAGATTAGTCAACGTAACAAATTTAAAGTACTGAAAAGGTTCTACGATCCTTTTGATTAAGGTTACCCCGCAAAACTGTCAGATTAGTCAATTTAACAAAAGTATAGACAACACCACTGAAAAGATTCCACAATTCTTTTGATTAATGTTGCCCCGCAAAAGCGTTTGATATATGCAGTCAGCATATGAACAGTCCTTTCCACAACCCTAAGGCTCTACTACTGGACAAAATCCAACTACTGTGTTCTGAAACACAACGTGCGTAGGTTCAAGCATCGATTCTACAGCACATAAAGGTTGTTCAAATTTAACAATTCCATGAGTGCACCCAAATAGAAAGTTTCAAGAGGAGTTTATAAAGTCACCGCAAGGCCGAAACATAAATACTCACCCAGATTTCAAGTGATGTTCTTTTATGCACGACAGGTTGTCGTGCATCGGCTTCTCTGTGCATCGTTTTGCCTATACACAAAAACCCGTCATACAGAATTTCAAACTAGATATGTTCAATTTCCTTGAACAGATCACTTCCTTGGTGGCTCGTCGTTCACTGGATGCACTCCATAGATGGCACGAAATGGCCTACTGCGGATTTGTGGGAAAGGTGTGCAAGCACATTTAATGCTATGTTTTTGTATTTGAGTGTCCACTTTTGATAACAAATTTATTTTTCACTTCTTATTGAACCTTTTTTTTTATTTTCAGGAAAGGCCAATGAGCAGGCATTAATAAAGCCAATGGACCATAAAAATGCCCCTGGTGATTTCTACCTTGTAATGTGCTATCCTCTTTTACTACCAGTCAAGTCGTGTACAAGGCAAGTTTAAACATTGTCTATGCCTATTTGTTTCCAAAACTGTGAAGCAACATTTCTTGGTGATTAGCCACAAAAGTGCAGTTCAAAGGCTTGTGTTTTGTGCATATTTTTAAGTATGGAACCAGTGTTGTATAGGCATCTTTAGTATTCACCTCAAGATCAAACTGTGTGGCAAATGTGGTAAAATTTACTCAATGCAAGTTGTCTGCTATCATCCCTTCAAATTGTTTTGTTAGGGTCACGAATGAGCTCCCCACGGCAAAGACTACACTCCACTTCACCATAACCTAGCAAAGGGTGAAAGCTACGGCCCCCGTGAGCCAGTTAAAGTGACAGAGCAAAGTACATGACAGCACTCCACGGGAGGAATGCACGAAGTGCTATATTGTCATGCGACTCGCTCTGACTGTTTTGCGGGGCTGCAGCGTACGCTCTTTTCCATGTTATGGTAAAACAGTTAGTACCTTGCACTCTGCCAGTCGGCTACTAAAAGGTTCCACGTGGGTCGTTAAATTTGTCTGCACTCATACATTCTTCAACTTGTTTTGTTATAAGGGCCATGCGGTGTAACAAGGGCTGTCCCCCACACCAGGCAGAAGCACCTTAGACCATGCCACTGAGCTACAGGTACGTTCCGATTCTGGTGTGAAAGTTGCGTGCACTGATCTCTTCTTCATCTTGGTGCAGAAATGACCTTGCCATGCCAGGGACGAACAACTTGCACTACACTACTCAACAACAGGTAACTAACTCCCAAGTGTTGCAAAATTTACCTTCACTCATACCGATACTGTCTCCAACTTGTTTTGTTAGGGCCATACAGTGCAGAAAGGACCCGCCCACGCCGGGGATCGTCACCTTACAGTATATGAAACACAGTTACAGGTACTTTCCGGATGTATTATGGAATTTCCCGCACTGATACCTTCTCTGACTCTTTGTTAGAGCCATGAAAAGAGAGCTGCAAGATGACACAGGGCAAAATGGTTTCCCAATGCATAAAGATTGAACACCAACGTCGGAGATGCATCAGAAGAGTAGGGTCACTAGAAGAACCATATGGATAGGACACGAGTGCAGTAATAAAACCATATTGCCAATATAAATTGTCTCAGGGTCGTCTTTTAACTGGTTTACAACATATCCAGGCAAGAGTAGAACGGATTCAGGCATGCCATCTGAATATCCGAAACTGGTCTGCAGAAGAATCCCATTGCGGATGTCCGACGGACGCGCAATTTTGTTCGCTTTGGCGCTCTGTCGGATGTCCTGGGGATGTTCGTCAGACGTATACGGATGTCCCACGGATGTTCGATATAAATCGGATGTCAGTCGGATGTTCACGGGATATCCGAAGATATTCTGCCCAGTAAAAATTGGCCCAGGTTAGTGCTTTGACTGGTTTACAACATACGAGGGGCGTTCATAGAGTTCGTGTTATTGTCACGAAGGAATAGAGATTCAGCAATTAAACTCAAGTAGGAGTTGAGACTTTGTCTAGATGTTCGCCACCAAAAGTTACCCACTTTTTCCAGCGATGCACCACATGCCGGAGGCCATTGTTATACAACTCCTAGTTTTGAGTGTTCAGGAATCGCTCCACTGCGACAATCACTTGGTCGCCGTCCTTGCAATGTTTTTCTCTTATTTGGCCACACTGGAAGCGGCTGCGCCATTTAACCAAAGTGTCATAAACTGGGGTGTTGTCCCCGAACAACGATCTCAGATTGGAATGAATATCCTTTGCATTGCTTCCCTCCAAATGAAAAAAAAAAGAAAAAAAACGGATCACTGCATGTGCTTGGCACCGACGGACGGTGCCATTTTCGTTTCGACTACCTAGCGGCGTTCCGAGCTACTATAGCATGCGATGTTTATATTGTGCGGAAACTAGAGGGACGCGCCCTCATGGTGACACCTATTTTGTTCCTTTTTTTTCAATTTTTTGTGCCAATAATACGAACTTTACGAACGCCCCTCGTATCTGGGCTAGGGTAGAACGGATTCAGGCATGCCATCCGAATATCCGTAATTGGCCTGGAGAGGGATCCCATTACGGATGTCCGACGGGCATGCAAATTTGTTACCTTTGGCGCTCTGAGGGATGTCCTGGGGACGTCCGTCAGACGGCTACGGATCTCCTGGGGACGTCCGAATATCTTGAGCAGATATCTATCGGATGTCCAATGGAGTGGTTTGTTGGGCTAACAAACACTGAAAGATGTACAAACGCGCCGCATAACCAGCAAAAGGTCTGAAACACTTCTATAACTGAGGACGCTCACCGCAAACGTTATAATAGGGAGATGTATTTACAAATTACTACCTGCAAAAATGAGAATACCAGTGTTCACTGCACGAGACAGCGCGAACACGACATCGGCGCTCTTTCAAATTTTGCTTACACAAGCTAATGACGAGCACAAGAAATTTTTCCCCTTTGTTTGAGTCCCGGGGCTAATGTCCAGTTTGTAACGCATTTTCCAAACAAATCTAGTTTATCAGTGTACGCTATAAACGGTACACAACATGTAGCCCGATATATAGAAATGCTTGATTTTTTTTTCACTCTGAATTCAGACATTAATGAAAAATTCAGTTCGCAAAGTTGCTCGGCTCTTAGTGGTTTGCGTTAGTTGTATTCTTACGAATCAAATGCAACATGCTAAATTTCTTTCACGCTGCTACTTAAGTAATATCGGTGTTTCATGAGATCTACTCAATATCATGAAAGTGGTGAGAACACATTTGCAATTACACGGCCCATATTGGGCAGGCAAACTCTGAACGCGTTAACCAATGACGAAATCGTAACGGACAGGTTATTAACGCTCTAAAGTGTCTAGAAAAAAAAAAAGCACTTGCTGTACAACAGCGACACAAACTAGATAAAATAACATATGTTTTAGCAGTTTTCTTCAGTTTCACTACACTCACTTTCACAGTCAGACGCACGTATACCTCTCGTAGCAAATTGCGACCATAGCGGATCAGGGAAACCCTCTCCCTGAGTCCTAATCCTAAAGAAGGCACTTCTCGAACATCCTGCGGCGATGGCACGTGATAAACGCACTAGATACTTCTGGGTCGATGTATACGCTTCGATGTGCACCGATCGAGAGGAGGCCCGCCAGCCGATCATCTGTCATCGTTGACCTTGTAAAGGTCATCGTGCGGCGCGAGGTGGAGAAACTCCTCTCGCCTCGACGCTTCTGCAGGGCAGGGTTCCACCGATTCCCAGAAGAGTCTTTATGTTAGGAAACACGTCTTCAGCGGTAAGCTTGATCAGTGCGTTCCTCTTGCGACCAAAAGTGGCACCACTCTTTCAGCTCCATCCTGCGGGAAGACGGTGATACAGGTCTATCTCCCAAAAGAGCAAGTCTTGCCTCAGTTTTTTCCAGATCAGCTGAAACAATGGCAGGTGGCAAAAGCTAGAGCAAGGCAAACCCCACTTTGTCGTTTTTGGGAAAGCGACTGCCCATTTCTTGAATCACGTGATCCAGGAAGGGAAGAGCGACATTACGGCGGTAATACTCGCTTACGCTTGACGTTGGTGCGTTCGAGCGGTTGCGCTGAATGCCAGCAACTCGCAGTTTCGCAAGGTCTGTGTCCACCGAGCTAGCAAGCTCCTCCGCCATATGAAATCGTTTTTGAAGCTTTGTCGCCATTGGACGAATAAATTCCAAGACGTTCCTTGCGACAGAGAAAGACACAATCATGTCGGACGCTCGCAACCTGCAGGACAAGCCTGAAGCTTTAGAAATGGAGTTCGAATCTAACTTCCAAATATCCTTGTCAATGCCATGAGGTTCTGGTGTTGTCATGGCATGGAGGCAGTCCACGACGGCCACGAAAATTGAATAGAAGTTATCCAGAGCGGTATGTCGTTCCACCCATCTGGTTTTACAGAAGCCCCTTAGCCTATTCTTTGTCACTTCATTACCCGACCCGGAAATGACGAACTCTAAAAGTTGCCTCTGTTCGTAGAATCGCTTGAAAAGTCGTCCCTGTGTACTGGAAGAGCGATTGATTGCTTGGCATAGAAAAGAACTGTTTCCACGTTGCACTTTAGAATATGCAAGTTTTTCTCGTATAGTTCTTCGCTTGCCTTGGTCATGATAGCAGGGACCGTTTACGTTGGATTCTCTAGCGCTGATTTGAAGGTGCTAGGACCCACGCTGGGCTCATGAGAGTTGAGTGATCCTTCCTTCACACGCGCCTTAGTCGGGTTCGTCATAGCCGTCTTCACAAAGATGTTAGGGTTGTACGAAGAGCGCCGCGTCTTCCGAGGAAATCAGATCGAGACCTTGCACAACCCGCCGTCCAAGTTCTTGCTATAAACCAGCCAACTGTGCTTCTCTAACCAGCTTCTTTGAAAGGTAAGACGTTTTTGTTGGCTTACTTTCCCCTTTTTCAGCGTTTGCGCCAGCAGGGGTGGAAGAAACTGATCCTTTAGGAATTGCAAACGTTGCTCATCTGACATCACCTTCAGGTCGAGGGTCCCGTCAACGATGAATCCGAGGTCCCGGTCTGTTTGAGGTGGCGACAGCTTGTCGGCATCAAAGGCAGGGTCGACCGAAGTGCCGGCAACAGCAGGACATTGGTCGGGGCACAGTTGAGTCGCGCCATTGTGCTCCGTGGGTATATCTGCATCGTCCATCTTCGCTGTAAATGAAAATTAGAGGACATATGAGTAAATTATTAGGTACAAATATATTCTGCGGATTTGTTTCCACATATGTACAAAATGTGTAAAGATTGGGTAATTTCGCAAATTATATTGTAGCAAAAAAGAAATACTTTTTTTTACCCTTCTTACTGTGTTCTGGCCGCTGAAATTGACAGATTGACACTGATTCCTAGGTAAGGATCGATTTGAAGGAATTCTACGTGATCCAGGCTCAGCTTACATGCAGCTAAAGAAAAAAATAACGGTGAAATGCAAGGCATATGATTTATGAGTTTTAATTGCCAACGGACTTTGCGCAAATCTCGTCACCGTGATCGGTAACGCATTTACAATACACAAACAAAACAATTTTGAGCTGCCATTACGTATAAGCATTTCCAAACATACGTTTCACGTGCAGATAAATAAACCAAGTAGTTGTATACTTACCAAATGAAGTTTGAGATGTGCGTTACCACTTCGAGTGTGCATCATCATCTGCCTTGTTCAAAACTTCTGACAGCCGCTTTTGATTCTGTGACATTGCGAAACTCACTCCATGCGCTGGCGAGTGCAGCCGTTCTATTGTATTTACAAGTCAAAGGGACTACGCCGGTGAAACCAAAGGGATATAGTGAGGAAAAATGAAAGCCGTTTACAACTCCCTGTAACGCCGAATTAGAGCGCAGCTCTTGAGGCGGAGGATGGACCCCCGTGAGGGCACGCGACCCCCGTGACGTCACGTGACCCCCGCGAGGTGATGTGACCCCCCAAGGTCACGTGACCCCCGTGACGTCACGGGGGTCACGTGACGTCACGGGGGTCAAGGTCTGGCCACACTGTCCACAAAGTCGAACCAATCGAATCTGGTGAAAAGTTCGAAGGTTCGTCGAACCGGTTCGACCCAGTCGAACCCCGAAAGTTCGACCTAAAATCCGGTTCGGCAAAAGTTCGCGACACCCCTACCAAGAAACCTCTCGTACACGGACTCGTTGAGGAAGTATACTCGTAGAATAGGAAACAATATGAGCGTGAACGCGCCTCCCCGTGTCACCGCTACCTGAGGCGCCGCCCTGCGGCGCCGTTCTGAAGTTTTGCGCATGCGTGTGAAAATCATGTCGCTGTTCTCGCTTTGACTGTTAACCCGTTCTGTCATCTGCTATGCGCGCGCTGGCGGCCGCTCGCGCTGTCGTCTGCTATGCGACTCGTGTATTTCCGTCGCAACTCAGACAAACGACTTAACATGATTCAGGAGTTTCCTGTGCGATAACGCAATGTCCACATTTGATACGTGATAAGTAACTGGCTTCTTTCATTGGGTCAAGATACAGCGATAACATGAAAATAGATTCAAGACAAAATATCTGCAAAGCTTAGCGTTGAACTACGGTGAGCCCGGAAAAGATTCAGTTGAGTGAAAAATGGCTAGGGCTCCTGACGACGAACGGGTCAACATAGTTTAGCTGTCCCTCCGAGGCTATTCTCAGAGGGCTATCTCCAGCATGGCTGGAAGACTGCTGAAAACAGTGAAGTAGTAACAAACATGTACCAGTTTGCACAGAGTGGCTCCGCCCCTTTGGCTCCGCCCCCAAACCCGATCCGACCAATCACAGCGCAGGAGGGCGGGGCCAAACCCAATCCAACCAATCACAGCGCAGTAGGGCGGGGCCCTTTCCCTCTCTCCCATCCCAGTGACCAATGACAGGCAGTGGGCATCGATGGCCCCGCCCACAGGACTTTAGCCAGTGACCAATCGGAGCTCAGCGAGGTCCCGTCACGTGTGAAGTCACGTGTCAGGCGCGTGCCAGAAGCGTGTCACTTACCGCAGACCGCAAACCACTAGAGTGCCTCAATGTCCTTCTGTTTAGGGTGATGCCATCGTTTGTAGTACCCGATGCCGACAGCACGCGCTCACAGGGAAAATACAAAGAAATCGCAGGAAACAAAATGTCGCCGTAGCACAGTCAGCGCCACGAGCGCGTGCAGGGACACGCTCTTTCACGCGCTTGAGAACAAAAAATAAAAATAAGCGTTCGAAACAAAATGGCCAGATGTCATCACCCCAAGCAAAGCGCACATGAAGGCACCCTACAAACCACAAACCGCAAACCACAAACCGCAGACCGCAAACCACAAACCTCAAACCACAAGTTTGGTTGACCAGGTGTTGACAGCTGCGGTCATCATCTGACAACAACCACGTGATGTCACACTGGGTCCGAGCTTCGTTCGACAGAGGGCGCTATATGACTTGAATTGCGGCGCCTCACGTGTGATGTCGCAGAGGGTTAGTACTGCATCCGAAGGAGGGCGCTGCGCTCCGGTCACATGACGGTCACATGTTTTGAATTTGAATCGCTGCGCGGTAAATGCCCCTTTTATTCGATAAAAAAGGCTCCGCCGCCAGCGGGGAATCGAACTCGCGACTTCTTGATAACCAGCCCGACGCGTTACCCCCTGAGCTACGAGCGCATCTTTTTTTTTTTTTTATTACATGGAAGAATAAACGATAGGATCACAACGTTGTCGTTCAGGGTTCACTCTACACAATCATAGTACACATGTTAAAACTCTGATGTCTTGAAGACTGTTAAACAGAGGCAGCCAGTCAGGAACTACTGTTTGAATATCATACACGCTTTTGACGCGGATTACAAGCTCAATGAAATGTAGGCGTACAGTTTTTGGGTGCAAATTCTCATTCCTTATGTCGAGGCGGGACTTCCACATGCTATACAATGCTAGGAGCATTACTATGTCATACGGGAAGTTATCTCTAGATGATACAGGTAGGAAACGAATTGAATAGGGTGTAATATCAATATCCTTTTTTAGAGTGCGCTGCAGAACATCCCAGAAGAAAATGGCATCCCAACAGTGAATAAAAATATGTTCAATGGTTTCAGGCGTTTTACATAATGTACAGTTTGTTGACCACGGGACGAATATTTCTTTCTCTTGTAGCCACACTTTGGTGGGTAACACTGAACAATGTAATTTGAAAAAGAAAGTTTTTGCTGCAGGGGGGATGGACATCTTCTTTACCCGGCGCAGTATATCGTGTTGGGAAACGTCGCTAAACATTGAGCGGTAAATTGGCATTGGAAATAGGATATTCACAAGATCGCTTGTCAACTTTTTACGTGAAACAGACATTAAATATTCTTTTGAAAACCTTACTGATAAAAACTGAAAAGCATCGACTACTTCTCTAAGATATCCTACTAACAAACAGGTTTGGTCTCCCACGGAGGATACGATAAAGTCAGGTAGAGAACATGCCAGTCTATTCTGAATGACTTCACGAAGAAAAGGGTGCTCCTGATCTCTTAGGAAAAGAAAACGTGAAACCAACTGACGTATAAATAAATGGGGAAGGCCGAGTCCACCATCTGATACACGACGGAACAAATTGTCGCGACGCATGGGTTCCCAAGTGGACTTCCATACTAAAACAGCAAAAACCCTGTGCAATTTTTGAATACTGTTCCGGGTACAGTGCAGTACCTGCAAGACATACCATACTTTAGCCGCCAAAAATATATTACATATGCTCGAAAGTGCAAACACTGACAAATTCTTCTGTGACCAGTTATTGGCTCGACGTTTCAATTCAGTTGCAACTCCGGACCAGTACGACGTGCTGTTTCGGTAGTGCTTCAATGGCACCCCTAGGTAGTTGCACGGAGTGCAGCTCCAATCTATGCCTTCGTATTGCTTGGGCTTTGTCGCCCAGGCTCCATGCCAGAATCCTAAACACTTTTCTAGATTTACTGCTGCTCCAGTGGCCTCACAAAAGCTGCGAGTGAGATCCATGGCATTGGTCACGCTTTTCTTGTCATTACAAAAATATGCGACATCGTCGGCATACGCTAGAACTTTAATTTCAGTGTTGCTCAAAGTAAAGCCTCGTATTTTTCTACTTCTTATTATGCTTTGGCACAAAGGTTCTAGATATAGAGTGAAAAGTAATGGAGATAATGGACAGCCCTGTCGAACTGAAGAACAAATTGGAATCCTTGCCGTAACTTCGTTATTTATGATTAAGCGTGTACAGCAGTTTGCGTACGACATTTTAACGCCGTGAAGTATCATATCACCAACACCAATGTGCGACAAAATCTTAAAAAGAACATTATGACTAACACGGTCGAATGCTTTTGCGAGATCGACTTGCACCATCGCTACCTGAGAGCTGCTGTTGGTAACACACTCTAATACGCTTCTGGCAATATGAATATTTGTCTGAATGGACCTTCCACGAATCCCACACGTCTGGTGATCCCCTACTAAATCGCAAATGACGCGCTGCAATCTATTTGTCAGTATTTTAGCAAATATCTTATAGTCCACATTGCATAATGTGATTGGTCGATAGCCAGTCACTTGTGAAAGTTTGTTTTTGTCATCTGTCTTTGGAATAAGAATAGTGTGAGTATGCAGAAAGGAGGGCGGAAGACTTTTGTTTCTGTAGGCCTCTTGAAAAATCTCCTGCAAGATGGGACATAAAGTGTTTTTGCGAAGTTTATAAAATTCTGCAGTAATACCATCCGGTCCTGGGGTTTTATTTGTTGGAAGGGTATCCACAGCGTTTTCTACCTCAGCTAAGCTGAACGGTTCTTCCAATTCTTTTGTGTGTTCTTTATCTAGCTGGGGAAGCAACGAAACAAGTTCCTTTAGATATTCTGTATCTGTGGAGGCAATCTTTGTTCCGAATACCTTTTTGTAATGTTCAAACAAAATTTCGGCTATAGCCTCGCTATCTCTGATAATCATGTTGTTTTGCCTTATCTCTTGAATTTCTTTAGTCATCGCATACCTTTTCTCCTCCCCTATTACCTTTTTTGTTGGCTGTTCTCCCAAAAAATATTTTACAGCACGAGAACGTATAACAGCGCCTTGATAACGCTCTTGATGAAATTTATCGAGTTCAGCTTTTATGCGGATAATATCTTCCAAACCCTGTCCAGAGTTTTGACATTCAAGTTGAACCAAGGCACGGAAATTACTTATCAACGTCCTCTCGGTCTCAGACTTTTGGAATTTTATAACACTAGCTCTCTCGATTGCTATCTGTTTTAATTTGTTCTTCCTATTTGCTCAAAAAGATCGGTCACAGCTGCGACAAAGTTTTCATCTTTTAACAGTTGATTATTAAGTTTCCATACTTTCCAGTTTATACTCTTTTTTCTTCGTTTCCTTCCAATTGTTATTGATACCACGCAATGGTCTGTGAAGAAAACTGGATCTACGGCATAACCATTTAAATTGTCAATAAGGTCTACTGAGCAGTAAATTCTATTAAGTCTTGCGTGTGATGTGTTTTGAAAATGGGTATATAATAATTGTTTTTCCTTTAGCTGAAATGACGCAACATCAAAAATATTAGACTCGTCCACAATGTCCTGTAGCAGTCGTTCACTTTTGTCAATTCGAAGTTTATATGGCGCTCTGTCTGCTCCGTCGCAAACGCAGTTGAAGTCTCCAAGCAGCACTACCATTCTATCACAAAGTAAATAAGGTCGCAGGTGATCAAAAAAAGTTACTCTAGCATTCACCTCATTCGGCGCGTAAACGCATATCACTCTCCACATTATGTCGGAAACTCGGAAGTCGCACATAATGAAGCGCCCGCAAAGGTCTGTCGTGACAGCTAAATCAGACAAATGAAAAGACTTTCTAATAAACAATAAACATCCCGCGGAGAGACCTACAGCATGGCTAACGCACACCTCGTAGTCATACAGGAAATGTTGTATGGCCTGTTCTACCTGTTCTACTGTTGACAGTTTTGTTTCCTGTACGGCTAGAAAGTCTACCTCTTTGTCTTCAAGTAGACGTTTCAAATGATATTGTTTCTTGCGGGAGTTAAATCCTCTTACATTTAGGGTAACAATACGAAGGCTATCAGTTAAAGGTAATGGGAGGGGGAGGGGGGAGGATGGGAGAGAGGAGATGGAAGGGCAAGGGAAGGGGGTAGGGTGGGGTTTGTTCACATACTCTAGTGTGCAAGGGAGGTTTTTCGCTTACTCGCGATGGTGTCAGGCGGGTGTTTTTTCCTCTTGGTGTCACTATTGTCCTTGCACGTGCTGGGGCTCAGGTCCATTGCTGACGGGTCACTTTTGTTGTCAAACGTTGTAAGTCCGTCTGCAGACACCGCTGACTGTTTCGGTGCCTCCGTTTCCGGTGTTGACAAGGTGTCCTTGATCGGTCCTTCCTGGGAAGATTCTTGAGTGGCTTCTGTCGATGTTGTGTCTTGGAGTATCTCCGAGGCTTCTTTTTCACCTTGCGTTTCGCTCTCGCCGGAACTCTGAGGCAGTGCCTCTCTGGGCTGCGCTTGAGTGGAGAGAACATCTCCGCTAGCATCCACGACCTCGGAGATGTCCATCAAAAGTTCCGGGTTAGCGTCAGGGTCGTTGCCAGAACCTCGTACTACGGTTGCATAACTTGAAAAGCACTCGTCACTTTCATGCCCAAATCGATTACAACGTGCGCATTTCGGCGTACGGCACTGTCGTCGAATATGACCGACCTTCTTGCATCGTAGACACAAGGGTGGTCGTCCTGACATCACCAGAAGGGATTGTATGCCGACAACCTTCAGTAGGTGAGGGATGTCTTCCGACGTCACGGTGTCGTGCAGTGTTAGGCAGACCTCCCTATTCAGCGTCTCCATGTTCTCCATTCCTGGCACGCGCCACTTTTCTCGCGCCATGCTTCGAACCGTGCCGAACGGTGCCAAGGCTTCGGCGACCTTTTTATCTTCCAAGTATGACGGTAGCCAGAGTAGCTTGAGCTTCACATCCTTTGAGTTCGGGTCGATGATTAAACACTTTTTCCCTTTCACGCTGAGTTCTTTCGCGGTTATCAACTTTTCCGTGGCGTCTGGACTAGCCAGCGTCGCCATCCACACATGGCTCATCTGAAACTGTCCGAGAGACACCACTTGGTTCAGATCGACGACTCCTCTAAGTCCATCGCGAAAGTCAACTGCACGGTAGGGCCGACCCGTGAGGTCAGCGTCGAGGAAGACCGAGTTTACGCACAAGGCTCCAGGTGGAAAACGTGGAAGTATAATCTTATACTCATCTTGGCCGGTTGCCGGAATAAGAACGTCTCTTGGGGCCACGGGTGCCGCTGCAGTGCTCTCCGAGTACATCTTGTGATTTTCGTTACCAGCATAAGAAGTAGAGGTAGAAGGGTTTCCTCGGCCTGAGACCGATTGTTGATTTTCAACGGAGAACATGAAAGCACGACCGTTCGAAACGGCGTCTTCTTCTTTCTCCAGCTACGAGCGCATCGCTTCCGATGACCGCTTAAGTCGGGTTAGTTGTTTGTGTGTGTGTGCATTCAGATCACGTGATGTCCCGCGCGCTACTTGGCTTTTGTAATGCGGTTAAAAACAGGATGCTTCATTGCCGCAAGGTATGTAACGATGGTCGTGTTACGTAATGCATCGCTGGGCGCTAACGTTGCTCGTCTTCCTATCACGTGATTTCGCGCGCGCGCGATTCAAGCGGTGTTCGCGCGAACTCGTCACCTCGGGAATGGCTTTCGTAATCTGGGTGGTGAAAACAAACAAACAACCCTCCACGGAATTTGAACGCGTCATTGCTCCAGGTCATGTGACGAAGCCTATCTACAATTCCATCATGCAGGAAGTAGAGTTCAGGATTATTGAGTCGTCTGTCAGGCGGGAAAATGCACTGTCACGATGACAACACAGATATGTCGCCGTGGGATTAGTGACGAGAAATGCATTGTCGCGTGCTTTGCCGGCGGGTCATGTGACCAACGTCACCTGATATTTGAATCGCTGCGCAGTTGACACCTCGGTTCATAGATGGCGCGTGTCTTTTGTTGCTAAGCGCCTTTGTTGTTAGGGCATGAGTGACATCTTGCGTCGTGGGTTTGACCTTGCGCCATCTGTTGCTGAAGAGGTGAATTGCGCGTCTTCCTAAAGTGTGCCCATCCGTATTTTCGCGTGCGCGCAATGCGTGTGAGTTACCGAATCTGTTTGTAGATGGCGCGCACCTGAATCCTTTCGCTGGCGTGAACTTTTACCATTATCACGCGACATCTCTCGCTAATTTTAGCGCCAGCTTGGTAGATGGCGTCAACTCTACCACGCTCACGTCATCTCTCGCTAATTTTATCGTCATCTGCAGCTGCCGAACGGAGCGTGTGTGGGAAATGGATCGGAGCGTGGTCGCATCCATACGCGCTAAACTAAAGCCCTCCTGCTGCTCCACTCTGTAACCTGATCTTCGAAATAAAGCCACAAAAAAAGGACACAAAGCGAGGATGAATTTTTTTCTTTTTTATTCAATATGCAGGCATCTAAGAGATTCTCGAGACATGAAGAAACAGATGGCGCGCACGCGACAGCTCTTTATACAAATATCAAACACTTGGTGAAAACAAAAAAAAAAAACAACCTCGCGCTACGTGAAAATGGCTCTGTATACACACACACACACACACACATCAGCTTGAAATGAAAAAAAAAAGCACTTCACGAGAGGCTCCAATGTCCGAAAGGAAGAGTTGAAACGCCGTCAGAGTCGATGAAGCGCTTGTTGTCGAACGGGTTGAGTCCTATCTTCTCCACGGCAACAGTCTTGTTCTCGCACAACTTACGAGCGATGGTTCACTGCGTGATCTTGTGCAGAGTTTGTTGCTCGAGAGTTTGAACGTAGAGCTCGTAGGTTAGCTTACGGGACTCGCACCTTTTCACTCCTTTCGCCCTCACGTAGTGCTCTCGGGAGGCTAGTTCCAGCGAATAGAGCTCGGGTTTTAAACAAACAAATCCAAGAATGTGATCTTTTGGGAGCTCGTTTTTGAACACTCCTAGTTTCATTTTGTTTGCGGGAGAAAACAAGGGGTGATCGACTGGGTACTGTTAAGAATGGAACCTTCGGCAACCTTTTCCGAGTTTCAACGCTGCGGAAACGAGTCCCGAAACGAGTCCCGACGTGTCAGGACTGCCGGCCACATGGCGAAGCCTGCCCAAAACGAGTCTCAACGCGTCCGTGACGTCAACGGGACGTGTGTGTGTGTGCGTGTGGGTTCGTGCGCTCCGGAAGGGGAGAGAGGCCCCACCTAACTGCGGAGAACCATGGCTATGACTCATTTCTGGCTACGACGCGGCGGATTTTTCTGCTACGCACTTGGCGGTCGCACCTGCTGCCCTGGCGGAGAGTGAGGGAGAAAACGAACCCCTATATAAGGCGGGGCGTGAGGCTGCTGAGTTGTTCTCTTGGATTTGACGACTGTATCGCTACCATGTAATTAAACCGTTCGTTACGTTACCAATTCTCCCACCTCCACTGGACCCCTGGGTTCTTCACTTCGGGGAATGGTCGTCGTCACGAGCCAGGAAGCCTCCGGACGTGCGGCCTAAGCCCCGCCTCGAACAGTACCCAGAAGTATCCAGGTGAGTTTCGGCAAGGGTCGCCAGCTTCGAGTCTACATCCGGGTCGGTGATTTGGAGGATGAACGAGTCCGTGTCGCTGTACGCTGCGCGAGCGTCGGGGAAAACGCGCCTGACCTGCTTGTAGAAAAATTCGTACATGACCAGTTTGGACATCTCTAGGATAGAGAAGCCCGCGTACACGGGTTTGTTCAAGTGTAGGGTTCTCTGGGAAAACTGAAAGATCACCACGGTCGGGCTAATTGTCGCAAACTGTCTGAGGTTAGGTTTCTGCAGGTTTTTCAGCACTTCCTCCTCGCTCACGCTAATGACAACGTTATTGTACTGACGTGGGTTTTCGATAGTCTTGCCATAAATTGAATTCATAATGAGCTTAGATAGGTTCTTTTGAAAGGCATTTGTCGCCTGTTTTCGGAGGTTGTGGTTAAAGTCGATGAAGTCTTTAAGAAATGCCCTCTGCGAAAACTTCAAAACGCGATGAATGACTTTTAGTTTTAAGCCCAACTCAAGATACAGCTTGAGATTTCGGTAGTGAATGATGTAATTGCGTTTCGGATAAAAGGTGAGAAGCAGCTTTCGCTCAGGCTCTCGCTGGGGTAGGTGAAATTTTTCGACGAGCGCTTTTTGATAGGGTGAGAGCCATTCGAGCGGGACTCCTCGTTTCTCGGGAGCCAGGGGAAAGTCCGCGTGCGAATCGTGTAGTTCCTGAGGATAGTCGAGGTCCACCTCTAAAATGTGACCCTCGGGCGCGTCGTCGGGAACCTGCTGGAAGTGGAGAGCGTCGATTTCCTCGCGGTCTAGCCAGCGAAAATCTGCGCATGGAAGGGATTGTCGCATGGTGGAAGCGTACAGGCCGTTCACGTCGAGGTCTAAAATGTGAGAAACCGCCATGTTCGGATCGAAACATGCGGTTCCTGGCACGTTAGCTCTCGTGTTACGAATGGCACATTGAACGATTCCTCCTCGAAGACCCGCTTCGATGAAAAGATACGCATCCACGTCGTCGAGCAGCTCCAGTTTTACCCCAGTCTGTTTAAGTGCGCAGGCGAGACTGAGCGCGGGGAGGGAAACGTAGTGAAGCGGATCGAGCTCGTACGTGTCTAAAGTCCATTTCCTGAAATTTTGGAACACGTCGGCGAGAAGTAGGCAGTCGAGATGCAGGTAGCAGTCACTGTATTCTCCTAGGCTTTTGAAATTGAATGTGTGAAAGACGGTTTGGGCGTGACGGTAGTCCTCCTCTGAAATTTGACTGTCGTTAAGCTTGTTGTAAAACGACTCGGGCGGCGGTAGCTCGGGCTCCCGGTAAGTCTCGAAACTGGTCACGTAGTCGTAGGGAAATACGCCTTTCCGCGCCAGAAGCTCAACGTGTTGCGGAAACGCCTGCTTTAGACAGCACAGGTTTTCTAGTCCCTTGGAACGGAGGTCCTGAACCAGCGCGTCCAAGCGCTGGCAGAGCCTTTTTTATCGAATAAAAGGGGCATTTACCGCGCAGCGATTCAAATTCAAAACATGTCACCGTCATGTGACCGGAGCGCAGCGCCCTCCTTCGGATGCAGCACTAACCCTCTGCGACATCACACGTGAGGCGCCGCAATTCAAGTCATATAGCGCCCTCTGTCGAACGAAGCTCGGACCCTGTGTGACATCACGTGGTTGTTGTCAGATGATGACCGCAGCTGTCAACACCTGGTCAACCACACTTGTGGTTTGTGGTTTGCGGTCTGCGGTTTGCGGTCTGCGGTAAGTGACACGCTTCTGGCACGCGCCTGACACGTGACTTCACACGTGACGGGACCTCGCTGAGCTCCGATTGGTCACTGGCTAATGTCCTGTGGGCGGGGCAATCGATGCCCACTGCCTGTCATTGGTCATTGGGATGGAAGAGAGGGAAAGGGCCCCGCCCTACTGCGCTGTGATTGGTTGGATTGGGTTTGGCCCCGCCCTCCTGCGCTGTGATTGGTCGGATCGGGTTTGGGGGCGGAGCCAAAGGGGCGGAGCCATTCTGTGCAAACTGGTACATGTTTGTTACTACTCAGTGAACAGAATAATACAAGCATTTAGGGACGACGAGAGAAGGATTCAAGATGCACCCCCGCCCGCGTCGACCACGCGCAACAACAGCCGAAGACGGTCACCATATCGTCGCGGCGATTTCCATGGACCCATTCCAGTCGGCACGAAACATCAAGGAAGCTCTCGATCTTGACATCAGCGAAATTACGATCCGACGAAGGCTTGCTGAGGCGGGGCTGAAGAGCCGAATGACGACCCAGAAGCCTCTGCTCATTGACACAAACAAGGCTCAACGGTACCGATTTGCGCAAGACCACCAAGAGTGGACAGTCGACCAGTGGAGGACTGTAGTCTTTTCTGACGAGTCAACATTCACGACCATGTGGGACCAGAGGCTGCGAGTGTGGCGGCCCGACTCCCATCGGTATAGAACACTACCTTTCTTTTAGATGCGGAGCATCTCTTGCTCGGGGCTATGTCCCGCGGCGTCGGCGTTGTAGTCTGCACTCACACTACGCATGCGCAACTCTCCTCCTTCCCTCTCTGCAACAGCTGCGCGTTACTCTCTCCGCTCTCTCTCTCTACCAGCTGCGCGTGCACTTCGCGGGTGTTCGATTCTAATCACACCGCGCGCGCATGCGCAACTCTCCTCCTTCCCTCTCTCCAACAGCTGCGCGTTACTCTCTCCGCTCTCTCTCTCTCTACCAGCTGTGCGTGCACTTCGCGTGCGTTCGATTCTAAAAACACCGCGCGCGCATGCGCAACTCTCCTCCTCTAGTCTCCTCTCCTTCAACTGTGAGTATAAGCAGCGGCAGCTCCTTCTCTCTCTCTGCGCGCGTTCAGTTCAGCGCTGTTGACTCCACTTCACTCCGTTCTTCCGATGAAGTGTGATGGAAGGAGCAGTCCCGTCAGTTAGTGGGTTGGCGCAAGCAAGCGTCAGCACCACCCCACAAACTCACAGCAACGCTACGTCCACTGAAGACAAAGCTGCGCAGCGAAGGGCACGCGACGCTGAGCACAAACGCTTGATGCGAGCGGCAGACCCTCAACTACGGCAACGAGAAGCGGCGTCCATTCGTCAACGTAGAGCGGCGGATGCTGAACTACGACAACGTGAAGCAGCGGCGGTTCGAGAACGTCGAGCAGCAGAACCTGAGGTTCGGGACCGTGAAGTTCAACGTAAACGTAGGAAGCGAGCGGCGGAACCCGACCTTCGAGAACGGGAAGCCGCGTTGGTTCGTGAACGTCGAGCAGCAGAACCTGAGGTTCGGGACCGTGAAGTTCAACGTAAACGTACGAAGCGAGCGGCGGAACCCAAGTTAACAACGTTACTAACAACGTTACTAACAACGTTACTAACAACGTTAATAACGATCCGCGATGCTCCGCATCACCCCATGGTTTCCCTCGGGAAGATGGTGTAATTTTTTATTAGAACTAGTCTTCTGTAGCGCGCAATCAATTTTGTAAAAGTGAAACTTAAATATTTTTTGTTTGCGCAGCTATGACCCTCAGTTCGTCCAACATGTCGCAGCCAGTGGTCGGACCATGGTCAAAGTCCTGGGGGCGCTCTCCAAAGACGGGCTTGGGCCACTCTTCAGGATTGAGGGGAGCTTGACGTTGCAGATTTACTGCGAAGTAATCAACTACGCAATGCTCCCCTACGTCCTGGACGGTCAATTTCCCGATGGCGACTTTACCTTTCAGCACGACCTGTCGCCCGTTCACACCTCCATGGGATGGTTCGTCGCCTCCTTGAGGAACGCTGCGTCACCGAGCTGCCCTGGCCCACTGAGGGGGCAGACGTCAACATTATAGAGAATGTCTGGGGGCACATGAAGGCAGCCATGGCGCGGCGTCCTCTTCACAGGGCCACAGCTGACGAATGGACCTTTTGTAGAAATACGCGGTGCGCATGCGCGGAGTATTTCATGCGCCTGGGTTCGAGAGTATCTAGTTCCAAACAATCCGCCATCTTGCATTTCTCGCCTTCGAGCGGTTTCGTTGTGTCGACCTCGGGGCGGAAGATTACGCACGATGGGGACAAAGGTGAGCTTGGGGGAGCCGTATCTAGGTCACATCGCCTCAATGGGTGAACAGGATGTTGCTGACGTTTTGGGTGTGGAACGGGTGGGAAAGGCCTTGGGCGCGCGTTGTTTTCCAGTCACCTAGTCTCGAACCGATTCGCGTGTCTAGATGGCAGCACATATTCGCCAAGAGGTCCATTGTGGCGCTTCGTCCTGGAAGAATGGGAAAAGCTGCGGAACGAGCAGAATTTTGTTTCCGCTCTGTTCAGCTTTCTTCCTTCCAGGATGAGAGCCATCGTCGATGTTCGAGGCAAGATGACGTCATACTAATCCTCTATTGTTATTTTTTATGGTTTTGTTTCATTTGATTGCCGGGAGTAGTAAAAATGCAACCTCCTACCGACATTTTTGTGAAAGCTGCAGCGTTGGTTCTTTCCAGAAGGGACAGTGTGAGTCTGCAATAGTTCTCTTTTTTTATTTTTTTGAAAACCAGTTTTGGTTGTGTTCAGAAAGGACACAGTAGGAGCACTCACTAATAAGCCTGTCAAGCCCATGGCCGACGGCATAACAGATGTTTTCACGTGTTAGGGCCACGTGTTCAAAGAATAAAACCATTGGGTTTCACTGAAGACTTTCGTGCAAATCAACACCATTAAAGGGGTACTCCGGCGATTTTTTCATGGTCCCCGATTTCCTTGAAATTTTGCTAAACTCGCCAAACAACACCGCTAAAATAGTATCCCAAATATTAGGTCAAAATAATTTTTTTTTCACAAAGTTATTGAATTTACAATTTTGGTCCTCACCGTGTTTTTCAAACTGAAAGTCTCTACTGGCAACAACGAAAAAGTGATGTCAGTGGAAGGCAGGGATTCACTCTTTGGACTGTAGAATTCGTTCCCAACTGATTCCAAGCAGTTTCGTGGTGTCAAATGAATGCTTTGGAAGCTCGCTCCAGTACCCGCGCTCCAGCACGGAACATGCAATGATTGGCATATTGTATTTTTTAGACTGCTTGCTCGACTGGCAAGCCTGCCTGCCACTGACGTCACGGCACTGAAAAGTGCGGGTATATTTGAATGTTGGTTTTTGCATCATTTTCATTTGCCGATTTCACAATAACTATTATGAATTTCGCGATACTAAATAGCATAGCGGAAAGGGTAAAGGCCGGGGAGTCAGAAAATATAGTTAGTTGAGGTAGCTCAAAAAAATCGTCGGAGTACCCCTTTAAAGCTGTCCAGGACAAACACAATTTGCCTAAGAAGCGCAAGTGTCCGCCGGAGCACGCAATGTTGCGCGGCAGACGACAGCACAAGCGGCCGCCAGCGCACACAGGAGTCGCACAGCAAACGGCAGCACGAGCGGCCGCCAGCGCGCGCATAGCAGACTACAGACGGGGGTAAACAGCGACAGGAGTTTTGCACGCATTCGCAAAACTTCACAACGGCGCCGCAGGCCGGCGCCTCAGGTAGTGGCGACAAGCGGAGGCGCGTTCACGCTTATATTGTTTCCGATAGTACTACGGCGGAGAGCTGCTCTGTTTTGCTGACATCGCGGGACTCGTCAACCATTAGTGCGAATCATTGGGCACTGTCCACTTCCTTCTTAAAATGGCGCAAAGTCAGATCTGACATGACAGAAAGTATCTCATTCTGAATTGAATGGTTGGTATACTTCGCATTGGGAGGGCCACTCTCCAGTTTTTTTAGCACAATGACATCACTTTTCGCAACAAGCTGAAGCAGCTCGAGAAGGTTTCCCTTATTGTCGCTCAAAAATGACTCGTCGTCTGCTCTCTGGGCTATCCCCTGAACCGCAGTAAACCGAAGCACGTCAGATATTGCAGAAATGTAGTGGCGGTTCTCGGTCACCTCTATTGAATATGCCTCACTGAGGTTCACGGTCACTGAGTTTTCTGCGCTTGTTTCCTTCATGAGCCTGAAGGAAGCCCAGGATGCCCGGGACATCTTGTGCGCCGCACTGTTCGCATGAAGTCGAAGTCCGCCATCCTTCTGAGGGGTTTTCTTCCAGTTGCGATAGCCCTCTGTCACAAACACCGTACTTCCACTTCTCTGCCCGCCTGTGGAGAACATACGACAGGGAAAGCAAAAAGCAGAGTTCGAAGTCACATGCACTGTACTCCAACCACGGGAAATTGGATACTTGGTTGTGGGGAAGGATCGTGGCACGGGCTGCCTAAATGTTTCTCAAACGGTCCGGCAAAGTTGCCGAAATTGGCGGACCCGAGCGGGCGAATTCAGGCGCTACTAAAAGCGCAATCGAGGCTACGGCGTGGGCATAGCCAACATTGAGCTAAACGTCATCACCATTGCCCTCTTTTGCCTGTTTTTACTTCTCTGTGCGAGCGTAGCGGATGACGTCAGCAACGCTTCCCCTCGGCGCTCAGCGGTGTCCACGCGCCTGCGCAGCGCGCTCCTTGGGAGCCGTACGGCCGACCCGCCGTGGTTCCGCCGTTACCGCCGTCTCCCGCGTCACAACCGCCGTCGTCGTCTCACCGTTCGTGATAATTGTCTCTCGGAGGTCCGTCCACACAACGGACACTACGTGCGCAGACATATGCCGCAGTTGCGCAGACGTCGTCGAATGTCGTAGATGCATTTTCCGGAAACAAATGCAGTCGGCTGCAGTTTTATGAACTTTTAAAGGGACACTGACACTCCCCAAAATTTTACAGCGAAGCTGTATAGCTTTACCAGCCAAGGAAATTTTCGTGTCGTTGGCGTTGTAAGCAAAAAAACTCCCGGCGAACAATTGAAGGCAAAACAGCATATCTCCTTTGAAATCAGGCATACAGCATACAGCTCAGTATCCGTTTCAATAAAGAAAACCACAAAACAAGCATCAAAACCACATGATGGATGATAAGGCGCGTGTGAACAATAGGAACACCCTCCCACGCTTTCCGGTAAAGATTAGGTTCGCAGAGGGTTTGACGTCATTCGAAGCCCTCGTGTGAAGTGCGAACCGCATAATGGATGATAACAGCGCCAGCGAACAATGCGAAGCACGTTCCTTCTCCCCGCGTGTGTTTTCGTGTCGGCGTTCTCACGGGAAAAAAAAAAGACTTCAGAAGATTGAAGCGAGAAATACAAACACCACGCCTACAACATACAGCACAACATTCGTTTCAATAAATAATAAGCACAAAACAAACATCCTAACCATATAATAAATGATAAGGAGCTCCTGAAAACAATGCGAAGCACGAAGCGCTCACCGCATACGTTCCCGGTGAAGATTACTGTTGCCCAAGCTGCCGCGGCGACGGCAGCTTGCGACGTGAGGAGTGACGTCACTAGCCTTTCATATATAAAAGAAGAACCCGCCTATCCCGTTTTACCTTACGTCCGGACGCAGCGGATGCTACCAGCTATCTTAGCCAATCCCGTTCTGTGGATGTGGCCCGTGATACGCTTTCCGCACGTCGCTGTGCACCCTCTCTAAGGTCACGTGACACTCCCATGGCCCCCTGATTGGCTCCGATGGCTCGTAACATCTGCTGCGCGTAAACGTAAGATGAAACGAAGTATAGCAACTGATTTCATTGTTGCTGGAGCATCGCGATGAATAGGCCACGCATAGTTAGGACTCCCGAGGAGCAGCGTGAATACTAGGAGCGGCAAAGGGAAAAGAAACGGCAGTACGACCAGCGGCGGCGTGCTGCGACCGGCGGCGGCCTTTCGTATAGTGCAGTAGGCAATCGTTGCAGGTGATACCGCAGCTTCGCTGACCAACAACCTTCATAGCGTAGATTGGAGCCCCATTTTTTTTTTTTTACGTGGTTTAGGTTATTTGTTTAGGCGTTTAAAACTTTGCAGACCACCATGAGTGCGAAGAGAACTGTGTACACAGTGAAGTTAGAGCGAACGGTGATCACGTACAACACGAAAGACAACGGGAACCACGCGGTACTGCAGAGCATCTGCGATACCGTGTGATACGGTGGAGAAGACAGCGGGAGTAGGTATTCAAGGACACCGCGACCCATAAAAAGTGTACGGGACCACGCAATAATGCAAAAGTCGACATCCGGAACTCGCGAAAAAAAAATCCGTGAGTTTGTACGTAGCTAGCTGGACGGGTCCGCTCGTCGAGTCGTAGTGAGAGCGACTGGTTGACTGTGGTGCGCGGTGAGAATTGACGGCGAGCGGGCTAATTCTCTCCAGGATTGGTTTTATTTCTTCTGTGGCATTTATCTTCTGAATTTCCTATAATAAATTGATATTTCTTGCGCAAATTTTGTAATTTCGGAGCATTTGCCGAATGTAAACACCCGCACCCCCTCAGTGAACATCGCGGTTGTGAAAAGAAAGGAGTGCTTAGAATAGACTAATTACGGTAGCAATGAGAAATAAAGATGGAATGAAAATTGCCAGTGGGGTCTCAGTAAGGCACGCTATGACCCGCTGTGATACGACCCTTCCCCATCGCGGCTACGTCCGACGCATCTCCCGGTTCCGCGCACGTCCAACATGTATCTTGATAGGGCAACTTCGCTTCATTTTTGTTTTTGAAAAAAAAACAACAAAACGCAGTCCTCTTCAGTATCACTTACGGAGGCCACACGCCAAATATTATGACGTAGTTCTGTCTAAATGTTTCTTAAATGATCCGGCAAACTTTGCAACTCGCCAAGTTGCCGAAATCGGCTGACTCGAGCGGGCGAATTGAGGCGCAACCAACAGCGCAGTCAAGGTTACGGCGTGGGCGAAGCCAACATTGAGCTAAACGTCATCACCATTGCCCCCTTTTGCTTTTTTTTTTACTTCTCCGGGCAAGCGTAGCGTGTGACGTCAGCAACGCCTCCTCATGGGGCTCAGCGGTGTCCACGCGATTGGCGTCGTCGTCGTCTCACCGTTTGTGATTATGGTCTCTCGGAATTTCGTCCACACTTCGGACACTACGTGCGCAGACTAATGCCGCAGTTGTGCAGACGTCGTCGAATGCCATAAACACCAAAACGTGGCGAAGAGTGCGGTGCAGACGACACTTGCGCCTGGTACGCGCCCACCCCAATCCCGCCAGTCGTTGTGTAGACGATCACGTGACATCTCATACCACGTGATAGCAATGTTCTAGATGGATGGATGAATGTTAATGGCTGCACCCTTTGTAACGGGCGGTAGCTTGCGCCACCTAGCCTAAGTCTAAAAAACAAAAACGTGATCCCCCCCCCACCCTTTTAAGACTAATTGTCTCCCCCTAACTATCACCAGGCAGTGTGGGATATCACCAGGATGACCTTCGGGGGATCGGGCAAAAAAAACTAAAAACATCACCCCCCTGCCTCTTCCCCCCGACGATGAGGTCGCCAATTTTCCTCTGGCCAAAACTTGTCGGCGTTACCCCAGCACCGGACACACTGGGAGACAGGGTTGAGACTTTGGGCCAGAGCCACGCGGGAGGGAAAATCAATTTTCCTCTGTCCCGCCTGTCCCCAGCTGTGCTAGTTAGTTGTCCATCATTTAATTTTCCCTAGATAATTTCCACCAATCTTCTAATCGTCTCTTTGTCACTGTAATCCTTTTTTCTTCCGTCCTTCCATCGTCGCCAGTAAAACCCAGGGCCCCGGACAAATCTGTTACCCCTTCAGGGAGGGCAGGGCGAAGCCACGTGCACTTCAAAACCAAGTGCTCTAGTGTCTCGCTATCATTATGGCAGGCGGCACATAATGTGTCTGTCTCCTAAAATTTAGCCCTACACGTCCTCGTCCTCAAAACTCCCGTTCTTGCCTCGAACAGCAAAGCACTTCCCAGTGAATTGTCAAACAGGTTTTCCTTTCTTATGTCCTGCTTTCGTGACCTGTACACTGTTAAAGCTGATTTCTCCTGCATTCTCCCCTCCCACATTTTTCTCTCTGCCTCTTTCACCCCCTTTTTCGCTGAACTAGCCCCATCACCAGTGTGTAGGTATTTAAATGTAAGCTTTCGGGTTCGGTTTGTCCATTTTGTGTTTAATCTTTTCATGCATAAATACTTAAATACCTTCCGTGCCCACCGCGTATCATCCATTTCGGTCAATCTTTGTTCAAATTTCAACTTACTAATTGATTGCCTCCCTGCTCTCAAAAGACGACCATCCCATGTCCCCCTGTACTCCCTCATTTGGTGTTTTCATGTGCCCCCAGCGCCAATCTGCCTACGCTTCTTTGTCGAATTTCTAATCCTGATTGAACCTCAGATTTCATGCACAGTACTGCATTGCCGAAAGACAGTCCTGTTACCACCACTCCTTTCCATATACCCCTGACCACTTCATATCTCTTATAGTTCCATAGTGCCTTGAGCTTCATAATAAATTAATTTCGGTTCCCTTTTCTAATTATATTCTCCTCATGTTCCTCTAGATATTTGCTTCCCTCATTGAGCCAGACATATCCCAGATATGTGTATTTTCATCCATGGTCTATTACAATGTCTTGAATCCTCAGGGGTTCGCTTTTTTCATCGTTAAACACCAAAACACCAGACTTGTCACTGCACAAACTCATGCCCAAGGTGTCCCCTTCCTCTCCACATATTCCAGCTAGTTCCTGTAATGTATCCTAGTTCTATGTCATCTGCGTACATCAGTCCTGGTATTACCTGTACTACATTTCTCCCTCCTTCCATATAACTCACATCAAAACCCAAGTTGCATTGCTCTAATTTCGTTTCCATTTTACTGAGATATATCATGAAGAGCAGAGGTGACAGTGGACAACCCTGCCCGAGTCCTCTTTTTATTGCTGCGGGTTGTGTAGTTTCTGCTTCCCATGTTATCACTACCTTATTGTCTGTGTACACCTGCTGAAGAAACCTAACCAAATTTGTTTGTATCTAAATTATACTCCTTCAGCTGACCCCAGAGCTTTACCTGGTTCACATTATCGTACGCTTCCTTGATGTCCAAATAAGCTAACCATAAAGGAGTTTGGTCCTTAATTTGACGAATAAGTTACCTTCCAGTCTTCTATCTCTTCGGAATCCATTTTGGAGCTCGCCCAGTATTTGCATATCTTCTGTCCATTGCTCCATTCTACGCTTCACTATCTGCATAGCTAATCTGTATAGAACTGAAGTTACCATTATCGGGCGATATGACATAATGTTGTCTTTGTTTAATTTGCCTTTATAGATTAGTCCCATTTTACTTGGTTTCCAATCATTGGGTACCTCTCCTCCCATAATTACTTGGTTAATCACATGCCGAAACTTCAATTTCCTTGTTTTTCCTAGTGTCTTTATGAGTTCCATGGGTATGTTGTCTGGGCCTGTCGCTGTACCTGCTGGAACCTTACTTTCTGCCTTGTCCCATTCTTTTGTAGTCGTCTTCATCGTTACACAATTCTCTTCCTCCTCAACACTGCTGCTGACCGTGCTGTTCACCGTCCCACTCTGCTCAAGCTGGGAGAAAGCCTCTACAATTGTCTGCCTAATTTATTCACGCGCCTTTTGCCCCTCTACTCTTCTCCCCTCCCGTGTGGTCAGTAAGTGTTGGATACCCTCAGTCTTTTTACCCTGCGCTTTAATGTGCTACCAAAACCTTTTTGCCGCATTCCTATCTTTTTTATTTGCTTCCATCATCAACTGCACTCCTGCACTTCCAATTTTGGCCTGTATTAAAGCTGATGCTTCCCTTTTCCGCTCTTGGAAGTTTTTGAAGCTACTTCAGCTGGCAAGGCTCCCCCCCCCCCCCTTTTTTTTTCCCACCTATGCTCCCTAGATGCATCTTGGCGCCGCAAAATGGCCGCTTTGACCTCCTTATCCCACCAGCTTTTTGGTTTGTGTCTTCGCTTTTGCTTTCCTCTTTGTTTAATTTGATGCGCCTCTAATTCACTTTTAAAGATTCCTATTAGATCCTCATACGTCCACTCTCTTTCTGGTTGTTCCGATACTATGTTCTCAATGCTTTTCGATACTTTTTGTATTTGAGCTTCACTTAGTTTAGGTTTACCCGCTCGTTCCTGGACTTGTTGTCCTGGTTTGGATGCGCCAAATTTAATCTTATATTTCGTTTGTGGTCACTCCCTAAGCTTTTTGTTCCTTCATCATCTATTTCCATACTTCCTAACCTGTCATACAGTTTGTGGGACATGAGGCAGTAGTCTATTGTTGAGTGTGAGTTGTTTTGTTCCCAAGTTATTTTGCCGTCGCATTTTACTTGTGCATTAACTAACAGGTCCAGGGCCTCACACAAATCTTCTAGCAGCTTTCCAGTTGTATCTGTGAATCCGCCAAACTCTTCTAAGTGAGCATTCATGTCTCCTATGATAATTATTTCCTAATTAAGACCAATTTCTCTGATATCCCTCGATATACATTTTGAAGTGTTCTGCATTTTCCTCTTGAATCATTTCCTGTTTTCAGGTATGCAAACGCCAGAAGAGTGGTTAGACCTGTTAACCGACCTTTCAGCCATAAATGTTCTCTGCAGCTTTCCTTCTCTTTTTCCCAGTCTTGTCCTTTAACTAACATGCCTAGACCTCCGCCTTTGCGTTCACCTCCCCTCCGGTTGCATCCCCTCCAGGAGTAGCCTGGTATGTATAGTGGTTCCACCTCATCTCTGAGGTGCGTTTTTGCAACCCCATACACTGTAAAATTTTCAACCTCTAATTGTTCACCAATCTCCTCCCACTTTATTCTGTTTCAACCTCCCTGCATGTTTATGAACCCTATCTTGAGCTGATTTTAGAGCGCAGCTATTAGGCTGCCCGTTTCCGGCTTGAGCGGCGTCGGCGTCGCCGTCGCCGACGGCGTAACCGCGCGGTGCATTATGGGACGCGTAACGTCACTGATGACGTCACCAGTGACGTCACTGATGACGTCATCGGCATCGTCACTGATGACGTCATCAGTGACGTCATCGGCATCGTCATCGCCACGTGACCCCCGAGGTCACGTGACCCCCCCCCCCCAGTACCCTTCCCTCCTCCTCCTCAAGAGCTGCGCTCTAATTCGGCGTTACAGGGAGTTGTAAACGGCTTTCACTTTTTCTCTTACTTCTACGGGGCTTCCTCCTGCTCATCCTGGTGCTCTTGCGGTGCTCGCACCCAGGAGCTTCCCCCGACTCTGGTACCGGTACATATGGTACTGGTACAGTGGTACATGTACACCGGTGCCCTCTGGGCTCTGTGGGTCCCTTAAAAAGCTGCAAAATGCTGACCCAGCCTCTCTCCTACTCTCCTACCTGTGTCTGGACGGACTGTAGTGGATTCCACCCCGTGTAAAAGGGCATCGTATTTAGCTCGGTCTCGGTGGACGCCAGCGGCCCAGGTTTCAAGGGCGAGTTTCTCAACTGAGTATTATAGTAAAGTTAGGTATAGGGTTCTTGCGCGAGACCATGATGTAACGCTACTAGCGGTTCATAAATTTCACCAGAACCCGCCGGAATCCATGTTGGAGGCATTTGTCGCTGTTATGCTATGATTTGTGGTGCTTTTGGGGCCATGTTCGCGCCGCTACTCGAGGTTTAAAATGGTCAGTTGAGCCGTAAATGATTGTTCCAGCCGTAAAAGTCGGCGCAAAACGGAGCTACGGCCAGCAGTATTGGTTTTTCTAGAATTCCGGCAATCATTGGGAACCAGGACAAGGCGACGCTGGAGCAATCGGTTCGCCGGCATCATGGATGGCTCCGACTTGTATGCCGGCACAATCTCGAACAGGCACGTAAATACGGGAGAGGAACGTGGCAACTCCTGGGAGCTAACATCTCCGGTCCCTAGAAAAAGAACGAGAAAGAAAGCGACAAAAGAGCAGAAAAAGAAAGCAGACGAAGGGGTTAGGCCTGTTCGTTTTGTCACGACAAGGTGAAGTTGCCCGAGCGCTTGTCAACTTTATTTAATTTTGTCAATGCGCGACTCCTGTGTTTTTCTGCAAAGTAAGAAAAAAGAACAAGGTACAAATCTTACAAGTGATGTTTTGCTGCTTCTTTGTGCATATTAAGGTGTCGCCAGCGATATAAGCTCATCGGGACCGCCAACTGCGGAACGCCGATATCCGCGTCTATAGACCTTTTTCGCATAACCTCAAACCGGCCAGTAACTGACGTACCCTCGACCTGGTGTATTTTTGGATTGCCCGCTGACACAGGGTATGCAACCGCCAAGGGTATGGGCGAAAAGGCTTAAAAACGGACGTAGTGCATGAGTTAGTTCCAAGTGCTCCTTTTTACCGTGCTGCGATTTCCGAAAATCTACGGTTGTCTGGCTACCGCTGCGTGGTCGTCGGATGGATAAATAATTTTAAAAAGCATAAGAACGATGGCAGAAAGTGTGCCATGAGCACAAGAAGCTGCAGCGCGAGTGTGGCTGCAATGTTATCAAGCTTCGCATTTACCCCAAGAATCCTTATTTATGAAGTAAGTCGATTGCGAGCTTGAATCGCGAGAGATTCGTATCAGACTCAACGTCACGTTTAAGCTCACGACTACTTCGTCTACGACAAGAGGACCGATTTTAATTCCCGGTGCAGGTGGTCTAGTTAGGTTATCACTGCAAGCCCCATATGGTATGTGAAAGGTATGAAAAAGTCAACATGCCACACACTCAAGATGGAGCTATCAAATGCCGAGAGCTTACCTGCATAGACTACATTAAACTGCTCATATATACTTCGTTGTGGAAGCTCAATGAAAACACCCCACCGTCTTCATCCTCGTTCTCTCGAGGAGGCAAGGTGATGAGGTGATGGCCTGTGATAGCCAGCTGGATTCAACCGGACAAGCTCCAACCAAGTTATTGCAGCCCACCATAGCCAAGTCTAGCCAAGTTCCCCCATACCCACACCGTTGCCTACCCAGATAGCTGTGCTGCCAGAACTAGCCGGTATTTCTTTTTCTAAGCCGCTAGACGGCGTCGTCGGCGCCGCAATTCTCAAGATGGTGGCGCCGTTAAAGAAAAGGTCTATATGCCCCGCCGTTCCGAAGCGGCCAAATGCATGGGACCTTTCACTTCAGAGTGATATCACTACGGTGAGAATGGGATGAATCTAGCTGTATACCTTCATCTCATTTTCATCTTAGTATCTTGCGTCACTGCAGATCTCTTAGGTACGGGCCCCTGGCCTTTCTGTGGTGTCGCGACCGTAAAGACCCTAAACAACAACAACAACAATTGTGGGGAACGGAAAAAGACGAGAATTAAGAGGACCGACAACCGGGGGGCGAGCGGGCACGCGAGGCAGTCGGAGCTTGAACACCGCGAGAACTGGTGTTCGTTTTCTCGTCTCCTCATTTGGCGCCCAACGTGGGGCCCGAACCCACGACCCTGAGATTAAGAGTCTCATGCTCTACCGACTGAGCTAGCCGGGGTCTCACCTTACAGGGATACAATTTCTCCATTGAGTACCGGCCTGGCAAATCCAACATTGCGGCGAACGCCTTGTCTCGCGCCTCCCTTCCACCCCAGGAAAAGGAAGAAGCGACAGAGTTGGTCGCTGTTACTAACGAGGAACGTTCTTGGGGTGTAGTCGTGACCCGGGAACAGTTGCCCAGAGCCCAGCGAGCAGACGATCTGTGCCAGCAGATATCTACGCGGTTAAATCAACCCAGTTCCAGGGGACAGGACATGACTGATGAACCCACAGACACCTACGTTCAGAGTAGCGATGGCCTTTTACTTCGATACATACCTTAAGCAGATGAGGGTGACCCTACCACGTCGCCATTCCGCGTAGTCGTGCCTAAAATATTACGACGTACTTTTATAAGTTACTTTCATGACAGTGTCCTGGCAGGTCACAGTGATGGGAAAAAAACCTACCAAAAGCTCTGCCGCATTGCAACCTAGCCTCGAATGAACCGCGATGTCTTGCGTTATGCCCGCAGCTGTCCTCAATGCCAGACTGCAAAACCCCGAGGCGGGAAGCCCCTGGGTTTCATGTAGTCGGTTCAGAGTCATCGTCCTTGGGAAATTGTCGCGTGTGATATCATGGGCCCATTTCCACGCAGCCCACAAGGCAACAGGTACCTCCTTGTGGTCACCGACCACTTCTCCAAGTGGGTCGACCATCATCCCCTGCGTCAACTTACGTCCAAGAAGATATGAGACAAACTTTGAGAAACATTTTCCCGGTTTGGGTATCCTGTTGTCCTTTTAACAGACCAGGCCACCTACTACACCAGCACTGTATTTGAAAATTGTTGCGAGATTCTCGGTATCCAACATAATTGTACTTCCCCTTATCACCCCCAGGCCAATATCACTGAAAGAGTAAATCGCAACCTCCGGGCAATGCTAATTTTGTACACTAACGAACACTGCGACTGGGACTCTTATATCCCAGAGATGGCCTTTGCTACCCATACCACAGAAAACCGAACCACGGGATTCACACCGGCACGACTGAATTTTGGTCGGGAGCTATGAGTACCCATGGAAAACATAGAGCTTGTGCCAGATGCTCGCCCGCGCCAATCACACTCACGGTTTGCGCAAAGACTGCGATAATATCCGAAATACAGTGACAATGGCCCGGGGGAATATCGAACTAGCCCAATCACGACAACGAACCCAATATAATAAAGGCCGGAGAAACGTCGAATTTTCTGTCGGAGATCTAGTTCTCCGACGCACTCACCCACTCAGTAACGCCAGCCAAGGATTTACCGCTTCACTCGCCAAACGATGGGAAGGGCCATTCGTGGTCGAGACGCCAATTACACGCCTCGCATATCGATTACGGTGCCCCATAACCGGTGCACGCGTCGGACCTGTTAACATCAATGACTTGAAACCTTTTATTGAACGTGGCGAAGAGTGTTGAGAGTTCAGTAACGTCGTCTCCATCTTGTCTAATTGTGCCTTTCTTGACCTCGACTACCTGCAGCCATGCCGCCAGACCGACCGTGGTCACGGCCACGCCACCCACCCCCGCGGCGGTCGTCTTACCATAGGTCGCGCTCCCCCGGCAGCCGCAGCCTCGGCCATCGGCCGCCTCCTCAGCACCCACGGCGACGCCCCCGAACACATGAGGCTGCGACGTGGTGCATCATGGAGCATCACAGCCTCGTGGGGTTCGCTTCCCGCCTGCGCTGGGACCGACAGCCACAGGTCCCACAAGGACTGGCGCCGGCCGACGTTCCAGCACCATTCCAGGGACGCACCCTGAATGAGCGGTGCGCAGAGGACACACCAGTCGACCTACACCGACGAAGAGCGTGCCGGGTTATGCGCCCTGGGCCAGGTGCCCATGATAGCGGGGGAGGGTCATCTACAGGTAGCCCTCCACACCGAGCGTCGCCAACGACAGGAGAACAACGCATCGGCAGCAACTCGACCGCTAATATCCGCCGACGTCGAGGCGGCGCTCATCGTCGTGTCGAGATCGTGCCCCGAGAGGCTTAGGGCGCCTGACCAGGCAGCACACGCACACGAAGAAGTCATCATTGACGAGTTTTAATCCGCCTCTCTGCCCCCTCCCTCCTGCCTCATTCAGCAAGCCAACGGCCCCGAACGCGGTATAGGACACCGGACGTGCTCAGACCATAGGATTCCGAGGACGCCGGGAGTGCGGATCCCAGCGGACAGGCACAGTCGCTGTAGAGCCGCAGGGAGAGGAGCGGCCGGCAGAGTCCTTCTCGAGCAGCCAAGCACATCTCTGCGAACGCCGTAGCCATGAGTGGATCGCGCATCCGAGTGGACGTTAACACCAGGACCACAGTGAACGTCTCCCATTCCAGCGGAGGCGTCAAGAGTCAACACTTTTCAGTCGAAGCTCAGAGTGCCAAAAGACGGAGTCTGCTTCCACCGTGCTTCCCGCTAGCCGTCGCGCCACCCCAAGCTCTCCGATTCGCGCCCTTTCAAAGGTCTTTTGGACCGCATGTCAGATACCGTTCGAAGTCCCAGTACCATCGTACGGTTCTCCGTTCATCTTCGAATCAAATCGATACCGGGGATGCCCGACCAATTCGATTCAACACGCGCCCCTTGAGTGTTCATAAAAGGGAGCTGCTTGACCGCGCGTTAGAAGAAATGATCGAGACCAAAACGGTACGCCCGTCAAACAGTCCGTGGGCCTTTCCTATTGTCCTAGCGCCCAAAAAAGATGGAACAGCGCGTTTATGCGTGGACTATCGACCTCTTAAAGATAACGAGAAGGGATGCATACCCTTTCCCATCGATCTCGTCCGTAATGTATGCACTGGAATCGGCAAGCATTTTCACCACTCTTGACTGTAGTAGAGGGTTTTTCCAGATTCCTGTCGCCAAGGCTGACACTCCTAAGACGGCCTTCATTTGCCAGAGGGGCCTATTTGAATTCGATCGACTTCCTTTTGGCCTGTCTAATTCTCCCGCAAGCTTCCAGAGGCTCATGGACACCGTCTTGGGGGATACTAAATTTAACTGTGCAATGGCTTACATGGACGACGTAGTTGTGTTTTCAAAGACCTTGGACGACCACATTAACCATTTGCAGGTTGTTCTGCAGGGAATGAATGATGCAGGACTGACGATTAACCCAAAGAAGGTACAGCTGGCTTCAAGTAGGGTAGCGCTTCTTGGATTCGTGGTGGAGCATGGATTCCTCCATCCACAGGAGGAGAAGTTGAAAGCAATGATAGAATTTCCCACTCCTCAGGACAAAAAGAGTCTACAGCGATATCTCGGCATGGTGGGATTTACCGCCAATTTATATCGAACTGTGCCGATTTGGCCCGACCTCTTCATGAGCTGCTGCGCCGGGATGTCCCATGGAATTGGACTGCAGCTCACGAGGAAGCATTTAGAACGCTGGCAGTCGCCATTGCCGATACAGCGTCCCTCAGACTTCCCGATCTCAATGCCAGATAATAATAATAATAATAATCTTTAATAATAATAATAATAATCTTTATTGCCATCTCATAGTACAATGGTTCTAACGGGTTCGTCAAAGCCTACAATGGCTTGTGTGAGGAGACCCGGCAAGTCGCAAAGGTAAGCTATAAATATATAAACATCAAAGACAAAGTACACACGCAAAAAAAAAAAAAAAACAATTCGAGGGCTTTTACAAACCCAGAAAAGGGAAAAAAAATTAAGTGTTTCAGAAGAAAAAGCTCGAAGCCATGTTTTTAAGAACTTCTTAGAATCTACAGAAAATATACCTTCCGGAAGGTTATTGAAAATATCGGGAACATAATACCCACGAGTTCTCATGCCGTACCTCGTAAAACATCTTTGGCGTTCAAAACGGGCAGTATGTCTAAGGTTGCGAGACGGTTCATGTGGAACCTTGAAGTTATCCGTCCAAAAATATCGAAATACCACTGTTTGGCGCAATAACGAATTCAAGTCCGGCATGCCCAAATCGTTAAAAATATTCGTGCTGTCTGAATAAACAGATTTATAGGCCACACTTTTCAAAATACATTTCAAAACACTGTTCACTTTTGCATGCCACAGCCCAGCACTGTGTGCGAAAACAGTCACACCGTACCTCAATACGCTGTAGGCCAGGGCCTGAACAAGAATTAACCTGACGTGAAAGGGCACAAAACCCTAATATTATACAACAAACAAGCTACCTTCCGCAAAACTGTACATGTATAGGCCAACTGCCTATTCCAGGACATATCCGATTCAAAAATTATACCCATGTATTTTGCGCACTCCACCCACTCAACAGGAACACAGTTACAGCACTCACAGTCACTACCATGTAAGAAAAAAGGCTTGTCTATGAACCCCCGTTTTAAAGGATTACGGAAACATATCAACTTAGTTTTCGCTGAATTAACTTTTAATTGATTGGAAGTGTACCAGTCAATAGCTTTATTTGCACTTGATTGCAATATATGTAAGGCGCGGTCAAAATTAAGATGCCGAGAAATCAGCAAGGTATCGTAGGCATATTGGTAACATGCACAGTCGGAAATGACAGAAACGAGGTCATTGACATATATATTAAATAATAAAGGCGATAATACAGAGCCCTGCGGAACACCAGCTCGAAGATAACAAATAGTACTGAATTCTGAACCGACTCGAACTCGTTGCGATCGATTAGAAAGCAGATCGGACAGCAACTCGTGAAAGGGACCCCGGAAGCCGAACTTAAACAATTTACTCAACAAAAGGGAATGACTGTGGAATCAAAGGCCTTGGAAACGTCCAAAAAAAGCGCGCATGAAAACATGTTGTCATCAAACGCTGCGTTCAAATAATCGGCGACATCATCTAAGAGCAACTGCGTACCCCTTCCCTGTACAAAGCCGTACTGCGACTGCGATATCATCGGGTATCTATCTAAGAAGCTAGTCATCAACAAAACAAGATGCTTTTCTAACAGGTGTCCTAAAACCAGTGTTGGACAAAATACTCGATAAAAGTATTTAAGTTAAGTTACTAAATACCTGCTTCATAAAGTATTTAAAATACTACTCAACTCAAGTTACTTTCACTGCAAAGTATCTTGAGTAGAGTACAAATACTTAGAAATGTATTTCAGTTACTTTTGAAGATACTTCCGCATTGCTTAATTTGTATCGACGTCATTGACAACGACAATTATGCAGCTACGCAAATCTGGGTTACCAGAATGGTTTATTAGCACGCAACCACACAAAACGGGAAAAAAAAAATTATCGTAGGGCTATTTTATGCAGTTCGACTATAAAGAGCAAAATATTGTCACAAATGATAAATGATGAGGCGGCGAATAACTAAAGAAAATAAACGTTTAAGGGGGCAAACTTGTTCCCGAAACAAAATACAGAAAGGCTAGCGTCGCAGGCGTCGATGTCGACGAAACAGCAAGATCGACCGCTGGGGCGAGACTGACCCGGACCGCCACTCGGAGCACCTTTTGTACCCGCGTGGGTTTCTGGAACATTCGGCGTAGAAAGTTCGGCGCGTAGAACATTCGTAACTCGATCAGACGACAAAATTCTCGAACTTACCAGAATGTCAAGTTGAAGGAATAAATAAAAGAGAAGTCGGCTTTCCGGTATCGAACCCGGAGCCTCCGCGCGAGAGCGTCCACGCGAGAGCCAAGCGCGGTAACCATTCGGCCATGCGCGCGCTGGACAACGCGCGTGGCAATATCACTGATAGATGTCACAAAACATTTCTGGGACAACAAGAAAGAGGTCGCTTTAGCTATTGGGGAGGAGATCAGACCGTGGCGCCCCAAGCGGTTAACTTTAAAACTAGATGGATGGGGACAACAAATACAGTGGCTCAGCGCTCTGCTGACTTAACCGAACGCGGCGTCAGCGTTCGGCTGGAGTTCGTGTTCTCCGGTGAGGGGAAAGAGGGGCTCTTTTGTTACCACTCCGGCCTGCATGAACAATGCAGCATGCACAGTGCCCAGCTCAGCACAAAAGCGCAAGTGGGCCAAGTTCGCATCCCCTGGCAACTGCTTTCGGGGGAGATCCGGCACTTAACGTCACTTCACTAATTTTTTGTATTTTTTCATTACTGTACCTTGCGCTCTATTAAAACATATGACACGAACATGCCCACAAGGCCTGTGGGCATGTGCGCAGGCCTTGTGTTGGGTTAACACCGAGGTGTGGGGGTGACAAACGGGTCAGAGCGCTTCGCCAATAGTGACATCGCTGAATATCACATCCTGCGGCGCACCTTAGACGCATCGTTTAACTACATATTCCCTATACGGGGAGTTCACTATAAACGAACTTGGGACATGGATATGAGTGAATGAATAACAAAGAGAACCCACATAATGGCCACGGCAGTGGTCGCACCTTCTTCAAGTAGGTTGCGTTCAGAAAATCACTCAACGTCGGGGGACACTTTGTTGGCATTTTGAGAGTCATCCAGCTCCTAGTTCGTTTCCTGTACTGTTCTCTGCTTATCAATGTTCGCTTAGAGACAGTGTTCGCGAGAGCAATAAGTGCCGGACTGACAACACAAAGAAAAGAAAAAGAACCTCGACGTTTTGCCTTAGCGGGGTCAAATATACAAAAAGCAAAACAAAAATGTCTACTTTTTTGTGTGTCCACTTCTCAATTTCTTCTATTTGTTATTTTCTTGACACTCAAGTCTGCAATGTTCTCGTTGGTCGTTTCCCGGTCTGCTTGCGCCTCAGGGTCAGGGTGGCATCTTTGCTTCCGTAAAACCACACCTTTTGTTTGAGGATTTTTTGGGGGGAAACTTTATAGAAACAAAAGGCGCCTTTGGGAAGGCGAGGGGAGAACCTTCATTGTACGAACTTTGGGCTGAAATATGAGTCACCGTCGTCAAAAAAGCGATATTTTCACAAGCTTAGTTAAAGTCACCGTTGCTAATCGTAGCTAGCAACAGGATTCGGTTGCTCGAAAGAATGTTCACGTTTGCTCGTGCCACGCCCACGCCACTTCCTACCGAAAAACTCGGAAAATGGCGGAATGTCAAAAATGTATTTAAGATAATGAGTACAAGATACTCGGAATTGTAATTAAAATAGAGTATTAAATACTCTCCATCAAAGGTATTTGCAAGATACCAAGATACTCCAAAAAGTATTTAAGATACAGTATCTTGAGTAGAGTATTTGAGATAGGCACAAGTCTGCCTAAAACAGGCAAAATAGAAATGGGGCGGTAATTTTCAGTAACTGTTGGTTTGCCACCCTTAAGAATCAGTCGAACAATGGCCATTTTTAGCCTCTTCGGTACCGAACGTGACCGGATAAAACCATTAATCATAAAAAGAAGGACATGTTTTAAAGCATCAAAATTCCTTTGAAGAAAATCGACAGTGATTCCGTCAGCTCCGGGTGGTCTAGTCGACTTGATATTGAACAAAGCTGACCGCAAACCTTACTCGCCTATGTCATAGAGAAAAGCAGACGCACTATTCATATCTTTTAGGGTGACTTCCTCGGCGCCCACGCTCAAGGATTGCTCCGAAGAAGCAGCGAAAAAACCGTTAAAGTGATCAACCGGATAAAACCATTAATCATAAAAAGAATGACTTGTTTTAAAGCATCAAAATTCCTTTGAAGAAAGGTCTGGAATGCAGTCAGCTTCGCCGATACACTGGAGCGCCCCAGGGATCGTCTCAGGTAGCCTAGCTTTTGGAAAGCACGTCTTGAGATGTAGTCAATGTGATCGTTCCATCGTAGATCCGATGTAATGATCACCCCTAGGTACTTGAATGATTCAACTTTTTGCAAAGGTACACCGTCTATTGAGTAAGAAAAATGTGAAATGGTTTTTTTTTTTCGTGTGATGTTCATAAATACTGTTTTTTTCGCATTAAGAGTCATTTGCCACTTCGCGCACCATAAATTAATTTTTGCCAGGGAGGCATCGATGAGAAGATGATCGGCAGGGCTAGAAATTTCAGTGTAAAGAACACAGTCGTCGGCGAAAAGGTTAATCTGGACTGGTATATCATCTGGGATGTCATTAATGAATATCAAAAAAAAGTAACGGTCCAAGAACGGATCCCTGAGGCACTCCAGAGTCAACGAAAACAGGTTCGGAAATTGATCCATCTATGACAACCCCCTGTCGACGAAGTGTTAAGTAGTCACTAATCCAATTTGTAATCATGTCGTTCCTTAAGATTGCTTTCAGTTTTATTAATAACTTCGGGTGGGATACTTGGTCGAAAGCTTTTGAGAAGTCCAAGAAAACCACGTCTACCTGGCCACGACGGTTTAAGACCTCAGAAAAATAATGCGTGGTTTCAACCAACTGAGTGGAAGTAGACAGAGCTTTGCGGAAACCGTGTTGCCGAGGATGCATTAAGCTATTTGATTCTAAAAAATGACAAATATGCGTAAATAATACATGTTCCAATACTTTCCCCGCAGTACACAACAGTGAAATTGGTCGGTAATTTGTCACAAGCTCACGATCTTCGGCCCTGAAAACAGGGATAACTTTTGCGTACTTCCACTCTGTGGGTACCCTGCCGCTATCTAGAGACCTCCGAAAAATAACTAAGATATTTTGCACACCATTCGGCATAACGGCGTAGAAAAGCGTTCGGAACGTTATCTATCCCGGTAGATTTTTTAACGTCGAGATCGAGCAACAAAGAAAAGATTCCATCTTCACAGATTGTTAAGTCATTCAACGGAGGGGTATTCGTCGGCGCGTCAAAAGTGGGGTGCGTGTTATTATCTATTGTGAACGTAGATTTAAAAAAAGAGATTGAAACAGTTTGCCAGTTTTGCATTATCACTCACATGCTCCCCGGCCACTTTAAGACTACTGATCGTCTGTTTACGGGGCGAGAGGTACCTCCAAAATTTAGCTGGTGATGTCAGCATAAAATTTGGCAGTGTTACAGAATGGTATTTCTGTTTAGCCGCTTCAATGCTTTCTTTCAAATGCTGTCTGAGGTCGTACAGATTACGGCTCCTGTCGTTGTTAGGGTGTCTCTTACAACTTTTCTTTACTCTGTTAATTTTACGTACCAAGTGGATGATGTCGCGCGTCATCCAGGGACTCTTTTTGTGCATCGTTTTTTTAATTTTAGGCACATAATCTTTGATGCACCGTAGTACCAATGATTTAAAAAAAAGCCAGAGCTCATCCACATTGCATTGAAGAGAGTCGCTAATGGCTGAAAACTCACAGAAAGCGTCATCCAATTCGTCAAGAATACAAACATCATTGGCCCGTGCAAAATCAGGGACATACACTGTTTTGCTCTGTTTCTCAGGTTCCGCAGCGATGGAAAGGGACAAGTGAACAGTTTTATGGTCAGAAATGGCGTCAAGAGCGGAAATGACAGGGTCTTTGTGCTAGATTGTTGCTGACGAATACTAGGTCCAACGTAGATCTGGCGGAACCACACACGCGAGTTTCACACTTCACTAGCTGGGTCAGGTTGTGAAAAAAAGCCATGTCAACCAAAGGTTCAGCCTGTGACGAAAGCGGAACTGGGTAGGTGGACGACCAATCAATTTCAGGCGTGTTGAAGTCCCCTGCAAGGATTAGGTTCCGCTCCCCTAAATTATTTTTCGTAACGTACTCGTTTAACTTGATAAAGAACGAAGAATCAGAGTTAGGGGGGCGATAGCATGCTCCTATTACTATAGTTACTTCTCCCAGACCTGTCTTAACCCATAAGCATTCCAGATCGGGAATGTCAGCTAGTCTGGTTACGAGAAGTTCGTCCCTAAGGATCACTGCCACACCTCCCCCTCGTCTATCACGGTCTTTTCGAAGCATCCGGTATCCCGGTGGACCTATTTCATGGTCTGCAATGTCAGGGTTCAGCCAGGTCTCCGTTACGACAATAACATGAGGCGAGTAAGTCAAAATGAGGCTCTCGAGGTCAACAACCTTGTTCACCACACTTCGTGCGTTAATGTTTAATAAAATGAATTCCTGGTTACAGTCAGCTACCTCCGAACCCGCCCTTCTTTCTGGTAACGCTCGTCGTCGCGCATTGCCCTCAGCGTCATTGGTAGGTAGGGACGGTGACGCGTGGCACTTGTATCTGCTCTGGGTATTTTCGTCCCAGCTATAGGTGGTAGTGTTCACCTTAAGTTTATCGTAGAGCAACTTTACCTTGGCTCCTTGCTTCTTTTCCTCTGCCGCACTGTCCCAAAGATTCTTACGAATCTCAAGAAGCCTTTTTGAGTAGTCATCAGATACACTTATCTTACTGCCTTTCAACTTGTGACAGTTTTTCATTATTGCGGCCTTTTCTTTGTGGTCTGTGAACTTTATTATGACCGGACGATCCCTGTTAGGCTGCTTCATACCCAACCTGTGCATTCATACCAACCCAGCCAGCTCCTGCAAAATGCCAACCTCGATAGCCTTGAAAATAGACGACGGAGGGATCGATTAAAATTCTTATATCTAATCATTAATGACCAGCTAAAGATTAACAAAAACAAGTATATCTCATTCTTTCAGCCACGATTAACAAGACGATCACATCAACTGTCAATAAGGGAAGTTTCCGCTAAAAACAATGTATTTCATCATTCATTTTTTCCACGTACTGTTAGAGAATGGAATTCCCTGCCAGCCGACGCTGTGAACAGTCCAACATTGTCTTCATTCCTCTCCCAAATCCGTTAGAAATGTATATAGTTGTTGTACGTGTGAGTTGCATCTTGATTGTGTATTATGCATTCTATATTCGTGAGTGTTTTCAGATGGGATTGGATGAGCCAGTCACTTTGCTTGTCTGTGTCGCGTTGCAGCAAGGCGCTGCCGAGATTTTGAACTGTGTATAACGGCACTTTTTCTCTTTTTTTCCAATATGTACAGTTTCAATCCTGCTACCGCCTCCACGAGGTGAGCAGTATTAATAAATAAAAAAAATAAACCGTCTGCCGAATATTATCGCCAAAGTTTTTCACAACAACGTCATCAAGGGAGTGCTGGCATTGATAGCCTCGAAGACCGTTTAAAAGGGACCAAGTTTGTGCGATATTGGAGCGACTTTCCGAGAACTTTCTCTGAAAATAAATTCATTTAGCAGAGCGTACAAGGGCATTTACTCTGTTCCTAGCGGCGCGGAACTCCGCGCGCAGTTTAATATTTCTCGGCGCTCGCCTACAATAAATCCATCGCTTTTCTTTATCCTTTATTGCAGCTAACATATTCGCGTTTAACCAGACGTGAGCTGGCCTCCGCTTTCGAACCGTGACCGTGCGCTGAGCCTTTGCCCTGAAAGAGTTATGAACGTCAAAGAATTTCGCGTACACATCAGAATTCGACACTGAGACAAGAAATGTGTTCCAATCGTATGATGATGTCAGGCTGTCCATAGTTGTTTTTTCGATATTAATTGTCTGTCGATCTTTCGGGGTAATTACCGGAGCATCGTGCCAGGCCATTTGACACCCAACGAAATAGTGGTCAGCTAATTTTTGCGAGATCACTGCCAACTTCACCGTGACCCCCGACGGTCTGACTAAAATGTGGTCAATACATGACGATACGAGCCTGCCAGCCATAACTTCCTATCTTGTTGGTACATTGATGGCACTTTCAATACCTACGCTGGCGAGGGTGTTAAGGTATTCACAAACTTCAGACTTCACGTCTTTCAACAGATCTATATTTATGTCTCCTACCATGCAAAATAACCCCAAGTTACAACTCTCGGTTAGTAGCACCCTAAGCTCGTGTACAAATTGCCTGACACTTTTGGACGGAGGCCAATAACACGCTAAGAGGCCGAGAGAGTGAAAAGAGTGTTCGACTCTTAAAAAAATACATTCTGCCTAACAAAAAGTTACATCCTGTCTTGAAACTAACCATTCACACTTTACAGAAACTACGATTCCTCCACCCGTAGAGCACACACGAGAGTACCAAAATGAATTGTAACCAGACAGCTGAAAAAGATCCCGCAAAGATTCCGACACGTTTGACTCCGTCAACACAAAAGCGTCTATCCGAGACGATATTCTGCACACCATAGCCTTAAACTGCTCCCAATATTTTCGTAAACTTCGGATGTTAACATGTAGCACTGAAAATGCTTGGCAGGGGGTTGAGAGCACGCACTCAAATTCATCCAAATTTGTACACTTGTTAAAAGTTACTGCCATAATCTAACCCAATTTTTCCAAATCCTGAACAGTGTTGATGCGGACCATATCCATGTTTTCCGCTTTCCTGGCATAAATTTTCCCCGATTTAATCCAAACAAAATTGTACCCCTTCTCCTTTCCCCTCACCCTCGCCCGCCAGAAGAGTTTCTTGTTTGCCCGAGACAAGTGTTCGTTAAGAAATACCTTCGAAAAGGCATCTGACCGCGGCAGTTCGTGCAACTTGTTACGGCGGCTCATCCACCTCTCTCTTGTGTCAATCGACGTGAATCTAATCAGGATAGGAGCTGAGGGACTACTCTTTGGTGGCAGGCGGCAAAGCTCATTTACATCGCCTTGTTGGAGTGCTGGTAGTTCAAGTTTTGCCGCGAGGTCGTTCACAATCTGTGCCAGGTTTTCGTTCTTACTAGACAGCACTCCCTGTATCTCCAAGCTCGATCTGCTCGTGAACTGCTGCACATCGTTTAGGTTACTCTGTAGCTGCTGTATCGTACGCGATTGCTCATCCACGACCCTCTTCATTACATTTAGATCACCTCCAAGTTTCTCTGCATTTTCGTTGTTACCTTTAATCATTTCTAACAAAGTGTCATATTGAGAGGAGCAAAATACGACAGACTCCTGAAGCTCACCCACTTGAGCCTTAAGGTCGATCATTGCGGACTTAAGAGACAACAGTTCAACTTTAGCTGGCAGTGTCAGCAACTTCTCTAAGCTTATCTGGATGGTCGACAGCACCTCAAGCTTGCTGCCTCATCCAGAGTGGCTGAACTGCAGTCCGAAAACCGTGTGCCCTCCTGGCTGTTGCCCGGACCAGACCGGGATTCTCCTTGGCGACATATTTTACACTGCCAGTTCTCCCGCTTCGCCGATCCCATTGATTTGAATGTGCTTTCAGCAACTCCAGCACATTGCCCTAGATGGTACGAATGACCGCATTCCAAACAAGTAATGTATTTCCCATCCGAGGGGACAGACTTTAAACACACAAGACACTCCATCGTATGCCACGAGTGGAAAAAGAATTGACAAAGTTTAGGCGACCATCTCACCTGTACAAGAAGCAGATTTAAAACCTCGGTTGATGCCTGGTATCACCCATGTTGTTCGGCCTCACCTCTCGTGCGCCCTGAACTTAAGCGTCAGTTCCGACTCTCGAACCCCACTGGGAAGTCTGGGGCCGACGGGCAGCGTGACGAAGCGGAGCACGCTCGGAAGCAGCTCGACGCGTTGCGTGTAGAACGGTCCCCGATGAACGAAAGGAACCGTCGTCGAAGAGAGCTCACCAGCGACTGCGATGGTGGGCGTGTCCCGCGGTAGTCTTGTAAGATTGGTCAGTGGGGCTCTCGAACGCCAAGGTGCGGGAAAACCAGGCGGCCGACGGGCAGCGTGACGAAGTGGAGCACGCTCGGAAGCAGCTCGACGCGTTGGGTGTAGAACGGTCCCCGATGAATGACAGGAACCTTCGACGAAGAGAGCTCACCAGCGACTGCGATGGTGGGCGTGTCCCGCGGTAGTCTTGTAAGCTTGGTCAGTGGGGCTCTCGAACGCCAAGGTGCGGGAAAAACAGGCGGCCGACGGGCAGCGTGACGAAGCGGAGCACGCTCGGAAGCAGCTCGACGCGTTGCGTGTAGAACGGTCCCCGATGAATGACAGGAACCGTCGACGAAGAGAGCTCACCAGCGACTGCCAGCGAATAATAATTAATAATAATAATAATAATAATAATAATAATAATAATAATAATAATAATCATAATAATAATATTAATAATAATAATAATTCAATCAATCGATCAATCAATCAATCGATAATAATGATAATAATAATAATAATAATAATAATAATAATAATAATAATAATAATAATAATAATAATAATAATAATAATGTTTATTTTTTGCATGTATCATACTTGGTAGAAATACGGGTCTGTCAAAGCCAATTGGATGACTTGTGGGACAGCACCCTTCACTTCATGAGTACAAAATGTCCCCCTGATTTGTAGGAACCGATTCAGGCAACTGTTACCACGCTATGATAGTGACGATGATGATTAAAGAAAGAAGAGAATAAAAAATCACGTTTGTTAGCGTTCACGCAAAACACACACAGGGTCACGCACACACACGGACACACAAATTCATGACGTTTTGCTGAGATCTTGGAGTGCTCGTTTCAGTTTCTTCAGGGAGTCCGCACCATAAACGTCGTCTGGTAGGCTGTTGAAAATCGTTGGTACATAAAAGTCCCGAACCTTCTTCCCGTATTTTATTGTGACAAAAGGTACCTTAAATCGTTCTGTGTGTCTAAGCGATCTAGTAGCCACGTGGGGTATCTTATATATATCGCTCCAAAAATACTTAAGGACCACAGTCTGAACCAAAAAAGCCCTGAAGAAGGGCAAACCTAAGTTGGCGAGTTTTTGCTCTTCAGTTTGCAATGCTGGTCCATAGACAATGCTTCTAAAAATGCCTTTCAAAATTGTATCTATTTTGTTTGTACCAGACTCCAGAGCTATGTCCAAAAATTGTTATACCATACCGCAAAATTCCGTATACTAATGCTTGAGCTATTTTTTTTGTTGAACTAGGTATTAAAGATCGTGCATTGTACAGCAAACATGACACACTCCGCAGTCTTCTGCAAAGCTGTGAAAGATGAGTGTTCCATGACAAATCATTGTCAAATTCTATCCCAAGATATTTAACCTTATCAACGTAAGTTACAGGACTGCAGTTGCAAGAAATACACCCAGACGTATGCATGAAAAGGGGATGGTTGGACGTTAGAATTTTAAGGGGATTATGAAAGCAGGCAAGATTGGTTTTTGATACATAGACAATTTGCTTCAAACCAGTCGTGTAAACGGCAAGTGTCGTTTTGCAGCGAAGTGATTGCAGTAGCCAGATTAAGGTGGACTGAGAGCAAAACCGTGTCATCCGCGTATTGGAAAAGGTCACAAGCGGAGATTGCTTTGGACATGTCATTAACAAAGATGTTGAAAAAGAGAGGCGATAAAACAGATCCTTGGGGAACCCCGGCCTTTAAGTCAATTTTGGAGCTTCGGTTATTGGCTATAGAAACTACTTGTGTACGACCAGTTAAAAAATTTTGTAGTAAAGAAAAGGAAGGACCGCGGAATCCAAGGTTGGATAAGTTTTTCAGCAGAATGCTATGACTTACAGTATCAAATGCCTTGGAAACATCAATAAAGAGCGCGCAGGCGACTTGATTCTTCTCGAAAGCGAGATGCAATTCATCTGTGAAGTTCTCTAACAGCGGCTGGGTCCCACGCCCACTAACGAAGCCATATTGCCTAGGCGAAATAATGTTAAACCTATCAAGGAATGCCGTCATAGTTTCGAGAATATGTTTTTCCAATATTTGTATTATGCAAGGTAAAATTGACATTGGGCGATAGTTGTCAAGTTTGTTGCGTTCTCCTCCTTTAAATAGAGGCTTCACTAGTCCGCTCTTCAAAGTGTCGGGGATTGATCCGGAAGAAATAAAACCATTTAGCATATGAAGGACCACATGTTTTATAGAATCATAATTCCTCTTTAGATCCTCCGCACTGATGCCATCTACACCAGGCGCCTTGTTTGCCTTGAAACTGAAAAGCTGGGATCGAAGATCAGGCTCGGTCATTTGGGGAAGGAAAGCCGAGGCGGAGTTTGAATCTGTTGCAAATAGAGAAGTGTCACGGGCTACTCCGTAGAACGTAGCAAAGAATTGATTAAAATCTTCTACAAATTTCTTAGTGTCGTGGCCAAAAACTGTTTCAAGTGTGTCATCAATCGACCTCTTCACACCCTTGCCTCGCAACTGATTTACCAAACACAAACACACACAAACACACACAAACAAAATAATAATAATAATAATAATAATAATAATAATAATAATAATAATAATAATAATAATAATAATAATAATAATAATAATAATAATAATAATAATAATAATAATAATAATAATAAAAATAAATTTATTGCAGGTGCTTAAACGTCCTCAAAGTATCATTTCGGGACCGTCAAAGTATTAAAGACTTGTAGGACTGATCCCAACAAAATATCTACAAAAGCACACATAACAATAAAAAAAAAACACACACACACACACAAAAAAAAACACAGAACAAAGAAGTTACAGAGATTCAGAGACGCGACAAGGTAAATATCGTTAAAGACGAATTGTAAAGTACAAACTCATTACAAAAAGTCTTGAAGGTTGACGCTATTATCCTATGGAGGAGCACATAGTCTTCAGTTTTCTAAGTTCCACGAGAAGTGATGTCACTCAGCACAGGTGGGAGTTTGTTAAAGGTGTTTGGAACATAATAACTCCGAATGCATGTCCCAAAATGAGTACTGATTCGCGGCGTGGCATATGGTGCCACTTTCCGAAGGTCACGACAAACCACGTTGGGAACCTTGAAGGTATTATCCCAGTAATGCCGGAGTATCACGGTATGCATAAATAGGGCTCGAAAGGATGGTAAAGAGAGATCGTCAAAGATGTTGTCGGATGTTTGAATATTGGAGCCATATGCCATGCTACGCAAGATGCCCTTTAGGAGAGAATTCACTTTAGTTTCTAATAGGTTTGTGCACTGCCCGAACAAGGTTATTCCATATCGAAGCACACTATTAACGAGTGCGTGCACAATGAGTCTTCGGGTTGACATGGGGATAAATGTTCTTATATTGTAGAGGGTGCAGGATGCTGCTCGCAGCTTCTTCATGATGTAGGAAAGATGGGAGTTCCACGATAAATCAGAGTCAAAATAAATTCCTAAGTATTTTGTAGTGTTCACGTAGTCTACTGGCACACATTCACAAGAAGTACAGTCTGAAGCGTGCAGAAGTATTGGCTTGTTTAAAATTACTCTCTTAAGCGGACTAGAAAAGCATAGTTGCGTTTTTTTCGTGTTGACGCTGATGACATTTCTTGAAAACTAATCTATGATCTTAATTGAATCAAACTGCAGTAATTCTACTGCCTTACTATAATGTAAATGACTTGATACTAGAACGGTATCGTCTGCATATTGAAATATCTTACTGTATTTCACTACCTGGGAAAGGTCATTGACATAAATATTAAAAAGAAGAGTCGAGAGCACAGACCCCTGAGGTACGCCAGATTTCAAAGATATTTTAGCACTGTATTGTCCAGATATCGAAACTAGCTGTGTTCGGTTTGACAGAAGGTTTTTAAGCAGGGAATAAAATGGACCCCTGAACCATAAGCTAAGGAGTTTTTTCAAAAGAAATTTGTGTGACACAGAGTCGAAAGCTTTCGAAACATCTAAGAAAAGTGCGCACGTAACAAGATTATTTTCGAAGGCAGTGTTCAGCAGATCGGAGAAGTCCTCAAGAAGAGGTTGTGTGCCTTTTCCAATAACAAAACCAAACTGCTGTGGAGAAAAAAAGATTAAATTTATCCATAAAATCAGTCATTGTTATAAAAATATGTTTCTCCAAAATCTTCGCTATCGAAGGCAAGATCGAAATAGGGCGATAGCATTCGACCTTACCGTGATCTCGACTTTTAAATAAAGGCTTTACAATTGCTATTTTAAGGTCGTCTGGAATTATGCCTGAAGCTATAAAACCGTTCAACATCCGTAGAAGTATATTTTTTAGTGAGTTGTAATTTCTACACCGATCGGACATTCGTACACCATCAATTCCAGGAGACAGACGAGGTTTAAAGCTGAACAACATAGTTTGTAGCGCTTGCTCACGGTTATTTCAGGAAGGAAAGCGGACGCTACATTCGGAATGATTGAGAGTGAGAGGTCAACTTCATTATCGCGCAATATGCTTGAGGTCTTTCCGAAATAGGTGTTGAAAGCATTGGCTGCAGAGAGAGGACTACACGGGAAATACTTTTCCACGGTTTCGTCAACTGAACGTCTAGCACTGGGTCCATCACGGAGTTCGTTGACAAGAGACCAAGTTACCCGGGTGTCAAAGCGTAATTCGACTAACTTTGCTTTAACATAATTATGCTTAGCCAATTTGATCATTGCGGTTACTTTATTGCGTTCAATTTTAAATTTAATGCGCAATTCCTCGTTCTTCGGTGACTGTCGACTGTGCGTCCACAAAAGTTCTTTATATTTGATTGCGGCAATAATGTCATCATTCAGCCACGCGAGTTCAGGTCGACGCTTTTTAACGATAATTACTTTTGTACTGCAGTCAGTCAAAGTTCTCAATAATAATAATAATAATAATAATAATAATAATAATAATAATAATAATAATAATAATAATAATAATAATAATAATAATAATAATAATAATAATATTAATAATAATAGTTTTATTTGTGAAGGAAGAGCATATTCAAGGCACAGTGCAGGTTCACCAAAGCCATCATGGGCTTGTGCGGCGAAACCAGCTATATACGAGGGGCGTTCATAAAGTTCGTATTATCGGCACAAAAAATTAAAGGAAACGGAACAAAACAGGCATCAACAGGAGCGGTATAAACATCTCATGCTATAGTAGCTCGGAACGCCGCTAGGGAGACGAAACAAAAATGCCACCGCCCGTCGGTGCCAAGCGCATGCAGTGATAAGTTTTTTTTCATTTGAAGGGAAGCAATGCCAAGGATATTCATTCCAATCTGGGAGCGTTGTTCGGGGACAACGTCCCAGTTTACGACACTTTTGGTTAAATGGCACAGACGCTTCTAGTGTGGCCAAATAATAGGAAAGCATTTTAAGGACGGCGACCAAGTGATTGCTGAAGTGGAGCGATTACTGAACACTCAAGACGAGGAGTTCTATAACAATGGCCTCCGGCATGTGGTGAATCGCTGGAAAAATTGGATAACTTTTGGTGGCGAACATGTAGAAAAAGTCTCAACTCCTACTTGAGTTTGATTGCTCAATCTCTATTCCTTCGTGACAATAATACGAACTTTATGAACGCCTCTCGTAATTGCATAAAAATAAAAAAACGAGTTCTAGATTAAAAAAAAAAACGCATAATTATCACCAAGTTTTTACAGCAGATTCAACTGCAGACTAACGCTAAAAAAAAAGAAAGAAAGAAAGAAATCCTTTAAGTCAGAAAAACAGTAGCAAAACACACACAGGCACTAGTTTCACTTTTCACCATTTAAAGTAGAAAAAAATCTTGTCCAGTTTTTGCGACACGGGGGATGTAGATGACTTCCTTTGTTGCCACATAATAGTAATAAGAAAAACAAATCACCCATAAAACAGATATAAGATAAGATAAGCTTTTAAGGCTGTTTTAGTCCAAGCGACTTACTGATAATAATAAAAAATAAACAAAATCATTGATTAAAAAAAAAGAAGGAAACACAGGCACACACATAAGTCGGCCAGTAGAATGCCATAACGCGTAGCAAAAAAAAATCGTCGAGTAAGCAGTGCACTGTTGACGAAGTCTTAGGCGTGGCTCAAATTGGAGCCTAAAGGCCGGTTCTCACATAGAGCGAAGCGCTAATGTAGCGCTTCTCACGTGCCGTCAGCTACTTATTGTCTGCCATGAGCAACCGTTTTGACGGTCCGATACAAAGCTGGTGAATGCTTCCGTCAGCACGCGCTTAGCGCGAGGTCAGCGCTATGCTTGTAGCGCTTCGCTGCATGTGTGAACAGGCCTTTAGGCTCTCGAAATTGGATAACTTGAGATGTCCAGGGTAGGTAAAAAACAATCCAAACAGAGAATCGTAAACACTCATGGTGGAAAAAGAAAAAGAAACACAATATTAAAAATGTTAATTACGCCAAAATAATTAACGATCTAATTATCCCGAACTTTAATCATTTTCCTAAATAGGCCCCTGGTCCAGAACCAAAACAACACAAGCCTTTTTTTTTTTTTTTTTTTTTTGTTGCGACGCCGACGCGTAGTTTTCGCAATATCAAATTTGTCCACCTTTCGTGAAACACCCTGTGTGTGTATATATATATATATATATTAGTGGTGTGGCGTCACCGGTGACGTGTTCCGGGTTCCGCCAGCCGGAATCAAGGTTGCAAATATTTCAACTTTGGGCGCCCCCGCAGCGACCGGATGGAGTGTTGGGGGGCTCTTATTCAGTTGGAATGCTTTTCACTTCACACGAGCTTACTGGCACTAGTGGGACACGCAACGCCACTGACCAAGAAGCTCCTTTGTTGCGGTGTAATTTCAAAGACAAAAGCGAGCGTTTTCTTTCAATTTCTCATTCGCAAAACTTGATGACGTAGCTGGGGGGTCGCCTCCAGTGACGATATTTGAAGGCGGCTTATAGACTGAACCCGAACGTGAGCACTCGATTTGGGCTCGTGATAATGGATAGCTCGACAAGCATTCCGGTAGTTGCTCGTGCCCAATCGCCGGGAGGCACTCACTTGATCGAATGACGTTTAGCGAACGCCCACGTTTCACCAAATGACACTTTAGCGAACAGGCGGCCGCCGCGGGTTGGCCGAGTGGGTTCACATTTTCGTAATGAGCCGCCGCAGACTGTCGCTGCGAAGCGGCGTAAGCGCAGCGCGGGGGCGAGGGCGAGGGGGGGGGGGGGGGGGGGGGATTAACACGCGCCCCCGTTATTCGCTAAAACGTCGATTTGCTCAAATGTCGCTTTTCGCTAAAACGTCATTCGCTCATGTGATATGGACCCCCAATTGCCGCAATGGCGAAAACGAACCCTAACAATGTCTGGAACTCAGCTCGTGGCCTGTGCTTTGCAAACCCCAGCTCGTGGCTATGATAAACATGCTCCAGATCATGTGGCCGCTTGACCTGGCTGCTAGTTGGGGGGGGGGGGGGGGGAGAAAAATGAAAGCATGTTTCATAACCGTTCACAGTTTGTTTCAGCTTACAATTCTAACTCGCAGCCAACTGGTGTTCACTCCGTTGTGCCAAAGGGTTCTGTTCTTGGTCCTCTCCCTTTCCTTATCTACATAACGATCTACCTTGTTGCGTTTCTTCTAACATTCCCTTGTTTGCCGATGACTGCGTGGTTTTTCATGAAATAACTTGTGATGACGATATAACTAACCTTCAGTCGGACCTTAATGCCATCTCTGAATGGTGCAAAGCATGGTATATGGACCTAAACGTTAATAAATGCAAATATATGCACGTATCTAGAAAAGCAAATAGTTTTCCCACCTACTTTCTAAATCACCGTCCCCTTGATGCCGTCACTTCTTACAGATACCTATGGTATTCACATTACAGCCGATCTCACCTGGACAGCTCACAACTCGTATGTTATTAACGCTAACAGAATGCTTGGATACATCCGACGTAACTTCTCAAAAGCCCCTTCGGCCTTAAAACTTTTGATATATAAAACACTACTCCGTTCAAACCTTGAATATGCTTCATCTGTGTGGGATCCTTACCAAGAAAACTTAATAGGTTCACTTGAAATGGTTGAAAATAATTCAGTTCGTTTTATCCTATCTTACTACACAGAACTGCCAGCATAAGCTCGATGAAATCTAGCCTCAACCTACCAACTCTAGCATCTCGCCGTAAATTATTTCGACTATGTCTATTTCACAAGCTCTTTCATCACCCATATCTGCGCCACGATTTTATTTTACCTCCCCCGTACATCTCATCCAGGTTGGATCATGCTTTAAAGGTTGAAGTTCCACTCTGCAAAACTAACGTTTTTTTCAGTCCTTTTTCCCACGCACATCAGATGAGTGGAATCGCCTTCCCGCACCTACGACAGCCATCGAAGACCACGATCTTTTCAAGAACGCCTTAGCTATCATTGTATGATTAGGAGCCTCTTATTTGTCTATACTAATAACTACACAATGTTGTTCTATCTTATGAAATGTAATCCACTCCCCTCTATAATGCCTCAGGCCTTGAGGGTAAATAAATAAATAAATAAATAAATAAGTTATAAACATCACGGATTCACTCTAAGCGATATTTAAGCAATCAACAAAAATCGTTACATGTAAAAACAGCATCAAATCACGCAACACTTGGTCGGTTTGTCGAGAAAGACAATTACAGTTTCAGGGGCTGACCACAGACACTTCAGGTGTCTTTGATACCGAAAAATATCTGGCAAAGAACGCCATGAACGTTGACACACCTTTCTCGGAAAATTGGCACGCACTCTTGCCAGGAGTTCTCCATGGCTTTGCATCTCACGCATTCAAAGGCACGACGCTGGACCTCTGCAAAGCCTTCTCTGCACGGGCAATCGGGTCAGAAAAACTCTTTCTAAACCTAATGGAGCGCAGGGTTGAGGAGTGGCGGCAAGTGGATGGACACTTGGCGCTACTTTACAACGACGCCCAGCCAAGCTCTGAGAGGAAACCTGTCTCTTTCAAAGGTTCTAGATAGGCGGCCGAAGCGAGCAATGCGAGCAATGAGCGACGTGGGAGTGAAACGAGCGTCTCCTGCAGAGAGCCCCCGCCGTGTGCCAGCCGGGTAACGCGCAGCATCCATCCGGGATCGATGCGGAAGCGTTTCTCCGGAGGTCCGGCCGAGCGGCGCTGAGAGCCTCGGTGTGGCAGCCCGGTGTCCCGGTGTTGCAGCCCGGCGGCTATTTTGAGGGCGGTCCCAAGCCGAGGCCCGCTTGGCTGGGGCCCAGCTGCAGCTTGGGGGCGCCCAGGCGGCCCGATTTGGGCAGCGTCGCCCAGCGCAGGCAGGCTGCACAGCAAGAGGATGTCGTCGAGGAGCCCGTCGCCACGGGCGGCCCGGCGGCCCGCGTTCCTCAGCCAGCCGTCGGTCATCAGCTGGCAATCGGACCCGTCCCGGCCGCCCCAATACCTCATCCTCAATCCTATGCACATTGTCAACCTGACGGCGGACAAGACCAAGAGCTGTGCAGTGCGCGTGGCCCAGAGCATCAAAGCCTTCAGTCAGCGCTGGTTCTCGCACATCCTGCTGCTCCTGGTCCTCCTCGCCTACGCAGCCATGGGTGCCGCGCTGTTCCAGCTCATCGAAGGCCCCTTCGAGGACAAGCAGAAGCAGACGATCGTGAACGCGCGCCAGTACATCATCGAGGATTTGGTGCTCGCCCAGCGCAGCCTCTCCGTGGCCGGGTTCCGGAGGCACGCGCTGCGTCGTCTGCGGGAGTTCGAGACGCAGGTGCGCGTGCTGGAGGATGAGGCCCGCGTGCTGAGTCACTCGGAGAAAAAGATATGGTCCTTCTGGGGCGCGCTCTTCTACTGCGGCACCGTGTTCACCACCATCGGTGAGTGGACGCCTCGGTGAGTCGCCGCGGCTGACGGCGCCTCCATCCCGACAGGCTACGGCAACATCGCGCCCAGCACGGTGACTGGCATGGCAGCCACCGTGCTGTACGCCTTCGTGGGCATCCCCTTGCTGCTCATGGTGCTCGCCGACCTGGGCAAGCTCTTCACCAGGGCCATCAAGTGGGTCTTTCTGTCCGTGCGCCAGCTGTTCCGCACGGGTCGTTGCGGCAAGCACAGGTCCAAAGCCCCGCCCCCGCAGGTCAGACCCTCGCTCTTTGGGTCGCGTCTGTGTGCTGAGCGCCTTTCTTTTTGCAGCTGCAGTACGTGGCGTTCGTGTGGCGCAAAGTGAACGACACCATGGCATACGTGCCGTACCCGGCCTACCTCAAGGCCGAGCCCACCACCCCGACCTCGGAGGAGCCCGGCGAAGAGACCAGCAAGGCGACCAGCGAAGAGGAGCTCGTCATCGACGATGAGTTCAACCTGCCAGTATCCTTGGCCCTGCTTTTGCTCTCCATCTACATGACGGTGGGTGCCTGCGTGTTCACCATTTGGGAGTCGTGGACCTTCTTTGAGGCTTTCTACTTCGTCTTCATTTCGATGAGCACCATCGGGTTTGGCGACTTCGTGCCCGACCATCCCATGTTCATGATGGCCACCTTCATCTACCTTCTCTTTGGCCTGGCGCTTACCTCGATGTGCATCAATGTGGTTCAGGAAAAGTTGTCCGCCATCTTCGACAGGGCAAAGATGCAGCTCGGCACCACCATCGGCTTTGACGCCATGATGATTGACCAGGAACGAAAGGAGCCGCTGGAAGGCGATGTCAAAGAGGCCGTCGCCAAGGACGCCATAGCCAAAGGGGCCATCATCAAGGAGCTGACCTCAAAAGACGCTGTAGCTAAGGACGCTTCCGCTAAAGATGCTGCCGCTCAAAACGCCGCTAAGAAGGATGCTGCAACCGTAAAAGGGAAAAACAAGGAACAGACCTGACCAGGACGAGTGTTTCTGGTTTGGAATAAAGTGTCCGCGTATGTAAACGGAATGCACCGCCATTTGTATGCAGAATTGTGCTGTCTTCAAATGACGTGCGTTGGCATGTGTTTGCCCCTCGAAGTGGAAGAAATATTGTTCAAACTTTGAAGCGAGTGCGTTAGGAAGGATGGCCTTCGACTTGAATTGGAAGGATCAAGCAGACTATATAGGAGCGGTCGAACAACTATCTTGCGGGGGTGTAAGGCGGCCAGTAAGTTTCACCGACGCGTATGTCGATAGCACGATTGCCTTCCTGTCGCTTTTCAACATGACATTTATGACGAACCGGGGTATGTCCGCTCGAAACAAAACAAGCAAGGACCCCATTCATACGTTAGCCTTTCTTTGACTTCCAATGGGATCTTCACTTGTTTTATTGTAAGCACAACCAGCCTTGGGCAACAGTGCGCTGTATATGCTCCACGCCGCGCTTTAAAACCAACACGGATATTGAAATCCTTGTGATATGACGAAAATCTAAGAGGCCCGCCCTCCGCTCAAGCACAACCCATGCTGCTCAACCTGGGAGTACCTTTTTTCAGCGCACGAAACAGGTAATATATAAACAGTTGTCTCGTCACACGTGTGCCTTGTTAATACGGCTCATGGAAAACGTTTCGGGGAACAAGCATTACCTCGAAACGTGTGAGCTCCGGCATTGATGCACGGACAACACAAGCAGTGAATTCTCCGTTCTTGCTACCATTCTCGGCACCACTTTTTTCGCGGCCTGTCCTCTCGGGTTCCGTTTCCATCAGCTTTTCGCTGTTCGCGGCATCGCTTCCCCGTGGGAAGCGGTGCCGCTCTTATCAGATCTGAGGAGAGGTGTTTCGGATGACGAGCGTTCGCAGTCACCCATCCTTTTAGAACGTTGAGATGCAATATTTTATTTGTACCGGCCTCTGGCCGGGAAATACATCTTTAGTTTTCTCTTTCAATACTCTGCTATACTAGTAGAGTTCATTTTTTTTTCAATATCGAGATCACTTCGAAGCTCGAAGTAACCAGGAGAATTTATCCGCAATGCGACTTTGTACATACGACTTCACCGGCTCTTAATTCATTCGCGCCGGGTTTCTGCCGAGATTCGCCTCGTCGTTTTCCGCGCCATGAGCCTGCTTTTCAAACACGGAAACATTGAGAGACTGTTCAACATACTGCCCAAACATGGTGGTGCAATTATGCCTGTATCCATATAAAGCACATCTACCATTACACGGCTATGCCCTTCTCTTTTTGCCGTTTAGTATTACTCGGTCTTCTGTGTCGTGTTAATTAGGGCAGGGTACATTACTTAGGAAATGTAATAATTTCGTTCTCGTTACAGGTATACCTTCATGCCAGGGTAATCAAATGAAATTGGAATGACAACTGCACCAGAATTATGTATTCCTTTTAGAAAAAAATGCACTCACTTTATGCTCCTTTGAGAGCTAGCCGACTTTAGTGACGTTGATAAGACAACATTTTTGCGCATGTGTAACGTCACTCCTACGGTTTTATAGATACGTTTGAAGAGACTGGTCAATATTTTTAATTCACTTGATATTTTATATGTGATTGCCTGGTGCTTAGTATAAAGGAATCCACAATTATTTTAGCCTTCCTCCAAAAAAAAAAAAGAAAGAAAACACGCACGCACACACACACACGCACACACACACACACACACACACACACACACACACACACACACACACACACACACACACACACACACACACACACACACACACACACATATATATATACTATATATATATATATATATATATATATATATATATATATATATATATATATATATATATATATATATATATAAGTAGTCGAAGGAAGGGACCTTCGTGTCTCGTTATACCAAAAGGCGTTGCTCTGTGAACATTTGGAGCTGCGCTACACGAGTTTTTGTGATCACGTGCACGGGCACAATGGGGATTTCACCATAGACTCCAAACCAGAGCGAGAGCGAAAATCAATTCTGCGTCAAACTCGGCAAATGTAAAACAGAGACCTCTAAATTGATTCAGCAGGCTTGTGGCAAAAAAAAAAAAAAAAAACAAAAAAAAAAACTGAATTCTGCGAAGTGTTTTAAATGGCACTGGCGCTTCAGGAACGGCAGAGCATCGCTGGAAGATGAAGAGCGGTAGGGCGACCTCATCCGACCTCTCCTTGACTTCAGTGACGTTCTGCCATTCTTGAGGCGCGAGTGTCACTTAAAACACCTCGCACACCTCACTGTTTTTTGACGTAAGTCTTCTAAATCGTTTCTATGGATTCTGTTCTAGATTTGACGAGTTTGACGGAAAATTGATGTTTGCTCTTTCTTTGGTTTGCAGTCTTTGGGGAGATGGCCATGATACTCGTGCATGTGGTCAAACAAACTCGTGTAGCGCAGCTCCAAATGTTCACAGAGCGACACCCTTTGGTATAACGACACATTTACGAGCACCGCCGGTGTGGTCATAATATCGGTGATAATATTAGAATAAGCCTAAGAATACCTTGAACCAATTTATGGGTGCAGGTAAGATGTAAAATTAGAAATAATTTTTAATTTCATTTTGCTGTAAACGACTTAATTTTAGCGAGGACCTAATTTTCGCGTGGACCTAATTTTCGCGAATTTCGCGAATCGCCTATAATTCGCGAAAAATATGTCCCGCGAACAATTCCGGTAAAATATAAACACAATGAAATCTATATTGAGTTCCCACCGCGTCGCGAAAATTAGAACCCGCGAATTATTTCAAAACTTCAGCTGTGACAGCTAAATCGCGAAATACTGAGCCCGCGACAAAGAAGTCGTTTACAGTATCTATTTTTCAAAGAAATGTCAGATATGGTCCCTTGAGCAAGTGTCTACGTTCTTTGCAGGCCTGTATCTTAAGACATCTTGAAATCACATCGCGAAATATATCATTATCCAAGAACATGTCTACTAAATGAGGTAAATATCGGGTATTTACATTGCACAGTTGCCAACATATTAGCACGCAAGCACGTGATTAACATCAAACATCTGACGCCAATAAAACAACAAAACTCATGTTCGATGTCACTTCTTCAGCTAAGCATTCGTGGATTATATGAATGAGAGAGATGATACAGCTCCTTTGGGGTGGCTGGAGAGGGAGGTGTGCTCACTGCCTGCACACTTCACTCGAGTGATCCAGGATGTGGAAGTAGTCACCGAATGTGATCAGAATCCGCCAATAACCGCGCGCCTCTTGCCGTGTCGCCGCATGTGCTGGGATCATGTGGCATCGAGAGCGGTCAGCAGAACTAAGTTGGTTGCTGCTGCTGCTGCTGCTGACCGCTTTCCCGCCCATTGCACTTCATATTTCCTGTAAACGGCCTCCCACAAACATTAACTCAGGTCTTCATGAGAACCGTAGCACGTAAAGAATAAGTACAAATATAGCAGTTTGATCTAGGACCAGGCACGTAGCCAAAGGGGGGGGGGGGGCCCCCGAAATCTTCCATTTTGCTGGGACCTCCTTCCCCCTCCCCCTCATAGGAAAAAAAAATGCTATCACAGAACCTTGCGGTGTCTCGCCTAACAACGTGGACGTGCGCGTCGCCCACTGACTATAAGACGGCAATCAAAATGTAACTCACACTATACTGACACCAGATTGCTATCCGAGGATTATTCGCTTTCCGTGTTTGGAGATGGGCTTGTTCTTTGGTGCCGAGAAGACGCTCCCCCGTTGGCCGCGGGCACTCATCCCAGCACAGATCGGTGTTGTTGAATTAAAAAAAATACCTTCACCAGCAGAAGGACGTCGTATATCTTACGAACATATGTTGCCGCTGGGTTTTCAGAAACACATGTATACTCGTACAGAACTTTTCATACTTTCTTTTTCTTCCATTTCGGAGCGAAAAAAGAGGACAGTCTGCCTTTAGGCATGATTCGACGCAGCGGACTCAGTTCCCCAGCGTCAACAGCACCGGAATCTCACCGTGTCTCTTCAAAATTGTTTTTCAATTGTTTTTACCTCTTTAAAAAGTTCTACCATGGCTAGGTGTATGAGCTAGACTGCGCAAACGGCGACCGGGTGGTACAAACCACGCTGTCGCACGACTATCCGTGCGTACTTTGGGAGGGTATCTTGACTCGTTGCCTGCTAGACCGCCTGGTCTGTACTGACTGCCTAGTCACCGTTTACGCATTCTAGCTAATTTCGCTAACCACTGTACATACATGTGCTACCTCCTTCGCGCAAAATTAATACATGTTTTTCTCGAAGGTCTGTCGATGCCCATTACTTAATGTATAATACTAACAAAAAACGTCTTCTCAGCATTACATAAAACTTATTTATAAAAGAAAAAAAAACTATTTACAACGTTCGCATATTTACAGATTTAATGTACATGTCGCTAAAGCAGCATCCAAGTTGAAGGGAACTGTTCCACAAGCGTTCCTCCAGTTCCTTAATGCTGTTGTCTTTCTCAGTCTGCTTTTTGAGTCGTTTGCGAGTCCGACAGTTACTGGAAAGCTACAATAGCGATACTCGGCTTCCCGCCTCATTTTTCTTGAGATCTACAATGCGAAGATGCATGGGTGCGCTTTCCCAAGCACGTGGTTTGTCTTCCTGGAATTAAAAATTGACTTTATTTATTTATTCTTTGTCTCCGCAGCGATGGTTTAGGTAGAGCGCATATCTGTCCCTCTGCGTCTAAACTACCTCCATGGAAACTTAGTTCATTGCTGGCGAGTGTGGCGTTCAATTACATCAGCCCCGAACTACTTCGCAAATTGGCCACATAGCTACTTAATCCCCAGGCCTTTTTATGACTCCTTCTCTTCTCTTATTGTTCCCTTTACTTCACACATCAACTGCAGATTAGACTCGAAAGAGATAGTGATGAAAACAGGGAACAGCGCCGGTCAAAGCGCGCAAAAGGATTGTGGGACGGCTGCAGTGAGGACGGGGCTTTTGGCACGCGGGGACGAAACGGGTTCATTGGTTGCGGGGTTTTCGAGACGCGGGGCTAATGACATGGGGCGTTTGCGACCGGGATTCTGCGCCCCCCGAACCACCCTGGACAACTGTTCCGACCACAGGGATTGAAAATGTGAGCTAATGTCAATGAAAAAAAAAGACATAATAAAAATATTATGATTTTTTAAAATAATAAATAAATCGATTTATATGATTTGAATTAGAATAATTGGGTTTAAGAGGGCGCGGAACCTCCCTTTTTTCGCCCGTTTCAGACTGCAGATGACGAGCGGATTACGTAGTTGACGCGTGATTCCTAGATGGCGCCAGTATCGGGGTGTGAAAGACCGCAGGCCCGCGTCATCTGAGACGCTAAATAGATCCCCAGCGTGTCGTCGTGCGGATAAATTTTCAACCTTACTCAAGCGCGAGTGTCTCGATGGCGCGTGCCTCGATGGCGTGCGCGATCGGCACGTTCAGCTGTGATTATTGACGGACGTTGGTGATTCGCACGGTGGCCGGAACCGGCCGCTGTACTGTGCGGTTGCGTAGGGGGTGGAGCTCGTATCAGCTCGGGTGTAGGATGCCTGGATCTCTGTCTGTGTTAGTGTAAAGCCATCTTTTCCTTGTATCTAGTGCCACTTAGCAGATACCAAGATTATTGAGCAGTAAAATGTCACCACTCAAGACTGTCGCGTGTGTATTAGGACACTATTGCAAAAACCAGCACAGGCTGGTCCCATCCCAGCTCCATGCTGGGTTATTGCTCCAGCATGCCCAGCTTGCCGTGCTGGTCAAGCTTGGTCGTGCTGGGTGAATGCTGGGTAGATGCTGGGCGAGAATGCTGGGTGTATGCTGTGCAAACGCTGGGTCATGCTGGTTTATTCGGTGGACTTCCCCACCAGTTTAACCAGTTTAAATTGATACACAGGATAAAGAAGCCAAACTCTTAAGAAAAGCAAGCTCAGCATCCAATTTATTATTTTCGTACTCGCGGCCTGCTCACATGAGCTCAGATGCTACACAGCCTCTGCGCTGACACAGTATACTAACCGACGCACAGACAGTGGTTCTCGGTGAAAAACAAACAATGCTATTAAAACTAGATTGCTTATCTCTCAACACGAAAAATACTAGACACACGCCAAAAACAGGCAATAACAATAAAAATACTACACGTATGAGAGAAGCGAACCTGGGTTCCGCCAGTAATGGGGGCGAAGCGGCCTCTTGCGTAGTCGGCAGAGGCGAGGAAATCCATGTGGATTGGATGGCATTGGCGATACTCTTCGGCACCACCGTCATTCACGAACACACACATGTTCGAAGACATGAAACGACACCTCAGACGGGGCGTCCGACTTCTTCCCGCACTCAACGGACTGCCGCTCGCTGTCTCCTCAAATCCCGCTTCGCTTGCACCGCCGTTCAAGTAGTCTCCAAACAACGCGCACACAGCCCTCCCTTCGAAAATCTGCCCAAGATAGCCAAACCTGTCTCAAATTTTCCGTTCTTACCACTCTCTCTCTCTCTCTCTCTCTCTCTCTCTCTCTCTCTCTCTCTCGTTTCTCGAACACAAAGGAAGCTCGAAGCGCGCCTGAAGTGCCCGATTGTATACCAAAAACGAGAGGACAAAGATCAGGGCGTTGCCTCGTCCCAGCCCAAGCTGACCTTGGCGCGCGCGCTCCCAGCAATGCCAGTTCGACCAGCTCTAGCCAACCTTGGCGTGCGCGCTCCCAGCAAGACCAGCTTGACCAGCTCGAACCAGCTTGGGCCAGCTTCAGCACCAGATCAAACCAGCTTGACAAGCTTGAACCAGTTTCAGTATACCAGCTCGAACCAGCTCAAGTACCAGCTTGCCCAGCTGCAGTGCCAGCCCGAAGCAGCTTGAGCCAGCTTGACCAGCTCGAACCAGCTTGATTACCCCTAAACCAGCTTCAAAACCAGCTAAACCAGCTTGACCAGCTTGATTTTGTTGCTGGTTTTTTCAATAGGGATATACTCGAAGGCTTTGCTGTTTACCGACTGATCGCGCCCGATCTGTGTGTGGGGCTCCGGAAGAAATGTCTCCGGAAAAAACGTCCCCGGAAAAAATGTCCCCGGAAAAAAAGTCCCCGGAAAATATGTCACCGAAAAAATGGCCCCAGGTGGAAAGTAGGAAAAAATGTCCCCAAAGTGTTCTCTTTCGCTGGGCTTTCTCCGATTCTCATGGCCTTCGGGCGGTCCTGTCATTACCCGGTCACAAACGACCTGACCCACCTAAAGGTAGAAAGGGAGACTGGAAGTCACACAAAGCAACCGAGGTAATCTATTGCGGGGTATTTTGAAAACTAAATTATTGTGTCTGCCAAAATCAAATTATTGTATTTCTGAGTCTTTTTTTTTTTTTCATTGTGAAATAAACATTTATAACACTTTTAGCCAAAACCAAAATATTGTGTTTGGGGAAATTTGAGAGGTACTTGTGTACCATTTCAAAAAATAGGTAAAACCCGCGACACTGTTAACAGGAACAAGCGATCGCTAGTTATTTTCTCGTAGAAACGAAAGGTTGTCATCAAAGTTATCGTAGGTACTGAAAGTGCTCATTTGGGGTTATAATGCAGACGGTAAACTTTCGTTCCCACTAATACTCTTTCTAAAATGTGAAAATGCGCCGATGTCGTGTTCGCGCTAACAGTGTCGCGATGTGTACCTCGGGGAATCGCATTTCCTTATTTGTAGGGGCCGTTTTTTCCTACTTGCCACAGGGTGCCTTTTAATGGGAAAGCATTAACTGTCTCATGGAGCGAGCTGACGTCATTAGTTGGAAGCGCGAAAATGGCTCCTAGTTTCCGCGCGCCTTCGGTTCCATTGGCTGGCGCGCGTCGAAGGGGCTCCCATTGGCCGCTGCGCCATGGCCTCCGAGACCCCGAAGCGCGCGCGCGCTAGTACGCAGCAGACAACAAAGGGAGCGGACGAGCAGACAGACAAGCGGCTTGCATGCTTTCGCATTCACAACTCATAAAAAATGCTTAGGAGTACCTCGAGCTTTTTTTACCAAGGACATATCACCGGACCGCCCGAAGGCCATGAGGATCAGCCGCAGGCACGTAGCCAGGATTTTGTTTCGGGGGGGGGGGGGGGGGGGGGGGGGGGGCCGCCCATGAGAAAATGCTGTATGAGGGGGAGGGGGAGAGGAGGTCCCAGCAAAATGGAAAATTTCGGGGGGGGGGGGGCGGGGGCGGGCCCCATGGCCCCCCCACACACTTCCCCTGGATACGTGCCTGGGATCAGGGAAACCCAGAGAATACTTTGGGGACATTTTTTTCCTACTTCCCACCTGGGGCCTTTTTTCCGGGAACATTTTGTCCGGGGACTTTTTTCCGGGGACATTTTTTTCCTACACCCGTGTGCGTGGGCGGTTGTAAAGATTACTGGTTTGGGTTTGGGCTTTGCCGCTTTGGAGTTGCAGGATAACTATCGATGATACTTCCGAAAAGTAAAATAAAAAGGTCGGTCCCCTTTTTACGACGTTCCTTTGTATAGTTTAGATCATGGTATCTTAATTGGACGTACATTAAAGCTTTTTCTGAATCATACTTTGCGGCGAGCGATTGAGAGTCAGGTTGGCATTTTATTTTGGTCAGCACTACACGACGAATGAAAACACCCGGAAGAGACCTAAGTATGTGTTGCTCTCCAAAATGTGTCCAAGGGCTAGGGTGATCACCCGTCCCGCAACTCGCGGGACTGTCCCGCATTGAGGGCTCGTGTCCCGCGTCCCGCAAGAAATTCCCAAATCTTCAAAATGTCCCGCATTTCATACTGTAGTAAAATTCACTCTGCAACTCATGGCGCTGCCGAACAACGAGGCACGGGGAAGCGCGGAGGTCGCTGGTAATCGTGTGAATCGCAATGGTACACCATTTTCTATCCAAGCATTGCGGGAAGCGACCATCGCTCTTGCAGAAGATCCGACGTGCATGCTCCGTTGTGCCTCTCCCCTTGGTGGCAAAATATTCTTAGAAAAATTGCTCGCCAAAGTTTCAACATAAAATATTGTAATCATTTTGATATCGCCCTGTCAATGCGAAAGGGTTGCTGTGGGTCTTTGTTTTAGTGAACACAGCCTCACAAGGCAGAAAGCCTGCAGCTCGCAACGGTCGAAAAAGAAAATAATGTTAAAACTTTGCGAAGGACAATGCTGATAAAAGTAGGCGTTGACAGAAAACAATAACCCGAAAGAGATTTACTGTTTCTTATTTCTATTTGATGCATTGAGGTCTGCTGCAGTCGATTTATATGTTTTCAACTTCGACACATGTAGTAACACATTTGGCATAAAAAAATACTTCACTCGTAGTGAAACTTAATTGAGCTCAATTGCTGCAATACAATTAGCAGGTGTATAAACAGCGCAGGATAATAAATGGGTTAACAGAGCATTGGTTCGTGGTGTGTGTGTTAATAAATTTCCACTCACCCCCCCCCCTTGCCTCGAGTGTCCTGCATTTCGCTAGCAGAAAGGTGGTCACCCTACCAAGGGCCGCCGTAAAAATTTAATAAATTGTTTTGGAGCGTTAGACTCACCTTTTTAAGTCTGATAATTTTTGCCAATATGTTAAGTGTTTCAAGACAGAACATGGTCGACTCTATTGATAACCTCACGTGAGCTGACACTATGGATTGTGTGGCCTTTAGATAACTTTGTTTCGTGTATGTGGGTATGTAAATAAATATATGTTGTCTCTTTTCCGTACTTCGTGATGCAAGAATTGCTGGGGTCGAAAGAAATGTTATGGCCACGTTGTGTGTGGCGGCGTTTTGCACGCTGACTCCCTATTGCATTCGCTGTGCACAGCATGTGTTCAGATGGAGCGTTTGAAATCGCATTTCTGGTCGATAAGATACATTCACTTTGCTACAGTGGTAATGATATTTTTCTGATTTCAACCAGTTCGTCCCTGATCTATACGTTCGAATTCGAGAATGCAGTCGGACTTGGCGCCGTAACGGCCGTAATGCGCAAAAAAAAAAAATGTACGAGGAAAGAATAGGATACAAGGTGCCACGATGTTATGGAATCAATGAATGTACGTAGGATGTCGCTGGACGTTTTGACAAGTGAAACGTCGTGACATGTTCATATAAGGTTTAAAATACTTAATATATATTGTAGACAAGGCTTCTAAATCTATTGAGGAGCGTTTTAAGACCAAACGACACTGCCGCCAAACTGCGGACGCTCCCGCCTTGTTTGTGGTTATTTCGACGAGCTCGGCGGTCCGACTAAAGCCGGATGGGAAAGGAAGTAGGATTTTGCGTTGATGGCTCTTACGAGCATCGCGATGGTTTACCTCGAACAAGACACGGTAACCAAAGCCATATTTTTCTCTAACATGCCAGCCTTCCAAGTACATCACGGCTGGAGAACTTCGGTGGGGTGCTGAATCCACAGATCCCCCAACTCTATTTATATAAAAATATAATTTTCGGGACGCACCGCAACATTCTGAGTCATCACCCATCCCACTTTTTGGGTTTTTGCTTTGAGCTAACGTTCAAAATCGAGAGTGCAGTCGTACTTGTCACCATAACAATCGTAATGCGCAGAAAGAAATATGAACGAGGAAAGGATAAGCTACGAGGTGCCACGGAGGGAGGGGGGGGGGGGGGGGTAAGTTATAAAAGTAACGAATATAAAAATTATATAATCGGATATTTTTGTGTTGCCGCAAGAGAGCGAACGCTTCTGCTTCGTTGGGGTTATCGGACGTAAAGTTCCTAGATAAGAGCTTCTTACAAGTAGCGACATTCTTTGAAGCGCCGTCTGCGTGACGGTGCAGGTTTTAGGAAGCGAATGGCGGCGCACAGCAGAGGTTTGAACTGAACGACGCCATTTTGTTCCAGTGGAATGTGCTTTGTCATTTGTATTTGTTCTCTAGTACTTGTGAAAACAAGTATCGAGGGACTTCAATTGGACGAGCTCGGCGGTCCTACGAGGCCAGATAGGAGAGAAAGGTAGAATTTTGCGATGACTCATACGAGCATCACGTTTGTCTAACTGGACACGGTAACCAAAATCGAAGGGTGCGACGCAAAAGCGAGCGGCACGTCACGAGAACGCGCGCGGTGTGGCTTAGAAAACACTCTTGATCGCAAAGACAACAGACGACCCCCTTTTCTTTGTCGAAGCACAATTGCTTTTAACCTCTTTATTATCTATTTTTCCGTCCATATCTCAAAGACGAAAAAAAAAAAAAAAGCAAATCGGTGTTCATAACAAAACAACGCATTCACTGAGAGCGGCGAATCCAACTTTTTCTGATATACAGACTTGGACGTCTCTAATTTGAACGAAAAAAATGACCAGAAAAGTCTGTTGAAAGAGTCGATTTTGATAGTAGATCCAAATACTTAGAACGTGGAAACGTAGTAAATAAGCCCTCCCAGTGCTTCGAGTCTGAGTGGGATCGATTTCCTTGACCTCTAAATAGTGGATGGTCGGTGCCCGGAACGGACCCAAACACAGGAACAATGGTTGTGTCGGGCTTCCCCTTTTGTGTGTGTGTGTGTGTGTGTGTGTGTGTGTGTGTGTGTGTGCGTGCGTGCGCGTGCGTGCGTGTGTGCGCGTGCGTTCGTGTGTGTGTGTGTGTGTGTGTGTGTGTGTGTGCGTGCGTGCGTGCGTGCGTGCGTGTGCGCGCGTGTGTGTGTGTGTGTGTGTGTGTGTGTGTGTGTGTGTTTTTGGGATCCGGTCAAAATGGTCCCGGTCAAAATGGTCCCGGACAAAATGGTCCCGGACAGAATGGTCCCAACTGCCATGCCGGACAAAATGGTCCCAGCGTGGCATTCTTTATTTGCTGTTTGAAGGTTCTTTGTATTTTCTACTCTTGATGGATATTAGCAGCGGCTTGTAACTCTGTGCACACAGTACGTGCAAGGGCTCCGTCCCTTGAACGACTTTTTGAGGGGTGTGGGTCATATGAATACATTTTCGTATTAGGCCTTCGCTTCAGCAGCGTCGACTTCTTGTCTCTTAAGTGGTCTATGTAAAAGATACGCTCATAATTGCGAAATCAATTTTTGATTTCTTTAATATACAATGTTCAGACAGAGCGATGCTGTTTCTGAAAAATAGAACACGGTGGTACGACAGGTCATTTCAAAAAACCACGTCAAGAACCTGTATGATAATGATTTTCATTCCGAATATCGTTTTAAAGCTCGATAGCGCTAATTTGAAAACAGGTTCTGACGATAGAAAGATATTGATAACACACGTATAATACTGGGTGTATCAAGGAGCGGCCAGGCTCTTTAAATCGACCGCAAAATTCGGTTTCTTAACCTATCGCGTTCCGATTTTGTACAGCGTTGGCCACAGGTGGTGCATTTTTTCTATAAAATTCGCAAAGAGCGAACCTACCTGAGGAAAAAGTAAAAAATGAAAAAGGCTTAACTCCTACGAAAACGCAGCGAAGCCACCGGTCTTCAAACCATAGGGCGCCCTATGCACCACCTGTGGCCAACGCTGTACACATCGCGACACTGTTAGCGCGAACACGACATCGGCGCATTTTCGCATTTTACTTCTAAATAGTAATAGCGAGCACGAAATTTAATTGCTTACATTATAGAACTAAATGACTTCTTTCCGTAGCAATAATAACTTGGATGACATCCCTTGGTTTCAAAGAGAGAAACTGGAAAAACCGGCGATCGCTTGTTCGCGCTAACAGTGTCGCGCTCTGTACAAAATCGGAACGCGATAGGTTAAGAAACCGAATTTTGCGGTCGATTTAAAGAGCCTGGCCGCTCCTTGATACACCCAGTATATCGGTAGAAATCAAGAACCTATGAGAAATAGAGCTACATGGTATAGATAGAAGGGATTTAAAATTTGTTTCAAATGATTTTAATGAAAATGTTGATATTATCCTTGAACGTGCATGTGTCAAAATAAAAGTACCGAACCATTTTGTCCTATTAAGAGCGCTCAAAGTATTGATAAATTTACCTGGGACCATTTTGTCCGGGTTGGCACTTGGGACCTTTTTGTCCGGGACCATTTTGTCCGGGACTATTTTGTCCGGGACCATTTTGTCCGGGGCCATTTTGACCGGGACTATTGTGACCGGGACCATTTTGTCCTACACCCTATGTTTTTATATAAGCGCGCAGGTCTTATACAATGGACGGTGGTCTTCACCGTCCATTGGGCCATTGGGGTTCGGGCCGTGAACTATATGTTGTAAAATACGGCTTCGCCGTGTTTTGTTCTCCAAGTGCCATTTGCTGTTCGAAGTTCGTACCCGGAAACAAATTCTCAGTTGCATTTTTGTTTTGTCCTTGAGAGAACGTCGTCTGCAGGTTTCCCCCTTTCCCCTTGTGGAAGCCACAGGCGAGAGAAAGAGAAAAGCACGCCTGGGATCCACAAAAGAGGGTCTCGGTAAGAGGGGAGAGCTTCCCCTCTCTCTATGATCTATCCCTTCCCTCGTTGTTCCAAATCCCGGCTCACCGGAGAAAAGCTCACCGCGAAACCGGCGGATGCGGAGAAAAGCTCACCGCATGCAGTTTTGACCGACCCGGAGAAAAGCTCACCCAAAAATTTCGTCTTTGGCTTCAAAGTAACACAGCGACCAATGTTTCGGTGACAAACGGCACAATCATTCTTTTTTTTTTTTATCAGCCGTTTCCTGGCTGACGATTCTAGGGTTTGTAACTTGGGTTCTTTGTACCCACCATAACCCGCACACAAACGTGTGTCTTACTCTTATCTTGTCCCCGTCCACACTGGAATTAGGAGTAGAGGGGGTACCTTTTGTTATGTTGTTCCTCGTGACGGATATAGGAAATTGTCTTTTGTTTAGTAAAGATAGACCACGGGTTCTTTAGTTCTAAGCGCATTTTGCCTATTTCCTCTTGGCTGAGAGTTGCGTGGTCGGACAGCAGTATCTGAATGCATTTGCTATATAAAGCGAACTTTTCTAGCCGTATAACACTTCTGTCACTATGGAGGCTATTCGTACTAATAAGGAAAGGCGAAGGTTCTGCTTGACAATTATGATTATGTAAAAAAGCAGTCAAAGAATGGGTGGATCCGATGGCAGTGTCGAATGCAGCGAACAGGCGGATGCAAAGGAGCGATGACTATACGGACCATGCTGTGAGTATAACAATGACGTGACGAAGTTACGAAAAGCCCTGAAAAGAAAAGCACAAGAAACGTCAGAACTTCCAAGCAAGCTCCTGGCTCAAGCACTAAGTAACTCGTCGACAGACGTGCGCGAGAACATCGGGAACCTGAAGACGGTACGTCGTTACGCAAGCAAAGAAGCCGACTGCGCCCAGCGGAGCCACAGTCCACCACAGAGCTCCAGGTCACAGACATCTGGGCAACAACCGGAGGGGAACTAACACAACAGTTCCTCATCTACGACAAGGGACCGGAGCGGCGGGACCGCGTGCTTGTTTTTGCCAGCACTGAACAGCTGAGAGCCTTGTGTACCAGCTGAACCGGGTACATGGATGGTACGTTTTCGGTATGTCCTCGACTTTTTAAACAAATTTATGTGCTGAGGTTCGCAGTTGGCGAAAGCTCTGTCGTCTGCGTTTACGCTCTCCTTCCTGGTAAGAGCCTTGCAACGCACGAAGAGCTCTTCCAGGCAATCCTTGACGCTTGTGAAGCGAAGGATACATCCCAGATCCGAGCACCAGCATTAGCGACTACGAAATTGCTGCCATCAAGGCTGCAAAAGAAGACTTCGGGCAGAACATTGCATCCAGGAGGTGCTTCTTTCATCTCTGCCAGAGCATCCATCGCAAGGTAATTAGCGCTTCAAACATATTAATTCGAGTAGGCAATAAGCAAGTAACTTTCTTGCGATAAAATCAGCTATTGATATATACACAATCTTGAAAAAAGAAAAACAGGTAAAAAAAGTTAACAAGTAAAAGATTCGCAACGTCTGAATTACCATTAAAGGTTTATTGTTACGTTTCAAATGCTATGTTAACCCTCGCTTTTTCTTTTTTATGTGTTTTTGCATTATAATATTCTGTATTAGTTGGGTTCTAATTTCGCACTGTTCTTCGTAAAGGTACGGGAGTTGGGGCTTGCCTTGATGGGCTTGCCTTTGTACCTCCCGACCTCGTGCCAACCGGACTTATTCGGGACCACGCTCCTGACGACATGGACGATCTCCTGACGTACTTCGACGCGACGTACGTGAACGGAACCTTTCACACTGTTCAGACCATGGGAGCAGCTGCGCAACTGACAACAACCGTGCGCCGCCGGCGCCCCGAGTTCCCTCGGGAGCTCTGGAATGTAAAGGAGGCTACGCTACAAGGCGAGGACCGCACCAACAACGCGTTCGAGGGGTGCAACAATGCGTTTCAGCTCCTCGTCTGGCATTGCCATCCCCGTGTTTGGAGGCTTCTCGAGTGCCCCCAACAAGAACAAGCAGTGGTTGCTACAACGTTGCTGCAAGTCAGCCGAGGAGAGCCACCTGCCAAGAAAACAAGGAGGGATACCAACCGTCTGCAGAACCGACTACGAAACCTCTGCAATGCCTATCTGCAGCATAAGCGGCTTACTGTGCTTGTTGAAGCCGTTGGTGACTGCATTTGCTTTTGAGGCGTAATAAAAAAGATCGTGGTCGAAAGTGCGGTGAGCTTTTCTCCGGGTTGGTCAAAAGTGCGATGAGCTTTCCTCCGCATCCGCCAGTTTTGCGGTGAGCTTTTCTTCGGTGAGCTTTTCTCCGCCGCCCCGTTGTTCCATATCTGATCTGTCACCTCCAGAAGTTGTGAGCTTGTGACAGGTTAGCGAAGGGAAATTTCTGTCAGGGAGGCCTCACTGACGGATGAAGGTGCTCAGCGCGGTCTTCGGAAGTCGCCAGCTAAACTGGCTTTGTGGAGCATCGTCACGAGACGTTCAACGAAAATACACTGGTGTTTAAAAAATAAACACCGAAAAACATCCACCGATTTCTTCTCAAAAATAAACACCGGGAAAAAACATACCCTAATGTGGCCAAGCTGCGGCTCTTCGCGTGTTAAAGTGTGGCTCGCGGCTCCCTCCCCTACACCCCCCCCCCCCCCCCACACACACACACACACACACTCCCCCGCCTCCCTCCCACTCACACGAGCACTTCCCCAAAAAGAGAAATGGAACCCGTTTTAAATTGAAAGACAGGTTGCAGTTTGAAAGTAGTCCGAGTTTTGTTTATTGCTCCTGTTTTTGTCCGTCTAAATTTCGCATTATACCTCATCAATCACATATTCTCTGCGGAAGAATGATTTGTTCTCACATGAATTACAATAAAATATAACTTTTATTGAAAGAAAACAGAAAGCGAACAATCTAAGCAGCTAGGACTTCTGGGTGGCACACGTGTCTACATGTTTTCAATGTTTAAAAGTTATAATCATGCAGTGCTGTTTTCGGTGCTGCAATCTTGGGTGTCAAGCAATGCTCTTTGCTTTTCATCCTTTGAGCCATCGTGCCTCTTCCTGGGTTCACTGTAGCAGGAACCCTAAAGCAAAAAGGAAAAGGTCAAATTGGGGGTGTCACGTGCCAAACCAACGACGGGTATCTGGCACACCCTCCATCCTCCAAGCCTCCATCAAATAGACCTATCACACCAGGCAGGCACGTAGCCAGGATTTTGTTTCGGGGGGGGGGGGGGGGGGGGGGGCCTGCCCATGACAAAATGCTGTATGAGGGGGAGGGGGGAGAGGAGGTCCCAGCAAAATGGAAGACTTCGGGGGGGGGGGGGGGGGGGGCCGGGCCCCATGGGCCTCCCCCCTGGATACGTGCCTAACACCAGGAGTTGCGCAATGCCACCGCTGCAGCGGCGCATTCTGGTATCTGTAGTTCTCCTCAGTTCTCCGGCCGCATCAGCGCGCAATGTATGCCCAGCGTTTGGGAGTTCGGGTTAGCACGAGACTTTTAATCGGGTGTCTGCTCACGGTTTTCAATGGGTGGCATCCCTGTTGTGTGCCAGGCTGCTACAACAACAGCACCAGGCAAAAATTAATAGGATTTTATGTCGTTTCGAAACAAAGCAGCCTCCGACAAGACATGGCTAAGGGTAAAAATAGCAAAACAGAGCGGAATGTAAGAGAGCGTCTTAATATTTATTTTGCGATTTATTTCCCGATTTATATCTACAAAATTGCACGTTAGCTAGAGGGTCTAAGGCTACAGGGCACGAGGCACGCCGAAGTGTTCCGTCCGTTGGAATCTCCCTGAGCGCTAGCATGCAGCAAACGTCCCGCGCCGACACGCAAACCGCAGGCCCCATCGTCCGGAACCCCAGCCTGGAGGCAATCTACTAAGCTGCTCCCATTTGAAATCCAACACGCTTGTAAAGGTGAGTCTTTTGATTTTCCCCAAATAAATATACCGTGTGTTTCAGCGAAGACTGACAAAAATTCCTGAAATTAGTGTATTCCAGGTAAAACTATAGTTTTCTCGGTACTGCATTACTCATGGTGGCGGACGTCAGAAAATGCACGACACTTACTAATTAGTTCGCTAATGAATCAGAAACGACCAATTACCTTTTTAATTAGTGGAAATAGACATATGGTTTCAATTAGAAACTTGCTGAGCGTCATCGAAAACCACTAAATGAGTAACCTCAGAAAGACTTTGAGCGGGCAGGGGAGGGGGGGGGGGGGGGGGGGGGGGGCTGGGGCTCTGATAAGAGATGGGAAAATCACGCGAGCGCCTTATCGCAACCGCTAGTCTCGTACGTACCTCCTCCACGAGTGGTAACTTCAGCGCACGACTACGCTTCTCGCGCGCTCAGTCTTTCTGAAGATTACTGATTTAGTGGTTCTCGATGACGCTGAGCAAGTTTCGAATTGGAGCAATATGTCTATTTCCTCTAATCAAAGTTAATTAGTCGTTTCTAATTAATTAGCGAACTAATTAGTAAGTGTCGCGCATTTTCTGACGTCCGCCACCACGAGTAATGCGGTCCCGAGAGATTATATTTTTACCTCGAATACACTAATTTTAGGAATTTTTGTTATTCTTCGCTGCAACACCGGTCAGCGGCGTAAACTTTCCATTTTCCCGGGGGGGGGGGGGGGGGGGGGGGGGGCAGGCTGAGAAGTTCTCTGGGGAGGGGGGGGGGGGTGCTGCTTACCTTTTCGCCAGAACCGGAGATTGAAGCTAACGAAAGCACGCTGGGATTCCATTTCCCATGTATCTTGTCAATAAAGGCAACGTGGGCGTTATTTGGATTACATGCCACTACTAGAAGCTCGTTACATGGCACGTAAACAGCGTCTCGCTAAGGATCATGGCCCGGGTCCAGGAGGAAACTCTGCCCCCCCCCTTTGGATCTCACCAGGGGGGGGGGGGGGGGGGGGGGGCTGGGGCTCTGATAAGAGATGGGAAAATCACGCGAGCGCCTTATCGCAACCGCTAGTCTCGTACGTACCTCCTCCACGAGTGGTAACTTCAGCGCACGACTACGCTTCTCGCGCGCTCAGTCTTTCTGAAGATTACTGATTTAGTGGTTCTCGATGACGCTGAGCAAGTTTCGAATTGGAGCAATATGTCTATTTCCTCTAATCAAAGTTAATTAGTCGTTTCTAATTAATTAGCGAACTAATTAGTAAGTGTCGCGCATTTTCTGACGTCCGCCACCACGAGTAATGCGGTCCCGAGAGATTATATTTTTACCTCGAATACACTAATTTTAGGAATTTTTGTTATTCTTCGCTGCAACACCCGGTCAGCGGCGTAAACTTTCCATTTTCCCGGGGGGGGGGGGGGGGGGGGGGGGGGGCAGGCTGAGAAGTTCTCTGGGGAGGGGGGGGGGGGTGCTGCTTACCTTTTCGCCAGAACCGGAGATTGAAGCTAACGAAAGCACGCTGGGATTCCATTTCCCATGTATCTTGTCAATAAAGGCAACGTGGGCGTTATTTTGATTACATGCCACTACTAGAAGCTCGTTACATGGCACGTAAACAGCGTCTCGCTAAGGATCATGGCCCGGGTCCAGGAGGAACTCTGCCCCCCCCCCCTTTGGATCTCACCAGGGGGGGGGGGGGCAAGAGCCCCAATGCCCCCCCCCCCCCCCCCCCCCCCCCCCCCCCGAAGTCTACGCCTTTGCACCCGTGCCTGTAGAAAACAAAACCGTTTTCAATTTTTTTCTTCGTTTTTTCGCTCAACAAAACATAAAGGTGGAGCAAGGTGAAAACCAAATTTTGTGTTTGCAATATATGTGAATAGTTTGGTTGGCCAACATAAATACGAAAAACGTGTCAAACTTGAGGTATTTATTGTCTGAATGGATGCACACACCAGATTTCTAAGGTAGAGATAACTATTTGGACATGCATTATAGCCGAGATACAAATGCTAAACATTGGGCCTTTGACAATCTCGTACATATTGGGAGCATTATATCTCATGATGCGGCATAGCTACTGCTCACTTAATAATATCCCCGTGTCGTCCTATACCTGGGCTAGTAACTGGTTTTATTTTTATTTGTTGCAGGATCACGAAATTTTCACATTAAATCTGAAAACTCATGAAAACTGAAATTTGACAAACGTTTGAACACGAATAGAAAGGTCATGTTGAGTTTTTATACTTTATTACTTCTCTTGATATTGCCTTCCTAGTGGCAAACCCTGATTTCCTCCTTTTTTGTTGTATTTCCTGTAGAAGCGGTCAAATAATCCCCCAGGCACCAGAATCGGCTAACTGGTAGTTTCTGCTGGTCGGCTTTTTTGCAATGATTCATAAAAATGTCATCACTAAATATTATTTGTCTGTGGTTATACACCCGGGCTATCGACCGGCAGTATTTTAGTTTTATTCGTTATCACAAAACGTTTTATATAAATTTTGAAATTTGAGAATAATAAAATTCGGCAATATTTTGAGTTTTGTCTGTTTGTGTGTGTGTGTGTGTGTGTGTGTGTGTGTGTGTGTGTGTGTGTGTGTGTGTGTGTGTGTGTGTGTGTGTGTGTGTGTGTGTGTGTGAGAGAGAGAGAGAGAGAGACATTTCCATTCAATATTAGAATAAATATTGTTGATCGCATTCCCTTTACTAGGGTAATTTCGACTTCCCCTTGAGGTACAAGTAGTTTTCAGATTGGGTTCACAATCACATCGTGGTCATGCATAATAATAACGTTTAGTAAACGCAAAAGGCAGATGGTCCTATTCCTGGGATGCCAACTGGTGTTCTTTTCTTTTTTTTTCTTAAACAAAGAGTTTTATATTAATTTTAAATTCATCAAATATGAAATTCAGTCATCTTTTAAGTTTGTTTTTTTGCGAAAAGAACAATTGTCTTCCTCGTAATTTTATTAAATATTCACCCATCACTTCATTGTTCTATTAATTTAATCCACAATCCGCTTTCTTTTTAATATTTTTGCAGAAGGTATCAAATAAATACTGAGGCACCCAAATCGGTGTGGCTATGTGTACAATGGTAATGTCCGCGTGTTAACTTCAAGCCGAGGTGATGCATTATTAATTTCGCTCGCTAAATACCATTCGCGTGTAATCCTCTACCTGGACTACTGGCTGCCATTTCTGTTTTATTTATTACCCCCAAAATGTTTCACAATAAAAGTTCAATATTATCAAAAATAAATGCATTTCTTTGCACAGCGCTCTACTACCAGCCCACACATCCATCAATTTATTGAATGGTCGTGTGGCTGGCAGCGATGATGTGTGCAACGGAATATTTTTGCTTGGGGGCATGTTCTTGACGTTTTTTTTTTTTTTTCTGACTCAGTTCCGTGAAATGTATTTTTAAGTAAAAGCGCATTTGTAAAACTGTAAGACTTATATTCATATTTAGAACACTGTAGGGAAGTGCAGGAAAACAAACCGGCAAAAACTTTCTCATCCAGTTACCTGAATACTTGTTAGACAAATTCTTCATAAAATAAAAAAGTCAAAAATTAAAATAACCGAACAGAAACCTATTATGATTGGGCATAATTATAAAAGTTATGAGCTAAATAAAACATAAACGTTTTGTTCTACTAAATTGTACATTTAATATCAATTAAATTTGATATGGGATAATAAACAAAACTAAAAGATACCTATGAATAGTCCAGGTATAGGACTAAACGCGAATAGTATTTCGCAATGAACGTGTACAATACATCACTTTGAAGTGAAGCCGAAACCTACGACAATTACCACTTTTGCACGTTCGCACGCACGCACGCATGGACGCATGCACGCACGTACGCACACGCACACACACAGATTCGGGTGCCTCAGTGTCCATTTAAAGGCTTCTGTACAAAAAAAAAACAACAACAAAACGAATGTCGGTATAAACTCATAGAAAGATAAAATCATGGGTAAATATTATAAAAATTATCAGGAAGACAAATGTTCTTTTTGAATGAAGGATCCTCAATTTTGTGTACGTTTTAGTTTTGATAAATATTCAAATTATTTTCACATTCATTGTTTTTTTTTTTTTTGTTCTTCTTATTAAGAAAATAACACTAGTCAACATCCCACCCATATAGCACCATCTGTCACTTAGTAAACGATGTTTATTATGTATGATTTCGATGTGAAATATTTGAAACTTAAAACAGCGCAAAGGACGATGGACCAGACGAAGAAAGGCAGACAGCGTGAAACCAAGCAGCGAAAATCACTCTTTTACCGATTCCAATGCCTGGGTATAGCTTCGACCGCTTCTACAGAACATGCAACAAAAAGGGGAAAGGCAAATCATAACATTAGAAAAGTAATGCAATCAAACTAATGATAAAAATTTGAATTGAAAATATAATTTATTTTTATACAAAATATTAAAATATGGCTAAATTTTATTTTTATAAAATTTTACATTTATATTTTCGTGATGATAAATACAAATCTAGTGCCATTCGATAGCCCGGGTATAGAACTACAGCCTAATAGTATTTAGGAAGCGACATTTCTAGTGAATTGCGCTGAAAGAGAGTCAAGCCGAAACTACCAGTTCGCCGATTGGGGCGATCGCGGTCGTTTGGCGGAGACGAATTCGCGCTACCACGCGAACAATACAATAATGCAGCCACTATTTTCAAGATGATAGAGCTGAATTAATGAGCTGGTTCGCTAATAACCATATTTTTGTTCATTATAATAAGATTAAACTGATGTGCTTTCGAAATCCTCATAAATAGGTTACATTTGATGTCCCTCTATTTCTTCGTGCTCGACATTGTGGTCCGTGTAACTGCAGGAGATTGGAGAATGTTAAAGCAGCATGTCATCTTGGACTGCATTTTGATGAAAATGTTTCCTGGTGTGATCAAGTTGATTATACAAAAAACTTCGTGTTGTTTCAGCATATGTCTATAGACTTAAACGTGGTTGCGACATCAACTTGATGCGCGAGGTATATACCAATCATTTATAGATATATTAATAATATAGTATATGGATCAAAATATAAAACTTACGAAAATAATGAGAAAATGAATGCAGGCGGAATATTGTCATTTGAATATATTTTTAAACTTGTTATTTTAAACAGTTGGGTGATTCCACGAGAGATCGAACCTGCCGGTCCACTCAACATTTTTTTTTTTTTATTTTTTTTTTTATATGTGGTGTACACATAAATGAATCGCACGAAACTGAACCTTTTTTTCTCGAAAACGCGTTTTCACCACGAGAAAAAAAATTAAAAAATATACGAAAGAGTAGACAAAGAGGACGGACAGGACAAACATCTTTCGACTTTCAACACATAGAGGTCTTTATTGTCAGGCCGACAAGCAACGGGCTGCCGAAGATTTGTTGAAAGTCGAAAGATGTTTGTCCTGTCCGTCCTCTTTGTCTACTCTTTCGTATATTTTTGAATCTATTACCAACGCGCTCAATCCAAGTTTTAACAAAAAAAAAAAATGTTTCAAGATTGCGCGACGGCCCTGCTCCCACCGCGGACGGCATTAGTTGCCACTTTTTCGGTCCTGTGGAAGGCAGGCAAAGAGCGGTAGGCCAAAAATGTTTCCTGTTTCATATAGTACACCAAAGTTTAAGTCAACTGCATGCAATTATTATGTGCTTTATGAATTAAAAAAATATATAAAAATTCATAACTTTAGACCAGGTGCAACAAATACACTAACTTACATGTCTTCTACCTCAATATGTATGGCTTTTGCGACTTTGAAAACTATACATAATATAGGTCAGGGCATCTAAATTATGCCTGCAAAATAAGAAATTCCAATAAAGATAGAAACATAGAAAAAATATTTTGAAAAAACACATTAAAAAAATACCCATATTGAAAAAACAAACAAACACCCGGTCTCGATTTTATTAAAACTCTGGGGTGCCCCCCTCCCCCCCCCCCCCCCGAAATCTTCCATTTTGCTGGGACCTCCTTTCCCCCTCCCCCTCATACAGCATTTTGTTACGGGCGGGCTCCCCCCCCCCCCCCCTTCCCGAAACAAAATCCTGGCTACCTGCCTGCCTGGCCTTTCAAAGTCGCTAATGCCATACATATTGAGGTAGAAGGCATGAAAGTTAGTGTATTTGTTGCACCTGGTCTAAAGTTATAAATTTTTTATATATTTTTAAATTCATAAAGCACATAATAATTGCATGCAGTTGACTTATACTTTGGTGTACTAGATGAAACAGGAAACATTTTTGGCCTACCACTCTTTGCCTGCCTTCCACAGGACCGCAAAGGTGGCAACTAATGCAGTCCGCGGTGGGAGCAGGGCCGTCGCGCAATCTTGAAACTTTTTTTTTTTTTTTCTCGTAGTGAAAACGCGTTTTCGAGAAAAAAGTTCAGTTTCGTGCGATTCATTTGCGTGTACATCACATAAAAAAAAAAAAAAGTTGAGTGGACCTGCAGGTTCGATCTCTCGTAGAATCACCCAGTTGCCATTTAAGAGAAGTACCCACAGACTAAAATATCCCCGACACACAGAAACCTATGCTATTCCAAAAATATATATACCAACTATGGAAAAAGGCAACGCCAGTATTATGTTCCCACTATATTTAATAATATACATACAGATCTTGTTAACCTATCGCCCAAGAAGCAGATAAAAACAAAGATAAAAGAGTGGTGTGCTTCCCAACAGATCTAACTAGAGGATCGATGAGTTGAACGATGAAACTTTGTGTGAACATCTCTATTCCTATTCATTGCCGCTTGTTATTGTACTTATGGTGATCTTTGTCAGTACATATTGAAATGTGCTTAACTGAATCATATCATTCAAAAGGTTCAACACGAGCTAAGTAAAGCGGGGGGAGTTGTGTGCTGCTTTAGTTGGTGGGCCGCAACTACGACGACAGCAGAACAGTGAGCCACCTCGCCCGTATTCCTGTGAATGAAACCTGCTTCGTTTTGAAAAATGACAATGCAGCTTTACCCGTTTTATCTTAACAGTGCCTCCCTAATCTTTGCCTGAGCGTCCGTAGCGCCGAGCTCACCCTGCGTCATGGGGGGGGGGGGGGGGGGGGATGCCGTTGAATTTTACCCGAAATAAAAATCCTGGCTACGCCACTGCGCGGATTCTATGGTGCGCGCTCGCACCTTTACCGTTCATTCAGTCTATCTAAAAGTCCATCTGCTCCGAAATGACACCTAGCGGCTCCGACGCCACACTTCAGCTGTCGCAGTGTTTCACCTTACGGGTTGCTTAAAGGACACATGCAAAGAAAAAAAACATTTTTTTTAAACAGCTTAGATGGAAAAAGGATATTATAAAACGATTTTACAACGAAGAAAAAAAAATTTTTAGAGCTATATTTACGGCGCTATACGAATTTGTAGTTGGCGCCCGCCGGAGCCGCCGCTGGTCACGTGGTAGGCCCGCGCGCCGCCGCCCTGCGTCGCCGGAGCCGTAGCCACGCCGCCGCCGCACGCTGAGCGTTGTGCGAACGCCGCTTCAACGCGTTTCTCCACGCCGCCGTCGCCGCCGCCGCACAAGTTCGTCTGGTTCGGGGCGCCGCCGCCGTCATCTGACCGGCGCACAGGTCGATCACGTCTGCTTGCGCTTTTTCAGGAGTTTCTTTTGGGCTCTAAAAGTTACTTACTAATCTTAGTTTTTTGTTATACTTCAAACAAAGATGAATAAGTTACTTTTAGAGGCCATAGGAAGCTTCCGAAAGAGCGCGAGCACCACGTGACAAATATGGGCCCGTCACGTGATAATTAAGGGCCACTTTTCCGCGGCGCCCGCGGGCGCCAACTACAAATTCGTATAGACCGGCACGCGGCCCTGACGTCACGCAGCTGCGGTGGCGCTGTCGACGGCACTGCGCAGGCGCAGACGCTTCACTTCGCACGCATTCGGTTTCTGCGCACGCGCAGTGCCCACACCATGGTGTGGGCAAAAAGGGCTTGTTTGTAAACAGCGTGTCGGTCTATAGCGCCGTGAATATAGCTCTAAAAAATTTTTTTCTTCGTTGTAAAATCGTTTTATGGTATCCTTTTTACATCTAAGCTGTTTAAAAAAAAAAAAATGTTTTTTTTCTTTGCATGTGTCCTTTAAGGGGATACTTCAACAAAATCGTCGAAATCTGAAATATACCCGTCGTGTTCAGAAATAAGCTGAATATGATCCACAATATCCACAAATGACAATCGCACGTTTGTATTTCGAGCCTGATGGCTGTATTTTTCGTCATAAACGGCCCACTCTGGCAAGCGCTCGGAGAGCAGCCAGAGGAGAGCACGTCACATCCGGCGCAATTGTGACGTAGTCTGTCTCAGGATGAGCAAAGCTGCGGCGAGGCTGACGTCGTCAGGATGCCCTAGCCGTTCCAGCCACCGAAGCGGTCGAAGCACGCCAGCGAACGGGCCACCGCAACTAACCGCAAAGCTGCTTTGGGTGAATTTTGAGTGACGGGTTAATATTCTATAATCTTATAGAGGGAGAATAGCGCAGTCTGGGACACAGAAAAGAGAGTCCCGTTGAGTGGGGTAGTGACTCCTTCCCCTCTTCTACCCCTTGTCCCAAATAGCGGCCAGGCTCTTTAAATGGACCGCAAAAATCGGTTTCTTAACCTATTGCGTTCCGAATTTTGTTCAGCGTTGGCCACAGGTGGTACCTTTTTTCTATAAAATTCGCAAAGAGCGAACTTACCCGAGGAAAAATTAAAAAAAGAAAAAGGCTTAGAGGGGTAGGGAAACTAAATTCCAGCACTCATTTTATAGCTTTAATAAGTTGCATAACCTCAAAAACACAAGGCTTGCGTTCAAAGACACACGCAAATTAATTTTAAAGCTAATTAAGCGATCTTTCAGTGTGTACCTGGTGGATGCATGCGGAGCCTATTTGGGAGGTAATCTAGGAACGTTGGGGAACTTGCTACGTAGTCATGACGTAGCAAGCTCTATCGGAGCAGCGCCGCTCTTTGGAATTTCAACATTTTCCTTCTTAGCTCTCCCCAACTCACAAATCGCGCATTGACCCGAACAGTCCAAGAAGACGGAAAGGAGGGACTCCCCTCTTTCTCGGACCCTCGTTTGCGCACCCGGATACAACCATTCTCCCCCTAGAAGATTAGCCAGTAGCTCATAATTTGGGCAAAAGTTGCTTTTCCCAGCCCGTTCACTTCTAAGCTGACAGTGCTGTGGAAGCTACGTGCTCCTTGGGCCAGCTACATGCTCGTCACCCCACGGGTACTTCGAACGGCTCGGTTGTAACGTTGACGCTATTGGGGAGTTTTTGTAGACCGCAACGAAGAAGCTGCTACTGCGCCTGCGCGCCGATGGCCTTGACTGTAGAGTTCCGGGTATCGTAGAGGGTTGCGGAGGGCGTTGCGGGACGCCGAAACCGATCTGCGAAAACTCCCTATTGACACCACCACAACGCTGACAACGCCACCAACGGCAAAGCTCATAACTACGCCAGCCTTGCTACACCACGAACGCGGGAAATCTTTTCTTTTTGTTTGCGTCGGATATCCCATGACGCAACGCGCTCTCCGTTCGCTTCTCTTGGAGCGCTTGCTCGAGTGCACCATTTGGAACGAAAAATATAGCCAGTCGTTCAAAATACAAACGTGCGATTATCCTTTGCGGTTATTATCCGTCATGTTTGACTCATTTCCGAACGAAATTTGAATATTCCAATTTTTGTTTCCGTACCCTAACTCATATGGAAACGCAGCGAAGCCACCAGTCTTTAAACCATAGAGCGCCCTACTGGTTGGAAGACCGGTAGCTTCGATGCGTTTCCATAGGAGTTAACCCTTTTTCTTTTTTCACTTTTTCCTCAGGTAAGTTCGCTCTTTGCGAATTTTATAGAAAAAAATGCACCACCTGTGGCCAGCGCTGTACAAAATCGGAACGCGATAGGTTAAGAAACCGATTTTTGCGGCCGATTTAAAGAGTACTTAAAAGAATAACACGGAGGACAAGCACAGGAGAACCGCGTTCTTTCATTCAGCAACGTCGTTTATTTTGGGCAGGAAAATTGCACCCTGAACGAGATCCCAACTAAGATAGGGTGATAAGGGGGAAGGAAATACCGGGGGATGAAAAGGGGAAGGAAGAACCACGAGGCGCGGGCAGAACTACAGTGATGGTGTGGTTTTTTTACGGGGAGTTGCGATCTCGCTCGCTTTAACCAGTACCACCAGATTTAAAGAGCCTGGCCGCTATTTGGGACACGCAGTATTGTGCTGGCCACAGAGCTGTCGGGATGACGTCAGGTGCAACGTTATGTTCTAGGCAGCGTTATTAGATTAGCTCAGTTACGCAACTGCTCATAGACGCTGCATGCAGGAGCAGTACCCCCTCTCACTCACCATGACTCACCTCCCGTCGTTCGAAGCGCAGCGTCTAGATGGTGTTCCACCGTCCTCTATATGGAACACAGAGTTCGTATACAAAATCTAGAGGACGCTTCGAACGACGGGAGGCGGATTGAAGTGAATGAAGCTGGTGGAGCGCTCGCGTGGCAACCATAGTTCGTTTCACGGCACTCGTGCCCACGCGTGCCCACTTGCAGCGTGGAGCGGGTTCGTTTCGGCCGGCACTCCACGAGCGGTTGCACGCTCCTTTCCACGCATGCATGCCCCCGCTGCACAGAGAAAATCGAGCGTGCGCCAAATGCAATCCCGCCATGCCTCCCTCCGGCGAGGAGCGGGAGCAGACGACGAGGGTTCGTCGGCTACGATGTGTCACTCGCACAGCGGAACCGAAAGGGAAAAAAATAGATTTTCTGATAGAAATCGTGTCCGGCTAGCATCGGAATCGAACTCGAGCTTGAATCGTGAGCGTCTGCTATTTAATGAAGGAAGCAATTGACAACCCGTGCTTTATTTGCGAGGTTTTAGTCGCTCTGTCGCCGTACAGACGCTGAAATATACCAGTGTGTAAAAAAATGCTCAGAACAAACGTATCAGTGGTTCATGCATAATACCATGCTCAAACGGATCAAGCTTCTGCACGGACAGCATCATCAGTTTTCTCCAGTGTAAACCCCAGCTGCTTTGGAAACAGCTAGTTGCGGAAATTTACGCCGTCTGTAAATATCTCTACGACAGCCGAGTTGTTTGAAGTCATCGCAAATAAAAACTACAGCTTGCAGCGACCAACAACCGTTTCCCACCCATCAGGTCGAACAGAAAGGCGCTAGTTTCGGTTTGAGATCGGTACTCGTTCTACAACATAGATGGCGGCAGCATCACTCTTCTGCACTCGGTGCATTTGGCAAGTTCCCGTTTGCGTATATACATTTCGCCGAGAGCACAGAACCACGAGGAGGAAAAAGAGAGAGAGAGAGAGAAGAGGAAAGGGGAAGAGAGGCCTCCATGATTGGCCCTTGTAGTCACGTGGTACGCGCCCGGCTGTTCTGGCCGTCACCCCCCGCAAGCCTCGCCCGCGAGCAGACACGCCGCCGGCGCCTTTGGGCTGCTGTAGCTGCCACGCCGGCCCCGCCGAAGTCAAAGGTACGCTGCGAGTGTGTAATTCAGAAAACTGAAAATTTAGGAGTGAGATCGACGCTCTCACAGTAGTCAACACGCCCGTGACTCCCAATGTACAACCAGCGAACCTAGACCCAGCACGGGAGGCACTCACTTGATCGAATGACATTTTAGCGAACGCCCACGTTTCACCGAATGACACTTTAGCGAATAGTCGGACGCCGCGAAGCGGCGCTTTCGGGTGGGCCAAATTAGAGTTCCTGTATAGGCTCCCTACGGGAGCCAGAGTTGCGCGTTTGATTCCACATGCCGCTATTCGCCGAGATCCGATCACGTGAGGAGCCGTATCAAGTGTCGTGCAGCAAAGTAGACGTTGCACGCGCCCCGGCGTACGTTCCCAGGCTTTTGAGCCCGCCGCGCGCCTCGAACGCGCGGCGCTGCTATTCGCCGAATTCAGTCACGTGAGGAGCTGGATCCACATGCCATGCGTGAACGCGCTGCCATTTCCAGTGTTCGTGCGTATGGCGCGTGCTTTGCTCGTTTTCCGGAGCGACGCACACGCGCGTGCTGAGCTGTGGAGATCGCACGCTGGGCTGTGGATTTGTAAACATTGGAAAGGTCTATACAGGAACTCTAGGCCAAATGGGTTCACATTTTTGTAATGAGCCGGCACAGACTGTCGCCGCGAAGCGGCGTAAGCGCAGCGCGGCGGATGGGTTAACGCGCACCCCCGTTATTCGCTAAAACGTCAATTCGCTCAAATGTCGATGTTCGCTAAAATGTCATTCGCTCATGTGATATGGACCCGCGACACTCCGCGAGTGCAATGGATTCTGTGAGAGAACTCGTTCGGTGCCAGGGCGTGTGAAATGGTGTGAAACGAACTCGCTATTAATTTTTTATGGCTTCGCCAGCCTCGCTACTCCAAGCAACTTGTGTAAAAAAAAAAAAAAAAAAAAAAAAACTTGTTTGAAAAGTTAATTGTTTTTTTTTTTTAATAACGCGGTTAGTTGTTAATTTGAATTCCTAATCTACTAGTTATAGAATGAATTACTAACCCGCCCAAGTAATGAGAGCTCCCCACCACGGATGAGGAATTTGGCGCTACTGTATAAAAGTTGACTCCGTTAGCCCGCCCAGTGACAGTCAGCCAAGTAGGAGTTGCCCAGTTCTGGACCAGTCTGGCATGAGACGGTGATCTTGCAAAATGTGTGTGCCGCGAGTGCTTACACTAACTTGATAGTGCGCACGATGTCGGTCAGGGGACGAATTTCGAGTGCCCTGGACGTCCTCCTAAGGGTTCCGCCAGTGTTTGTGATGGACGCTGTCTTAAATTCCAGCCTAGGCTTAGGAGGCGAAAATATTGTCGCGACTCACTACTCTGCCCGTAAAATAAAAGCCGACAGCGTTGACATTAATGCGACGAGCCCCGAATTTGAGAACGGTCATTTTGCGTATCTGGACGTGCCGACGTTACTTTGGTTCTTGCTATACCTTCAAGGTAAGGCCCGTCATTTTCATGCTTGTCGAGTTCCTCCATTGCACGCGGCAATTTCGGGGGTTGCATTCGATCCTGCAAGTAGCCACGATCACTGGTTTTACGCACGTCGGTTGCGTTGCTTCAAATTGCATATTGAGACCCCCTTCCCCCTTACTCTTATGTAATGAGGGACTGAACATTGATTGCAAATAAAACAAAACTACAAGAAACACTGCCCATAGAAATTGAATCCCAGAGAAAATATCACAGGAGAATAATAGCCTACTGGACATAAGCTCACCCAATTATGTGCGGGTCCTGAGAAAAGCTGACCAGTCTTTCGACAGACTCGGAAAAAGCTCACTTGGAGTTACATTATTGAAGGTGGTGTTTATTAGTTTAATGATGCGAACAAGTTGTGTATTCTAGGGCCGGGTTGAATGTTTGAGAGCAGTAGTGACAAAATCTGCAGGCATGTCCCATGTAGGTGGTACACACATAAAAACGGGACACTTCAGTGCAGCCCTCATTCCTCTTTCATGCCGATTGTTTGTACGTGGGTGTTGCCATAGTTAATTAAACATGTATTAACTAAACATTTAAGAGTTAAATTTTAATTATATCAACTTTCTTTATTTAACCATTGGAAGAACTTAGAATATTACTTTGGCTTTCGAGTCGTAGAACATAACAAAACTTGAGTGGGTATGCGACTTGTTTTCAAATAAGGCTGTACTCCACCACATGCCTTGTTCTCTATTGGTTCACGCATGAAAGGCGCATTTGGAAAGGAATATTGTTATTCTTCACTGTGCCTTTTTTATTTTGTATTTATCTGTTTACTTGTTTTCACTCTATATATCTAAGAGGATAGCTTCCTTTCTAAGAACGTAGGTTAAAAAGCCGGCAGGCCCTCGGCTCCGCCGATTACGAAAACAAAACAAGAGGAGACGTTTTTTTTGTTTTTTTTCTGTTTCACGCGACATGGAGACATGTCATTGCTTCAAGGACTGCTTTACTTGAACAGAATACATCTCTTCAAGGACGAGGATACACCCTTGAAGGGACATACCTTCATCACTGCACCCGATGACCACAGCTTTCATGAAATGTGAAGCAGTGTTCTGTTTATTATTGGCCACATTAGCAAAACAAGTCATCACTTATGATTAAAAAAATATGAATAGAAGGTGTAGGGGAGAAAATAAAGTTTCTTATTATTAGTTTCCCTCTCTGTAGAAAAAGAAAGGTCTGCTGTCCTTCCGGCATTAAAAAATAAAAAAACTATTTCCTAGATCAAAAATTCCTACTGCTCAACTAGGCGGTGTTCAATGAAACGGACTTCCATGAAATGGTATTCAATGAAATGGCGTTCGATGAAACGTCCGGACCCAATTGGTTACTACATACAACCTACTACGTTGGTTATATTTTGCCCCGGCTATCCTTCAGTTGCCATTCTACAGACATGTTTTATTTAATTTCAGTCGTGCAACCCAAGATCTGTATATACAGCATGTAATCCAACGATTCTAAGGCACTTTAGATGGCCCGCAAAAATCTTTTTCAACGTATCGCGCTGCAATTTCCTACAGAGATGCAAGCAGGTGGTGGTGCTCTGGGCAATCTACCCTTTGCAGACGATGCACGCATAGAGAGAAGTGCTGCCGACAGATTATGTATGGTGCGTCGAGGAAGCGTTGGCCTATTCAGGTTCTTTTGCGAGATAGTCTGCTATCAACCTGAATTGGCCGGCATTCTCTCAACGTGGCGTACACCATCTGTTGGCAGCACCTCTCTACGCATGCATCGTCTGCGAAGTGGCAGCATAGATTGCTCAAAACAGGTTTTTGTTTTGTTTCCTTTGAAAGAAGTTCATTCCTTGATTTTTTTCACTGTAAAGTTCCACCACCTGCATGCACCTCTGCAGTAAGTTGCAGTGCGATACGTTGAAAAATAGGAATATAAGGTATAGGGGAGAAAATAAAGTTTCTTATTATTGGTTCCCCTCTCTGTAGGAAAAGAAAGGTTTGCTATCCTTCCGGTGTACTTAAAAAATAAATCAATTGTTAGTGAAGTCCAGAACAACTGCATGCACGTATCGCATCGAAACATGCTTCCGTTGAGTGAACGCTCGGAGATTCGTTGGCGAGCTTTTCTCCGCATCCGTCGAAAGGCCGCCGCCCGTAGAAATTATAGTTAACAACAGGTTAATAATTCAGTAGATGCTCTGCCTCTAATGCAAAGTCGTTTTCTTCTGCCTGACTTTGGCTCCGTGTGCGCCGATGGTGCTATCAAAGGCAGAAAGCTCGCGCTCGAGGCAGAGCATCTACTATGGTCTTAACCTGTCACTGACTGTAGTCAAATACCTCCAAACAGTGATAAAGTTTGCCCTTTCCACAGCACAACATCCGGTGTCTCGCTATTGGCTGACTGCACAGTATGTCATGAATACTAAAGACACCAAAGCACAAGTAAAAAAATGTCTTGCAGAGCAAATGCAACAAACTGCATTGAAATTTGCAGCAATATTGTTTCCTGCTGCTATATGTACAATGTCCCCCGCCTCAAAAAAGAAATAAAAAATTGCAATACTTTTGTATTTGCAAAAATAAAGAACAATTCATCGATTCTTACTGACACAGTAAGAATAGAAATTTGATGCAATAAATTGAGTTGCCACGTAATTATTTCGGGACAAGCCTTGGCAGACAGGTGGACGGCCTTCTGTCAACTCTGGGATGCTTCCTCCCGGCGATTTATATGCAACCCCAGAATTTCCTTCACAAAGTATACAAAGCTAGGACCAGAGCCCATCCCAGAAATTTGAAACACCCCCTCAGATTGTCAATCCTGGGTAAACCCCTGCAGTTCTTTCACTTCATTTGAGCGAGTATGCTGACCAGACGAGCATCAAACAATTCTAAAAAAGTTTATAAAAGTGGGTGATGTCAACCAATGTTGTCACCCACATCAATGAGATGCAATGCTTATCGCCCTCAAATATGGCATCCAGTGAATGGGGCATTCACTGGACATCATATTCGAGGGCAATGTTTAGAACGCATGCTCAGAATGAGCTCACATTAATTGGCTGCTAAGACCGGACATCTTGATGGTGCGGAATGCACGTTGCAGAACTGTGGAAGATTGCCGTCAGCATGCGCTCAGCCGTCACGCACACAACTATGGCCGCCAGTGCATACTCCCTACACTCGGGGACAACTTTGAGAGGGAATTCAGAAGTGAAGACTGTGTGTGCATGGCCTTGATCGGTGCTCGAGGTGGACGTGCACTCGGTGGCAATTGCTTGCTTCGTTATCCCAGAAAGCTGCCTTCGAGCGGAGTCTCGTTTAGTGAAGAGCTTCTGGTCGATGCCATTCTCAGCGTTCGCACATATGGCACATTTTTACTTTCTTTCCAAAGCGATTAACTCGGGCCTTCGGGGCTGTGGGGATTGCATGCTTGGCTAAACGTTTGTAACCATACATCGACGTGCGGTCATGTTAGCAAGGGCTAGGAATTATACTTCACTGGCTAAATTACTCACTTAACACGTTAACTGGTGCAGACATATTTCAAGGGCAGGCTGACCACACAATTCCTAAAGAAATGCTTTTGCATTTAAAATAATTCCTGTAAGCAATGTTTTTTTTTTCTCAACAAAATGTTCAGCGACTGGATAGAAAAACGAGGGAAATTCACGAAGCGTTTATCATCAAAACAAAGGCTGCCGATAAGTGTATCAGCGAGCCATCTGTGGCCCTGTTAGCTAAGGAAATGTTATTTTTAGAGAGAGAGTGGGGTGGCCAGAAGTGACGTGGTTTTATTAAAGTATCTAAGTCAGTGTGTTTTCTAATAAACTTTCAGTTGCGGGTGCACTCGTTGCCTTCTTCACTTTGTCCCCGTCCTTTGTTACTTCTATCCAGTCAATGTTTTTTTTCTTTCATCAACTCAAATTGCCCATGTGGCCATATCTAGACATTAGGTTCATTTCGAGGTAAAAATCTTCAAGCCCCTCCGTAGGCTGGCAAGATATTGTAAAGCAGCTACGTATCGTCGTTTTGAATTTTGTGAAAGTGCAGATAAGGGTGGACATTAACTTTGTCTGACACGCGTCAGACGTAGTCCCCGAGTTCATGTTTAAAGAAAACAATGAATAACCTGCGGCAATTGGCTGGTAGACTTTTGTAGCCAAGTTCGAGTGATTTTAGTATGCAAACTACTTGTGAACGCTGCCACGACAACCGTCACAATGCGACTTGCACTCGTTACAGCACCGTGCAGGAAATAAAACATGACACGTTTTCCAATTTTCATAATAATAACTGACCAGCTCTTCATTTCAGACAATTCTGGTAGGGTGAAATCTTGGAATTGTTCGGTGAAACGTGCGCCAATAACCCTGTTTAGTCTCATGCTCACCGAGGGAGCTCCCCATCGCGGCTTGTGTGAACTTTTGTTAGGCGAGTCGAATTACAAGTAGGAGCAGACATTGACTGTGGTACCTTCAGTTGCCCCTACTCACTGACACATGAGTGAATGAAGTATTTACCGTATGAGCATGTATCTAGTTCAAAATAATGCACTGGCTACACAAGCCCTGAACAAGGTAGTGACAAAAGCACCTTCTGCTGTTCCGTCGCCCACCTATTCTAGGTTATGTTGGCACCGGGTGCCATAGGCAGTATTGCGAACCCATAATCTAGCTTATTTCCCTATTTCTAGGAGACGTTTGGCAGCTAATTTGTGTTTGCGCACATAAAGAGAACAGAAAACATTTGGTTAATAGTTCCATTGTTTACACACTAGTGCCCGTTTGGAGTCCAGAAAGCAACGAGCTTGTGATTTTAGAAGCTGCTTCCAATGTGTGTCCTTGCACGCAGCATCAACATCTTGTTTGGGCATTGACCTCGTGCCATTAGTCTTCTTTCCCCCCTCCCCCTCATACAGCATTTTGTCATGGCCCCCCCCCCCCCCCTTCAGAAACAAAATCCTGGCTATGTGCCTCTTTGTTCTGCACTACAATAGTTAAAAAAAAAAAATTTGGGTTAGGGGTGACAGTTTAGTGCAGCAGAAGCTACAGCGAGCTCCGAGCTCCGGGCCTCTGCCAAGCACGGTTGCTCGTGTAGTGCATGCATTGTTTATGGCAACATGCACGTGTTTGTACCCTCGATCTCGCCCCCACATAAAGTGAAAATAAATGTATTAATACAATATACTCTCGATAATTCACTCGCATATTTCATACCTCTGGTTAATTCACACATATTTCGAAATTTTGGTTGTCCCCCTGTGTTTTTAATGTATTCATAAGGCGCTCAATTCGAACGGCGTTTTCGTGTAATTCATACTTTTTGTTCTCGTGATCCCGTTGAGTGCGCTTATTTCCGTGCTCCGGTGCACTGCCGAGCAGCAACACCCACGGAGCTTGCTTCTGCGTGTGTTGCTTCTCCGCAGTGCACCGGTGCTTGGTGGGAAGCGCACTCAATGGGGATCAAGCAGGGCACACACGAGCTATAAAAATGAGCACCACGCGGAAATTTCCGTAGTAACTTGCGTGGACGCTGCAACGTGGAGGCATGCCATCAGTCCACGTCAGAGCGTCCGCGCAAGTTGCTGTGAAAACTGCCGCACAGTGCCCGTTTTCGTCGCTCATGTGTGTCCTGTCTAATAGTTATTCACATTAGACAACTTCTTGGCCTGAACATACTTAATTTTGTTTCGAGTTTTCTTGTGCTGTCTAAGCAGTCCACGATGAACAACATTCTTGAGGGATAAATGAACTTATGTCATACATTTCACAATGTTTCATGTGTGGCATATCTGCTTATGATCGGTAGGCCTATGTAGAGGAATTCATCAAATATCTTGTGTTTAAAAGGGACGGATTTGGAAAGTGTACTGTGGACGAAAACTGAAATAAACTGTTCTATTCTATCTGCTTTGTATGTGTAGCCATTCATATGGTAAATCATTATTTTATGGTGCATCATATTTAGATGAATTTCTGATAATTCAAACAAAATCCATGGCTTCCTGGAGTTTGAATTAATGAGCACTGTATTTACAGGCAGGGCAAAGGTGCGCTAGCTTAGATCTGCCGAATGCTTTTGTTTGCACGAGATTTCAGGCATGAACTGCACTTTCCAAGGTCACATGCTCATGGCCGTGCTTTTTTCAGCAGTGGAATTGTTTGTGAGATGGAATACAGAGCACACACTGCCTGTAGTTGGAAGCAGAAAAAGACACCTCTAGAAAAAGCACATCATAAACTCTTGAATAACACCACCACAGCAGCGAATTCCTCGCGGCAGAGTTATACTGCACTGCACGAGCTCATTGACCACTGCCACGTGGTGTTTAGCGAGCATGATCACGGGATGATGCCACTGCATAGAGCCCAAAAAATGGTGTTTAGCAGACAGATGTTTTATTTTACCGAATTGCAAACTTTCTCAATTCATTTCGTAACGACAGAGCATCAAGGAATTATATTAGCGGATATAGATTGACAAACGCATTTCACGCCTGCAACACAGTACAATTTGTATTTATCCTTTAATTTAATGTTTGGGATGCTTGAAATTTTTTTTTTTTTTTTTTTGAATTTGAGTTTTTATAAATTCTGCAAAGCTGTTGAGTTTTTATTATCTTTCAAATATAACCACTGACGCCAAAGGTTGAGTAGCTGAGAACAAGGACCAAAAAGTTGCCATAGGAAATGCATGGGCTCTTATTGTGATATCCTGTATAGGGGCGACTGTGACCGTTGAGGATCGGCTTCTTCAGAGAGCAGGTATGACCATTGAACTGCAGCAATTTCTTCCTCTTCTAAGAGGACACAGTCCGTGGTGGTGTATATATCAGGAGTGTCCAAGCGTTTTGGCTTAGGGGCCGGATTGGGGATTTGTAGGAGTCTCGAGGGCCGGAAAATAAATAAGAAAATATAAACGAGGAAATAATAAATAAATAAACCCAAATAAGCTTTAAATACAAAAATGTAAACTAGAGCAAACATTTTAAGAAATGTAAGGTGGATATCAACATATACTTTTTTCTTGAAATTTTATGTTGTTAAATACGACACTACAAAATAACTGTGGCCCAAGAAACTCACTTGGCATAAATCGAAGTGCATAGGAACTTCGGCATATTCACACAGGGCAGAACACTAATGACAATGGTAGATCCGATAACAATATGCATTAGTTATGACACAGGTCACCAAGCACGATATACAGGGTCATCGAGATAAATCCGGACGTTTTCCTGACTTCGTCTCTCATCAATGCAGTGAAGCTAACCGGCTGTATTGTGCTTCTGTGGCCACGTGATTCGACAGAGCGGACCATCGCATGATAAACAATTTGCGACTCGTCATCTCCAGTTTGACATCCACTCAACATACCACAAAGCGTCGGTGGTTCAGACACTCCTGTCCAGGGCAAAGACTATTTGCACATCAGACATCAACAGAACAGAGGAGTAAACAATCATTACAGATCTCAAGAAAAATTGCTTCACTAATGGTTTCATTCAGCGCATCACCCGTCGCCGAGGTCATGCTTTTAACATTCCCACAACTAGCAGGTACAGAGTCCTCACATTGCCAGGTCTATTAGTGTCCCCTACAAAAAAGGTACTAGCAAAGCACTGGCACACCTTCTTGTAAAAGAAGAATACAAATGGCTCACAACCCTGTTTCAGCACTTAGGTGCCATATGCCCTGGCCAAAAGATTGCACTCTCAAGAAAAGAGCACAGGGCATTGTCTACGAAATTTCCCGCTATACATACATTGGAAAAACTGAGAACTTTCATGAAAGGATTTGCCAGCACAGAAACAATGTGCACAAACTTGACCACGAGTGCAGCGCTGTTGCTGAGCGCTCCGACGTCAACGATCACCATATTAAGTTTAAGAATGTGTCCGTCCTGGCAACTAAGACTCGCTCTTGGCAGACTTGGAGTAGAATCTTGGCATTCAGACACAACCAGGACACACAAACCAGTGTTTTGGCAATTTATCTTCTGTATACTCATTGCAGCAGCTGTGTACTGGCATCGCCATAACCGACCTTCAGTTTTGTTTTCTCTTATTATGTTTACTTCACTTCATCATTACCACAGCAGGGCACATTACTGCCATTTTAGATTCTACTGTGCCAACCTCAGCATTGCCCTTTGTGGAGGCTCATGAACGCCCGCTTCAGTGGCTCTGCACATGGGCAAGACAAAAGAAGGTTAGTAATGGCGGCAGTAATCTGGCACACGTGCAAAGTGTCTATACACCAATGGACTGCGTCATGTTGCAAAGGAAAAAAAAAAAAAAAGACAACCTCCTAGGAGAAAAGAAACTACTGTGGTTCAACGGTCATACCCACTTTCGGAAGAGGAAGCTGCTCCTCAACAGTGGCAGTCGACCCTGAAGAAACCAAATTGGTTTCCAAACGTTTGACCCCCTCACATTTAGGAAATGGTTGGTGGCGATTTGAGTTATTGTACGCCCCATGGTTATTTTGAACGTTCCAGACAAGGAAATGATCCTACAGAGCTTAATTTACCATAAAAGTCCGAAGAGACAGGCATTGCCAGCGCTTGTTTGTTTAATGCAGCCTTCTTGGGCGCTCTGGTGGTGGTGCTGTTGCCGACGCAGCAGCTCGTGCACGTGTACACCTGGCTGACGACTCTGGGTGCTGTGGCCTGGTCCTACCTGTGCAACCAAGAGTTTGTGGCCTATGCCGAAGCCCTGTCGCGCCAGGGCAGCACCAGCCTGCTCCTCGAGCTGCTGCGCCTCGACCGGGGTGCGCTGCTACGCACGGTAGCCAACTACGGCCTGCAGCTGGTGCTGGCCTTGCTGCTTTCGGCGGGGCAGGGGCAGGGCCCCGCAGGCGCTGCCGCGCTTTGCCTCGCCTTCCTGGCCCCGACCCTGGCAAGCCTGTGCCTGCTGCCGGCCAGCCCCTTGGCCGCTGCCGCAGGTGCCCAGCTGCTGCTGGCACTGCAAGCCCTGGCACGGGGCGGGCCCCTGGGGGCCCTGGCCGGCGCCCTGCGCTCGGGCCGGGCCGCTGTGGCCCAGCTGGGCGTGTACGCACTGCTCGAGGCCCACTGGGCACGCCTCAGGGTGCCCCAGGTGCTGCGCCTCTTCTGGCTGGCGCGCATGACAGGGCAGGCGCTGCGGCTGGCTCTGGCCGGCACCGCCCCGGGCCCAGCAGTCTGCGAGCTGGCCGTGCGGGGCTGCGACACGGCTGTGGCGCTCGTCGGCATGGCCAGCGTGGTGGCCGCCCTGGCCCAGGGCCTGGCCTGGGCTGCCCGGCGCATGCTGCTGCTCGAGGGCAGCCCCGAGCGGAGCCTGGGCACCGTGGCAGGACTGCTCTTCCTTGTGCTGGCCCTCCAGACGGGTCTGACGGGCCTCGAGGCGCCCCGGCGCCTGGCCCGTCTCTACCGCAACCTCTGTCTCCTCTTCACCGCTGTGCTCCACTTTGTCCAGGGCATGCTGGGGCCGCTACTTGTATCCCTGGGTGCCTCACGAAGCGGTTCGCACCGGCGCCACGCCCGGGCCCTCGCCCTGAGCGCCCTGCTCGTCGCCTTCCCCTGCGGCTTTGTGGCTTACCTGTGGAGGCGCCATGCGGTCAGCCCCTGGCTCTTGGCCGTCACCGCCTTCAGCGCTGAACTGACGGTGAAGGTGGTCGTCTCCCTGCTTGTCTACGGCCTCTTCCTCGTTGACGCTCGGAGAGAGACGCTCTGGGAGCCTCTGGACGACTATGTGTACTATGTGCGGGCTGCAGGCAGTGTGCTTGAATTCTGCTTCGGTGTTTTCCTCTTCTTCAACGGTGCCTGGATATTTGCATTTGAGTCACGGGGCACCATTCGCGCCTTCATGATGTGTTTCCATGCCTACTTCAACATTTGGCAGCAGGCAAGGGCTGGCTGCAAAGCCCTGGCACGGCGGCGAGCCGCCTTGCACAAACTACATTCCCTCCCAGAAGCGACCCCTCAGCAGTTGCGCGACTTTGACGACGTGTGTGCTATCTGTTTCCAAGAACTGCAGGCAGCACGAGTGACACGCTGTCGACACTTTTTCCACGGCGCTTGCCTACGCAAGTGGCTCTACGTGCGCGACATGTGTCCCCTGTGCCACTCGACTCTGCACAACCAGTGAACGGCGCAAGGCAGCATACACATTATTTATTGCCCTTCCGATTCATTCCACGATGTCACTTGCGCCGCTTGGCCTTGCGCTCACCCTCGGTGGGTCGCGGTGCTGGCAATCCCATGTAGCCACTGCAGTTGCTGGCCCCACAGGCGCACTTGATCCTCTCGTTGCCCCGGCAGTCGAGGTTGTAGTTGAAGGTGAGCTCCGTGCCTGCAAAAAAAAAAAAAAAGGGCCAACCATTCCACCTGTAAGCCTTACCAGCTCTGTTCATAACACACCACCCACTTATCATTCCTGGCAGTTTCACTGCTTACACGGCCTGCTTGACTGGGCCATGGCTGGCCCAACAGGTCAATTTCACCAGAGCCTTCACATTGACGATTAATGCAGTTGTGAAATGACCCAGAGTGCCATTTTGCGGCTCTTGAAAAGTTGAGAGGAATTGTTAACGCTACCGGCACGCATATGCCTGGTCTGTTCAAGTCGTGTCAATCATTCCAAGCAAATGTGCCCTCCTGTGGCTAGTTGGAATGCTGGCTGAGCCATCTGCCATGTCAAAGGCTGATTGCAATACTTTCACCGTGGAAATTCGGTTCACCGTGAAAGATTTTCAGGAGTTCTATATGAATACTCACTCCTGTTCTAAGGCATCCCTCATGCTCATCTATGGTTTGCAAAATAAACTATTTTCTTCCCCAAAAATAGTTAAATGTGAAAATTTATATCATGTACATCACATTTATCTGATTATAAATGTATGCTAGCTACATGGTAGCGTTTGACAATGATGGGATCTCAAAGCTTACCCATAAGGAGGCCTATATTATTTAGTCATAAGGGCAAGCGAAGCAAATGCTACTAGAGCAAATTTCATGCTTTTAATGTGCCTCCTATGCACACTCACCTTTGCAGTGCAAGTGTCATTCAAAACAATACATTTGAACTTGTAGCTTCAGCTTCATTCCTTGTCAAGGTCAAATAAGGTATAGTAAACATTACTACATAGTGACGAAAGCACTCGTGTGTAAACACAGCAGATGTCATTCTATTGGAAAAAACGCCAGTTAAAGGAGTACTTTTCGTGCTGTGCGTATCTTCCTTTTGAGAAAAACTGCGGCAGATATCCGCATGGCAGACAAGCTCTGTGTTCTGTTAATTTGGCCAATCATTTACTTGCAGATTATTATTCTAAGAGCAAAGCCACCTGGCTTCTTTTCAGCACCTGATAAACCTTAACCGCTTGAGGTGAAATTAGAATGCAAATCCTAGACAGGCTTCTGGAAACATTGCACTGCTTTGCAAGTTTGGCAATGGCAGGCCAAATGTAGCAGCAACCAATAATTGAGTCTGGTGAAATAAGTCTTTCGATGCCCAGCATAGGAATACCCAGTGCATACTAATGACGATGACCCAGTGATAGTGGTTACCTTCAAGACAGCCATAGCTGGTGAATTTGATCCACTCATTGCCCACGGCAAATTGAGACTTGGGGACCTAGATAAATCTTGGGCATGCCATAATATCCCGAAAGATTCGCCTCCAGATCAACCTAGAGGTGGCACTACTGTCATGCTATTATCATCATAGTAGTGTGGATAGTACAGGGTGATACAAGGAGACGCCAGGATCTTTAAATCGACCGGAAAATTCGGTTTCTTAACCTATCGCGCTACGACTTTGTGCAGCGTTGCCCACAGATGGTGCATTTTTTTTTGTACAATTTGCAAAGAGCGAACTTACCTGAGGAAAAAGTAAAGAAAGAAAAAGGCTTAGCTCCTATGGAAACGCAGCGACGCCACCGGTCTTCAAACAACACGGCGCCGTTTCACACGGGAGACAAGAGATGGTGCAAGCGGTCGCGAGGCCAACTGCCGCCAACGAACGAGCATACGACACCGAGAGCCGGCGTCTTTTCTTTAGCAGACAATCTTTTCGAATCAAAAGCGGCGCAAACTTTTTTCGTATCAGTTGTTGTTTTGTTTCTGCGACTGTCGCCCCCTGCGGAACGCGCGCCGCTTTTGAGTCGAAAAGATTGTCTGCTAAAGAAAAGACGCCGGCTCTCGGCGCCGTATGCTCGTTCGTTGGCGGCGTTCGTTGCGCCGTGCGAAACGGCGCCGTGTTGTTTGAAGACCGGTGGCATCGCTGTGTTTCCATAGGAGCTAAGCCTTTTTCTTTCTTTACTTTTTCCTCAGGTAAGTTCGCTCTTTGCAAATTTTACAAAAAAAAAATGCACCATCTGTGGGCAACGCTGCACAAAGTCGTAGCGCGATAGGTTAAGAAACCGAATTTTCCGGTCGATTTAAAGAGCCTGGCGTCTCCTTGTATCACCCTGTAGTACGATTGCCCCATAGCTGTAGAATTTTCCATTTATTTTGTCACATGGCGTCGTTGGGAAGACAATTTTAGCAGAAAATGGTGTGGTGCTAATCGCTGCTTCAGTGCAGATCGAACCATGTTGCGGCATACGGCTGTAATTTAAAGAACTGCCTCTGTGGATGCGTCGTCTGCTGTGGACCAGAGGTCGGCATTTTTGTTAAATTCGCAACCAGCTAAAAATGAAAAAAAAAAAGAAGTCCATTCCTTTACCCTCAAACTCTGGACTAAAAGAATTAAAAACCCTCACCGTCTCACTCGCATTAAATTCCTCACTCACAAATTCACCAAACTCCTGAACTCTCCTGGCCTCACTCCCATTTATTCCTCTCACAAACTCGCCAAAATCATTAACTCGCCTAAATCATGAACTCGCCTATATCATGAACTCGCCTAAATCATGAACTCGCCTAAATCATGAACTCGCCTAAATCATGAACTCGCCTAAATCATGAACTTGCCTAAATCATGAACTCGTCTAAATCATGAACTCGCCAAACTCGTGACTTGCAAACCTGTGCACCTCATTGAACTCACGAACTTACCAACCTCACTCATGCCGGAAGCAATTTGTGCCATCACAGTAGTCGCGGCACTAGCGCTTTTGTTGCGCACAAGCTTTTACAGCCCAGTCATGGTCAGCACAGTCTGCCGCTGCTCCAACACCAGCTGCCACGTTGCCAAAGGAAAAAATGGTTTGTCTTTTTGTTTGGTTCTCTTTGACTCCTTCCACACACTGGCTGAGCGCTTGAGAGAGACACTTGGTTGGGATACAAGGGTGCATCATCGCGAGTCTTGTAAAGAAGTATTCCTTATGGTGAGCAATGTTCTTTTCAAGCCTGCACTGACAACTTCGTGCAAGTATGGAGTGAACATATGCAGTATTTTTTTATTTGGGCATAAATTATTATTCAAACATGCACCACCCTGGGTGTGTATGTATTTTTCTGCATAAAATAAGACTGCGGAGTTCTCCTAAAAGGTAGGACGGTTTGCTCGACAATTATTTGTTGAGTAGAACAATTTCGGAATGGTCTGTCTTTATATTGAACATAATTGCTTTCACACAAATTATTTTGCCTAGAGCAGGGGTCTCGAGCACGAAGCCTACGACGCGCTGGGACGCGGCCCACAGAAAACCGCCTGCAATTCCCAATTCCCGTGTCTTGAGCGCGACATGAGATCATTATGGCATGCGCCATAATGATCTCGTGTCGCCGACAGTTATGGCAACGTTACTGCTAAAGAGTAAATGTTACAGTTACTCAGGGGAAAAGTAACCCTGTTATAGTTACAATGATTGAAAGGTTAACTTGTTAGTTACTGCAAAAAAAATAATGCCATTACTTTTCAAAAATGATTAAAAACTTTCAAAAGGTACCTCCATTATTATGCCTTTCAAATAGTGTAGATTTTTGATAAAACATGTTCTTCACAATAATGAATTTTGCTTTTGGAGAAACTATGGTTTTCACAATTGTAAATATATTCATACGTTTGGTCCTTCCTATTTCAATTTTCCATAAATAGAACCCTGAATTATCATAATTTAGAGCAATATTTAGGTAAGCTCACAGCGTAACTAGACATCGATAAAGAATTTAGTTTTTTCTTAGGAAAAATTAGAAACAACTTTCATTCTTCACAATGGAGAGCCAGCTGGTGCCAGCAAACACCTATGTCTTTCATCCCTATCACTCACATAGAAAAAACTTAAAAATAAGCGCAACCACCATAAGGTTTAGATGCGCACCTGGACCTCTATGCTTGGGTACATCCAAACATGGTGTGAGTTTAAGTCCGTCAACCATAACTTAGGATTTCTTCAAGAAGGATACATCAAACGAAAGAAGAAAAAAAAATCTTGCACACGTGAGGTAAAAAAGTAATGTAAGTTATACATTGCAGTTAGCTTTGTAGATGGTCTCTTAAGCCACTCAATCCACTTGTTGGTTGAACAGTTTTCTACAGCGTGTGCACAATCTTTCATGAAACATGGAGCTTCTCTTGGAACTTGACAATTAATGTAGAGTCAATACTGCTCCCTCAAACACGCTGGACACCATATGGCAGCGGCGTAAAGAAAGCTCTTATCCAGGTACAAACTGTCACTGCGTCTAGAAATCCAATTGACTGTTGCGATCTAGCTTTAAACAATTTCCTTCAACTAACCAGATCGGGCATGTCTGCACTCTATCCCACCACCGCAACTAGAAGAGACCACTAGGAAAGCCCACGACACAGACATCGATAAATCAACGAATGCCAAATGCCCCTGGCCCTGGTTAAGGGGGGACACTACCCAAAGAAGTGAATGTTTGAACCACTTGTCTGATTTACTGAAAAATTTCCAGCACGTTTGCGTGGCGGTGCAATTTTAAATCCTGTTATTACATCAGGTAAGGGCTGAAAGTAGTCTTACAAACAAATCAAAGCCAAAGATGTCCCTCGAAAAATTATAAGTTTACAAAAATTGGAGAATATGAAGTCCCTTCTCTATGAAATGTTTTGTGTCGCAGAGACTCGGCTGGATTAAAACGTAAAACACAATCGCCACTTGTTCTTCTTTTGTACCTGCCTTCCACCTCCTTGTCCTATGCTGACCCTCAACTTTTCTTGACCTTTCTTTAGGAGGGTGGGCTATATGGTCCCCGGACACGAATGAGTTTGAGACCCCTGATCTAAAGTAACTGCCTGGTGAATACCTTTTCCGCAATAATTAATGTTTGAAGTACTTCATGTTTATCATATTATCGTATATGTTAGCTTTTTTTTTATCGTGTCTCATTTTCTTATATTTATTTATTTATATTCATTTTAACATACTGCCAGTCATAAGGCTAAAGCAGGTCGTTAGGCATTCTAAAAGTAAAAGCACCATTAAGCATTAGAAATATCAAGAAAACCACACACATTTGCATAATTTACAGCATACCTGGATAAACAGCTTCATTCGTCGATACACTTAACAAAAATGAAGCTTTTAAGAGTCCGTGTTACAGCGATGAGGCACAATAAATTTGTTGTTTCGTTCGAGTTGCATTGTCAAAGCTGGCATGTGTAACATATTTGTGAATATCAATGAAGCAAAGACCATTTAGCAAATTAAAAAAGGAATTTCATCTGATTCAACATCATCCTGGTAGTTATGGGCAGAAGGTTTGCTTAAACTTCAGTAGGGAGACAGTCTGTGAATCGATAGCAATTAAAAAAAAATGGCAGCAACCTTCACTTTCAAAGTTCTATGATACATTAAATGCAGTGTTTCAGAAGTAATCATTATAATTTGTTTACAATATACAGTCTTGTATAGAATAGGTTACTTCACGTCGCATCATGTGACATCACTTTTCCCGTTAAATTTAGCGTGAAAACTACATTGGTGTTTAGTTCACGTGACGTCAGGTCACGGGACATCACTTTTCCCGCCAAATTTAGCGGGGAAATTGAATTGGTGCATAGGTCATGCGACGTCAATGTTTCCGCAAAATTAGGCGGAAAAATTAAATTGCTCTGCAGGTCCCGTGACGTAAGGTCACGTGACATCAAATTTCCCGCTAAATTTAGCGGAGAAACTGAATTTGATGCATAGAGTTATTACAATAAACGCTAGAGGGTCAGGTGGCGCTAGTGTGCTGTTGCATTTTGAAGCAGACAGCAAGCAGTCAGAAATTGACTTCCGGTAATGCATTTCTATGGGAAAAAGCGAGTGCATTTTCTCTCTGCGCTCGATTATAAGAGCAAATATCGCAAATAATTTGTATGTACTAGGCACATTGGAACATTTCTCAGTCACGCAGACGAAATAATTGGTCAGTTACAGCAATTTTATTTGAAATTCGTGGCATGAAAAACGGTGCTAAAACCGCTTCGTACGTGTATTTATGTGCACTGTCGGACACTGTTAGCGCGAACACGGCGTCGACGCTTTCCAGCATGGGGGATATACGTGCCAAACTGAACGAAGGACATGTGGAAAACCAAGAGAGACGGCAAGAACTACGCAGTAACACTGGATAAGTAACTCCTTGTACTTGCAGACAATCGAAATAAACTGAAAATCACGTAATATAGTCAGATTTGCAATAAAAAAGTGCTGCTTTCTTCTTTCTGCTCATGAATATGTGCGAAGATGCTTGTTCTGGGTTCAAATCATCACCCGCACGCTCCAAATCTTTGCAAATAGGGAGAAGCCAGAGAGCAGGTGCCCGATAAAAACTGCCCGACATAGGTAATAAAAAGACACACCTTTCGTGGCTCACGTGCTTTATTTTTTGAGTTTGAATGTTTTTTTAACCGATCGTAAAGATGAGACGGACTCATTTTCATCCAATGACAGGTAGGCAATATTAGCAATATATAAGCACCACGGAAATGCTGGCGAGTTTTGAACACACTCTACATTCCTTTCGATCGTTAGTTTGCTTAGAATCGTCGCTCATTTTTACATACCTTCCATGCAACATAGGTTTGGGCCTGAAATAGAGCAAAGTTTAACATCGTTCAGGGGTAAAGAAAAATGCCGTAACTAAAGCAATTACACTTTCACAATACCAATAAAGGTACATACTATCCGGTACAACCGAAATAACAAAAGTTATTCATGTTATTTTCCTGCGAAGAGACAAAATTCACGCGCGTTTTCCCATAGGAAGACACAGGGAGGCTGGAAATGTAGACTGCATGCTGTCTGCTTTAATTTGCAACCGGAAGTCCCGTAGACACTAGTGCCAGCTGAGCCTCTAGCGTTTATTGTAATAACTCTATGATTTGATGTATAGGCCATGTGAAGTCAGGTTACATGACATCAATTTGCCTGCCAAATTTAGAGGGGAAACTGAATAAGTGTACAGGTCATGTGACGTCAATTTTTCCACTAAATTAGGTGGAAAAATTGAATTGCTCTGCAGGTTTCGTGACGTCAGGTCACGTGACATCAAATTTCCCACTAAATTTAGCGGAGAAACTGAATTAGATGTATAGGCGATCAATTTTCCTGCCAAATTTAGAAGGGAAACTGAATAAGTGTACAGGTCATGTAACATCAATTTTTCCGCTAAATTTAGCAGGGAAACTGAATTGGTGTATAGGTCATGTGACATAAATTTTTCTGTTAAATTTAGCGGGGAAAATTAATTGGTCTGTAGGTCTTGTGACGTCAGGTCATGTGACATCAAATTTCCCGCTAAATTTAGCGGGGAGATTAAATTTGTGTCAAGTGACATCAATTTCCCCGCTAAATTTAGCGGGAAATGCGCAGACGATTGGACGGACAAAATTTTGGGATTGGGGGTACCATTGAAAAGCATTTCATGCTTTCATATATCGGACAGTGTTACTTTGTATGCATTCTATTTTGTTCATGTTTTGTTGCATGAATGGCTTCCAAACTGGGCTCGCATATTCAATCGTTGGTGATATCAGTGACCCATATGCTGTTAATTTGAGCTCTGGACTGGCAAATTCTAATTTCCGTAAGTGTTCAAAGTTTTTTCAGTGCCTTGTTGGAAACACTTTTCTATGGAAACATTTTCTAAACAACAGACAGAGCCATACCTCACCTAAGCACAAGAATTACAGAAGTAGAAGATGACTACCAAAATCTTGCAACCTTGCAGTAAACCTTGTAACCACTCTCGCTGACACCGCCCAGACAGCTTGACAGATCTGTGATCTGGGGGTCTGTATAGAAGATGCAGAGAATTGCTCGAAATGCAGCAACTTGATATTTTATGTCCTTCTTGATCCCTCTGCATTTGAAACTTTTGCCCAGTCGGAACAAAGAGTTCTTCGCCACTGTTCTGAGCTCTCGAATGAGACCATAGACCCTAAGGAAATGAAGCGCACCTATCATATGGGGCCCCACAATGCTGACCGCTGTCGTCCAGTAATTGTTAAGTTGACATTCTTCAAAATGAAAGGGGACATCCTTTCAAATGGCCACAAGCTAAAAGGCACCGATTATAGCATTGGGGAAGACTTCTCTCATCCAGTTCAAAATATTAGGAAACGCCCTGTCACTTTTGCTAAAACTAAATCTGCACAATTTTTATTGCGTCTTCAAACATTGATTATCGGCTCAAAATGCTACGTCTTTGATGAAACTTCACAAACTGTGAAAAAATTGGGAGATAGATAAGGTCATGCACGCAAGTTCAGACATATTTTTTGTTTTTGCTGATTTTTTATTACTCTTCAACATCTGTAGGGAACGCTACCAAAACAGATTTGGCAAAAAACATAATATTTGAAGAGAAATTTTTTTTTTTTTTTCGTGCACCAGAACAGCACATTTGATTTCTGAAGTTTTTGTTTGTCATCTTTGGTGATACAGGTCTTCTACGCAAAATACAAATATCAGAAATCTCAAATAATTTCCACTTATACTAGATCATGGGAGCTATTTATTTAAATATGTACAGTATTGTAGAGGTTATATATTTTGTGTCAAACATGTGCAAACATGGCTCCTTTGATCTTTAGTCACTAGATTTCTCAGCCTAAAAAGTTAAATAGCTATAACATTTAAACTTATTTATGTCAAATATTCTTATTAAAACATTCTTTTGAATTATATATAAATCATTGCTTTATCTCAAAAATTTAATTTTTTATGTCACGCCAAACTTGCCCTAAAGTACAAAGTTGAGAAACTTCAAGGAGCAATTAAAAAAAAGCCCATCTTCGATTTTCCTTAAATTTATAGTGTAGTTCATCATACTCTTGCATTTATTCATAAAAAAACATGTTGCATCATTTTGTTTCCTTCAAAGTCGCAGCGCTGCAAAGTGTACCTTCCATGCCAGCATTTTTTCCCAATGCCACAGACGAGATTATCTTTTGATTCCGTGTATTTTATGACTAGATTTTTTTTTTTTTTTGCTGTATTAGGGTATTGGGCTTAAGTTTAAGTATTCTATTAATTAAAACAATACCTGCATTGCTTCCCCTTTTTATTAATTTAACCAATAAGTCTGTTTTGCCCTTTAAAATTACAAGTTCTAGGAGCTTTGGCTGAACATTTTTCACACAAGTGGGACGAAAACTATTGTAATTGCTACCACAACATTTTGTTTTTACAGAAAGCAGTAGAAAAGTAAGTACAGCAGTGCAAATTTGTTACACTGCTAGTCATGACAGTTGTATGTCCGGCTAACCAAGGTAAACCTGCGACTTCACTGGCAGACTTTCATTAAGACGTCCGTTAAGATTAAAAATATTTGTAATTATTGATTCCAATAAAAAGAAACATAAAAAAAATAATGAGTAAAGATATCGAGCGCACTAGTTGCTCGTGTTGGCAGAAGGGCGTCTTGAGAACGCCATAGTGAAAGTCTGCCAGTGAAGTCACAGGTTTACCCTGGCCAGCCGGACATACAACCGTCATGAATAGCAGTTTAACTAGCTTGGTGGCTAAAACTTTCCCACTTCATCGCGAATATACATACAGTGCAGTCCACTTATAACGATAACTAGAAAACCCGAAATTTCAATTGTTATAACCGATTATTGTTGTTTCTGGACTAGAATCTGATTGTTTCTAGACTAGAAACTCTAGAAACTGATTGTTATAAGCAATACATCGTTATATGTGGTATCATTATAAGTGGATCGCACTGCATACATATTTGCATATAATTTGCACCACTGTTCTTACTTTTCTACTAATTTCTGTAAAAAAAAAGGGTAGTAGTAGCTTATAAGTGGAAAAATTCGGCTAAAGCTCCTAGAACTTGTAACTTTAAAGGGCAAAATAAGCTTATTGGTTAAATAAATGCAAAGGACGAGCAATGCGGGTATTGTTTTAATCAGTAGAATACTTCAACTTGAGCCAAATACTCGAATACGGCACAAAAACATATCTAGTCATAAAATACAGGGAATCAAAAGATTATCCCATTTTGGCATTGGCCAAAAATGCCGGCGTGGAAGGTACACTTTGCAGCACTGTAATTTTGAAGGAAACAAAATGATGCAACATGTTTTTTTAGGAATAAACACAACAGTATGATGGAGAACTCTCATTATAAATTAAAAAAAAAATATGACTTTTTTTTTTAATTGCTTTTTGAAGTTTTTTAACTTTGTACTTTATAACAAGTTTGGAGAGACATGAAAATATCAATTTTTGAGATAAAGCAATGATGTATTGATTATTTGAAAGAATGTCTTAATAAGAATATTTGACATAATTTTATATGTTGTACCCATTCAATTTTTTAGACAGTGGCTCATAAATCTAGTGACAAAATGTCAAAGGATCAGTGTTTGCATATTTTTGACGCAAAATATATACCCTTCACAATGCTACATCAATAGTTCCCATAAGTGGAAAATATTCGAGATTTCTGATATTTGTAGTTTGCGTAGCAGGTATCACCAAACATGACATAAACCAAAACTTCAAAAATCGAATACGCCGTTCTGGCACATTCAACATTTTTTTTTCTCTTCAAGTATTTTGTTTTTTGCAAAATCTTTTTTGATTATGTTTCCTACACATGTTGAGGAGTGAGTAACATATAAAAAAACCAACAAAAACAAAAAAATACATGTCTGGACTCGCATGCATGATCTTATCTGAACAGAGCCCAAAGTAATTTCCTCGTCATCAAGTGACAAATTACCGCGACCCTCCTCCCCACTGCAAAAATCTTTCCCTCTCAGCAATAGATGCAGCTGTCTCCCAAAGCGCCCAATCGTGTCAAGTCCCGTGTTGTCATCCAGAAGCAACTTACTGATACTAACTCAAACGACGAACGACCTCACCGATGCTCAAGTCTTGGAAGAAAATTTCCGCCTTTTTCGCAGCAATCATTTTTTTGGCTACCCAAAGAAATTGCATTTTCTGACTACCCGGACTTTAGTCTTCACGGTGTGCTATTTATTTCTTCGAAATTCAAAATAGCAATCGAGAAAACCGTAAATGAAGATGATGCCGAAATCTGCATTCAAATTTCCGACCGCTCTCCAGTGGTGCGACGTCACAAATGGTACATACTTTCAGGTCGTGCAGGTAGTCTTAAACAGAGTATGTCGAGAGTTTTTTTCGCGATTCCGAGTGAATCAGCTACCAAACATTCTTTTCCAACCATTGAACGTCTTGTAATTAGTTGGGAACGTGGCTTACTGCCCCCTTTGTACCATTTCTGTCGTCACACTTCAATGTTGCCAGTAGGGGCTCCTGGTTTCAGAAACACGCTGAAAACGAAATTCGAACATTCAATAACATCACGAAAAGTTCTTCTTTTCCCACAATACTTGGGGAACTGGTAGAGCACTGTCGATCGGTGTGTTCAGCCAATTTTGAGGCAAATCAGCGACCATGAAAAAATCGCGGAGTACCCCTTTAAGGTGCACAAGGGGCTCTCATTGCCGTCCGTCAGCAACTGTTGTACTCTCTTATCAACCTTATGTCAGATCATAAAATATATCTGTTGTGCTGCCCCCCCCAATCAGTACTACCGGGCATCTGCTACAGAACCCCACATAATTTTCCAATAAGCTTAATGACATCCTAAATGAACTGAAAGAACACCCCAACACACACATTCTTCCTTTTGGGGAGTTCAATTTTCTGAATATTGAGTGGACTAACCTAACACCTTTCATTGTAAGCAACACAGAAACAAGGGAAGACATCAAGGTTTGTCTTAATTTTAACTTTACTAAAACGATTTCGGAACCAACGTGCGTAGCACGAGATTCTGCAAACGTCTCAGATCTAACATTAACATGCTATCCCGACAGACTGTTGTCCATTACTTACCTCTGAGAAATCAGCGACCGATAAGTTATGTACAAGAAAATGATCCGCTTGTATGACAAAGGCAATTATGGAGCGGTAAACACCGAGTTAAAAGCCTTGTTTCCATCTTCCGAAACAACTTTTCATAACCAATCTATTCACGAGAACTAGTCGATATTCTAGACAAAATTGACAAACTAATAAATTAATACATCACGAAAATCAGTTATGGCACCAATCACCAAAAGTCGCGATTCACTAGACTAAAAAAAAAACAACAAAAAAAACTAGAGAATAAAAAACGGTGTCTTTTCTGCACAGCAAAGCTAAAAACAAGCCCTTGTATGTGGGAAAAATACTATGCGGACTGCAATCCGAAATGCCAAACAATCCTTTCTTTATGCTCAACTTTAGCTCAAAATGCGAGGAAGTTCTGGTAAGTAATAAACCCACAGCATATGCACGCGGTTAACCTCAGTAGTGATTAGGGCAAAGTTTTCAGCTGTCATGTTTAATGATGCCTCTTAACCGTTTTCACCAGTCTATTCTATGCAACTTATTATTATACAGGGTGTTTGTTCTAGGCTTTACAGATTTGTTTAAAAAAAGCCATGAAAGCTACACTAATCTGGTCTGTGCAGGCAAAGAGTGCCATCTGCTGCACGGAAAGGCAACTAGCACTCACCGCCATCTTGAAGGATACCGCGTCGCTCGTGCCAGTCTGCGACCGTTTCAATGTTGTGATACTAATCACAATACATTCGCGTTCTGTAGTGTAAAGTAAGATGGAGAGTGGTTTGGTTGCCCGAATTAGTGAAGAAACTGTTTTTGTCACCCTAAACAGAAGGACATTGAGGCACCCTAAGAGGGACTGTTGTCCCTAGGCACTTTTCTGAGAAGACCTACTATACGTGTGTGCGCTGTTCTGCAGGCTCTACGAGTTCACCCTGCTTTTCTCCCTACAGAAGTGGTCACATGACCTGAAAATCCCTCTTGTCCCCTCGTTACTGAAATTCAGCAAATCTCTTTGCACGAGACGTTCAAAAAGCGTAGGCCTCTGTTGCCTGCCACTCGGTTACCTTCAGAAATGTATAATGACCCTCGTGAGGTACGAAGTCCCTCTCGACGCCACAATAATAGCACAAAAAATCCCAATGATTCCCATAGAAATAGCCAAGATGTCTGCTAGCACTGCCTACAAGTTGCCCCCGGTGAGTTTGCATACACCTCTTCTCGGTAAAGGTCCACTGGCTAATTATCACGCCACTCTCGTGCCCCAACGTCTGCTGTGGCCAATAACGTTATCCTCAAAAATTCATTTAATATTTAGAGTGCCCTCTATTCTAAGAATATTTTCATCCTCAAAACAAACATACCACATGCACTAACATTAGCCGAATGAAGCAATCTGCATTCTGATGATGTGTACTGCAATATGCAAGGATAGGAGAGCACAGAATTCCAAGCCCATCCCACTTTCCGCGCGCACATAAAGAATGCACATTTTCTCGAATATTCTCCAAATGCGTAGTGAAAGCAAAAATAATGGCGCATCCACACTGGAAGCGGATCCGCGTCCGCAAGCGGTTGCGGATGCGGTTCGCAAGCGACCCCGTTCAGACACACCCAGAGGTGGTTGGCGGTTTGTCGGCGATCACGCGTGATCTTTTGAGACTTGCGTTTGGCAACCCTGTTTTACAATCCAAAATCCACTATAATTCACAATCCAAACTTAAAATTTAGCTATTTTGGCACTCTGAAGATTTTTCTTTGGGATGTTCGCACGCATCACGAGTTCAGGCAGCGAAAAAAGAGAAAACATGATTGCACTTGTTTCGAAAAAAGAGACATGGCCCCGCGGAACTTGCCTGCAATTCCCTCGACTTTGCCCACAAGCAAAGCCCAGCTCTTGCTGACTCACAAGAGGACGACCTTTTCTTCAATGTGGACCCCCGCATGAGTAGGCTGACCTTGTTTTCGGGATAGAGGGCCACTTTTCCCCCCTCGTTCGCTCTTATCATTTTCCAAGATAAGAGTGGTGGAATGGACCGGGGGGGGGGGGGGGGATGTGTTCGGTGCTAGCCGGTCGTGGCTTCGTTGGTGGCGGACTCTTAGAGTCACTAAATAAGCTACGCTTTCAGAGTACCGCATTCCTTTTCTTTGGCATTTTGCCGACAATACAGTTCCTCTATTCAACAATATTCTGGTTCGCTGCGGCATCACTGGACAGCGGCAGTCACGTGAGTCGCTATGTTTTTTCAACGCCTCCATCTTGGGTCCAGCGATCCGGTGTCTGCTGGTGTTTTACTGTTTACTGCGCGCGCACGCTCAAGTCCGTCGCTCAGCACGCTCATTTTCCTTTCTTACGTCGAGATACGAACAACACAAACTTGACTCGCTGCCACAGCTGCGGCTGTGGCAGCTGGCGCAGGCGACGGCTACGGCTCCGCTTGGCTCAGCTGCAGTCACTCCTCCATCTGTGCGTGGACCCAAGATGGCGGCGCCTGACGCGCTTCAGACGCGTAGTTTGGGAGTTTCGGTACTCTGAAAGAGTAGCTTTATATAGCGACTCTAGCGGACTCTCCTCTCGTCACTCGCACGTCAATCGAGTCTACTGTTTCTTTGTTTGACATTCAGCTCAAATAAACGCCGTATGGATTACCTCTGCATTGTCTGGTACGTACACTTTATTCCTTGAGTATGTTCCCTTTATTTGTTTTGTTAGTAGGAAACGTTACAGGTCGAGCTAGCGCAGATACCCCGCCCGCTCTGCGGTAATGCGTTGGCTACGCAATCAGGCTCATGGCGTCTCTATCAGGCTTCGTGGTGGTCATGCACGGTGTCGAAAGCTTTCAATAGTTCACGCGACTATTTTAGTGGGCACAAAAAGCTGACCTTTCGGTCGATCAAGGGTGGGTTCCAACGTTCTACGGGCAGAGACTAACAAGACAGCGAGCTTCGGGCTGTGGCACCCGGAATAATAAACAAACTCTTACCCGAACCAAATCACCGGTGCGAAGCCCGTTAAGCTTACGAGTCAATTCTTTTCGCGGCGAATTCATGTGACGGACGGGAACATCACGTTTCCCCGTTAATTTGTCTGCTGTAACGTTAGGACTACAGTGCCTTGCACGCCTCATCAGCGACAGGTGCCACCTTGTTTTGAAAGTCATCGACGTCACGTCAGCGTCGCGTTGCGATTGGTTGCCGCTTTGCGGTTCGTGAAAGCGGTTGGGAGAAATCGGATCCGAAGCGGTTGGCAAAAACGCGCTCCAACCGCTCGATCCTGGCTGCTTTACGGTTGAGAACGCACGGATCCGCTTCGTGTTTGCGGATCCGCTTCCAGTGTGAATGCGCCGTCAGAGAAGGATGAAGGGCCCCCCCCCCCCTCACCTGGTGCGATGTCTCGGATGGCAAAGATGCCGACACGGGTGTCCCCGTTGACAGTCCACTTCTGGGTCTCGCAGTTGGGATCGCAGGAGTGGTTCATAAAGCGCGACAGGTTTCCCCGTGGCCCCGCGTCGATGATGCGGTCCCTGTCCAGGGTGAGGAAGTAGAAGTTGCTGCTGTGCTCCAGGTGAAGCCGAGACAGGCGGCGCTCGCACTCCTGCTCGTTGATGATCTCCCCGACGTACTCCATGACGAAGTCGCCCGCAGTCAGGGCCTGGTCGGTGCGCAGGCCCCAGCCCCTCCCCTCGGCCCGTATCACCGTCACTTGGGCGTACTCACGCCGCAAAAAGTGCTGGTTTTTGCAGTGCTCGCCGGCGGGGCACAGGTCCGGGCGGCACTCGTACAGCAGCAGGCGGTTAAGGCAGTCTGCCCGGCACGGATCCTGGGCGGTGCAGGCACAAACCGACACCGTGCGCAGGTCCAGTGCCGGCACCGCCACCTGCCCCACGGGCCGGTTGGCCCGGATCATGCGGAAGGGCGCCGGCTTGGCCGACTGGTCCCTGGCCCGGCGCTGCTGCTCCCACGCCTCCGTCGCCTCCTCCAGGGCCATCTCAAACAACCGCGCCAGGCTCTTGCTGCTCGACGTCAGGCTGCCGCGATCGCCCTCCTCAAAGAGGAACACGTGCCCACGGTTGGTCCAGTAGTAGTCGTGCGAGCCGTAGAAGCGCACCGCAAACTCCCCGACCGGTCGGTGCTTGAGCTCAGCGATATTGACCGGCACCTCTGCAGGGCTGCACACCTGGGCGGGCCACCAGCGGTAACAGCCCAGCTTGACCCAGATGATGTGGCCATACTTCGGGTGCTTGAGCGCTCTGCAGTCACTGCACAAGAAGGGCCCTTTGGGGGCTGCTTTGAGGCCCAGGCAGCTCTGGTGGAAGGCGGCCGGACAGCCCTCGCAGCAGAGGAGGTGGCCCCCCGTCGAGCAGACGAAGCACCAGTTGACATTGATGCTGGGCCCAAGCTCGGCACCATGCTGGGGGCACACCACGGCCGTGGGCCCCAGGCGGTATGAGCCTGCCGCCAGGCAGCCCACGTGGAAGGCCGACGGGCACCGCACACAGCGCAGCAGGCGCCCTGACAACAAAGTGCTGCTTTGCATTCCCAGCCCCACTTTGTCCAGCAACAAATGTCGGTATTTCCTGCTCCCAAACTTCAGGAGTTGGACAATCCTCATTGGCTCCACGGAAGGATGGTAGCCAAGTAAAATCCGCTAGATTTATGGGGTTCAGGAGATCACTCCAGATCCTCTCCAAGAAACCCTCAACTACCTGAGGGTGTCACGGATGTTTTGTGCTGCTTAGTGATCCCGCAAAATATCTGCACGGCTTTCACAAAATGCTGCTCTTAACTTCACCATTTTTCCACAATTCTGAACGAGCATAAGAGATATAAGCAACCCATCAAACTCAAAGGCTGATTGGATACAACTATTCCTTCACATTTGCTGGGAAAAGAGTATTGCCCTCGCAAAATTACTTTATTAACCCCTCAACAGTCTTTAGTTTTGGGGAGTATCTGGCCCTCAACTGCTTAATTGTTTTCTTAAAAATTACATTTGTTGCCTTCAAAATCAAATTTCTAGCCACAAACAGAATGGGAGCAAAATTTAAAAAAAGATTCAGTGCTGCCAGTTGTTGGCAGAACCAAAACCTAAGCCACGAACGAGCTGGTTCATCCAAAACGATTGAGTGCATGAACCGGGGAAAAGAGACAAGCTATACTCGTCCTCAACGGTTTGGGGACGGCTCCACATTGACGAACTAGGCTCATCCAAAACGGTTAAGGGGTTAATGCTTGTACCCTTTGGCCCGACTTAAAGGGCCCATGAAACAAATTTTTGTCTGGGATAAATGAATTTACATTGGCATTTTACTAATAGCATATCATTTAGTGGGCCAAAAGAAAGAAGGCAGAATATCAAAAGCCTGATTTTCGGTACGAACATTTTAAAACACGGCAGACTATTTCATACCTCCTACCCTTTGTCAACTCTCCGACTTTTCACTGTGATACATCCGCGATACCCAAAGCGCGTCACCGGACCTCACTTATTCCCTTCACCCCTAAGCTGACAGTACGGTGGAAGCTATGCGCTTGCTGGACCAATCAGCCGCCTCCCTTTCATCACCTGACCTCATTCTGTGCACGTGGGTATGCGCGAGGGAGCATGATCACATGGCAAAAGTGTGGCTGGCCCAACGAGCACGTAGCCTTCACAGCACTGACAGCTTAGGGGTGAACGGGGTGGGGAAAGCAACTTTTGTTCCAGTTTTGAGCGACGGGCTAATCTTCTAGGAGAAGAATGGTGGTATCCGGGTACACAAACGAGAGTCCGAGCAAGAGGCGACTCCCTCCTTCCCGTTTTCTTCAACTGTTTGGTACAGCGCGCAATTTGTGAGTTGAGGAGGAAAGCTAAGAAGGAAAAAGTTGAACAATCGTTTCATGAGCCCTTTAAGTTCTAAGCAATATCTTCCATCAGCTATCCTCCAGGTGCATTAGCTGGTTCCTATTTGTCAACGTGTTGTCCACGCATACTTCATGCAATATTTCGACTCTGCTCTCGTGGCAGGACAAATCAACACTGGGTCTCATCAGCAGCTGCTTTATGACAACAAATGAGTACTCTGTGTTCCAGAGCATGTGCATATACAAGGTGTCTAGCAAATTATTATTTTGAAATTCCCTGACCACTGTAGAGGCGGTTAAATATATAAGACCATTACCACACAAGGCATTGAGCATTGAGCACTGTGAGCATCATTTTGCACGGGCTTGCATATACCGAAATATTCGGGTTCGTGCAGTCTGGATTAAACAAGCACTTTCTTGCCACCGACATCGTCGGTGAAGAGGCCCCTTCCGGAAACACAATGAAAACACAACGCTCAACCACACAAGTCAAGAACCGAATGGCAGCATGGCGCATGGCCGCCAGATGCACATTTTCGGATACTTTCGGCTTAATGCTTGAATTGGATTGGGGTCTGCGGCTTTCCCCATTCAGGGTGTCTAGCAAATTATTATTGTGAAAATCCCCGACTTTTCAAGGTTTGCTCTGACAATTTCAGGTGAAATTCCCTAACCACTGTAGAGGCGGGTAAATGTATAAGACCATTACAACACAAGGCATTGAGCAATTGAGCACTGTGAGGATCATTTAGCAAAAGCTTAATCCAACGTGCATGTTCCCAAATATTCGGGTTCGTCCAGTCCGGATTAAACGAGCACTTTTTTGCCGCCGACATCGCCGGTGAAGAGGCCACTTCCGGAAACACGACACTCAACCACACACGTTCATAACCGAATGGCAGCATGGCGGCAGATGCACACTTTCGGAAACTTTCGGCTTAAGGCTTGGATTGGATTGGGGTCTGCAGCTTTCCCATTTGTTACTAAATCTAGTAGCTCTAACTGGATCTAGCCTAGTGTCGTGTCCTCAATCCAATCCAATCCAAGGCTTGGACTGGATTTGTCGGCTGTTCACTTTGCATAGGGTAGCACAGACGCTCTACATCGGGTAAGCAGAGCCCGCGCTCCGCTCTAAGCAGAATTTGTCGCCTATTTTTCTGCCCCCAAGTCCTCAAGTCTTTCCTCAGGGCACTCGATGGCATTTCCGGCTCATTTTCCTTGACTGGGCTCGCTTTTTGACGATATCCCTGAAATTCCCTGATTTTTCCCGGTAATTAAAATTTCCCTGACAATTCCCGCTTTTCCCGGTCGCTAGACACTCTGCAATTTGTTACTAAATCTCGAAGCTCTAACTGGATCAAGCTAGAGCCACTAAACGAGCTGCGCTTAGAGTATCAACACTCCGTTCCCCAATATTGTTGTGGGCGCCGCCATTTTGGTGCTCGTGCAGAGCAGGTGCAACTGCCGATCGTTATGATTAAAAAATGTGACTTCCTCAGCATCAAATTTGGTGTTAGGAAGGTCATGTAATATTGCTTTGCTCTGTCGCGAACTGTTTAAACATTTGTGGAGGGCGGAAAAGCGTTTCCTCCGATTTCAGATAAAGCTTCAGATAACTGGCAACCATGATTTTAGGACACAATATAGCCAAGTGTCGTTACTCTGAAGCTTAGCTTATTTAGTGGCACTAGATCAAGCCGAGTGTCGTGCCCTCAATCCAATCCAATCCAAGGCTTGGACTGGATTTGTCGGCTGTTCCCTTTGCACTAGGTAGCACACTCTACATCGGGTGAGCAGAGCCCGCGCTCCGCTCTAAGCAGAATTTATTGCACATTTTTTTGCCCCCAAGTTCTCAAGTCTTTGCTCAAGGCACTCGATGGCATTTCCGGCTCATTTTCCCTGACTGGGCTCGCTTTTTGACAATTCCACGATTTTTTCTGGTAATTAAAATTTTCCTGAAAATTCCTGGTTTTCCCGGTTGCTAGACACCCTGACATATAACCTGAAGCCATAAACATGCTATTTTGAGGTTACTGGTTTTAATCTTCTACTAAAATCATAAAAAAGGTAGCAGACGCAGTGCAATGTGACACATTAAGAAACAAAAAAGTAATGTTTTTCTGATGTGTTAACTGTGAGCTAGCAACAGCATGGAAGGAGGTAATGGAACAAGAGAAATCTACCTTTGGCATTGAGAGTGGTAGGCTTCTCCTGGAAGCAGCCGAGGCAAAAGTGCCTTGGGCAGACGAAGGGGTCCTGCTTGAGCGGCAGGGGCAGCTTTGTCAGGCACTTCTTGTGGTAGAAGCAGCCGCAGCTCTCCAGCGAACACTTCTCCGTCTCTCCCAGGTCTTTGCACACGAGGCATAGGTGCTTGCCTGCACCATGGACAGGACATTACATGCTTCAACCATACATTCGTGGCATCATTAAACGGTAGCTCCGACCAAAAAGGTAGGCATTCCATCCACCTCACTAGCACCACAAATAGAAACAGCCTATGTGAAGTCTCCCGACCTTACTGCATGACACATGTATCCTTGCCGAGTGGGGGACACAAAAGCTAAAGTACACGAAAATTGGGTTGCTGCTTTATGTCCCGCACTGTTTACTGAAGCCTCAAATACCCGAGAGGAGGGTGTGGCTCAATGAAAAACAAAAGCTGTTCCTATTCCTGCTCTATCCCACCACAAACTTCATCGCATTTAGTTTTAGTTTTTTTTTTTCTTTTTATATATATATATGAAGTGATTAGGTTCAGGCTCCTAGAGAATACATTTCGGTCCAGAAAGCATCATGTCGCATGTGAAAATTGCCTTGTCGAGGTCAGCTCCACTGGCTTCCCTCTTTTCCTCACGCCTGGGAACAAAAGACAGAGTATGCAAAAATTCCATCCAATAACTGAAATAATAATAATCTTTATTTGCAGAGTTCAAGCGTTATCCTAGGGGGCATGCAACAAAGGCAGAAGCACGTACGCGACCCTTCTTTCAGTTGTCGTTGTCCCTTCTTTTTGTGTCTTCCTTTTCCTTCCTGTGCCTCAGGTTAAGTTATTCCATCCAATACTTTGCATGACATTTAGATATTCGTTGTTGCTTTCAAGAATAACCCATGTTTATTGTTTAAACATGTATAATTATTGTCCAAATCGTACACCCCCTTTACTATCAGCTCCCAAACAAATAACTTCTCGCCTTAACAATGGCTGTGCCATCAAACATATTTACGGTTCTACAAATGTTTTAGCCGATCATTCCTTCCACAAGCCATCAATAACTGGAATAGTCTCCTCATCCTCCACTGTAGACCTGTGCAGGTTTTCACTCCTATAGAGTATACCACCATTTTCTTGTTAGCAATATTTCATTTTCATTTTATTTTTTAACAATTTTCTGATTTGTTTTGAATGTATTTCTTTCATGTCCATATTTTTTGTATAGTATAAAGGCCCGAATATGCCCACTCGGGCAACATTTGAGCTTTTAGAAGTTAGATTGCAATCAGCGGAAGCAAAACTCAGTCAGCTTGCAGAAGTTATACCCGTGCCACACGGGCAACTCGAATGTCATTTACAATGAATGACATTTGTGTGATCGGCGAATTAGCTCGCAATCTGTCGTGCGTGCAATGCGCTACGCCCGGAGTGTCGCGCGCCGATTGGCCGTCCGCTCAAATGTTATTCGAGTTGCCCGTGTGGCACGGGTATTAGATTGCAATCAAAGAAAGCAGAACTCAGTCTAGCTTTTAGAAGTTTGATGGCAATCAAATGAAGCAAAACTCAGTTTAGCTTTTAGAAGTTAGATTGCAATCAAAGGAAGCAAAACTCAGTCTAGCTTTTAGAAGTTAGATTGCAATCAAAGGAAGCAAAACTCAGTCTAGCTTTTAGAAGTTAGATGGCAATCAAAGGAAGCAAAACTCAGTCTAGCTTTTAGAAGTTAGATGGCAATCAAATGAAGCAAAACTCAGTTTAGCTTTTAGAAGTTAGATTGCAATCAAAGGAAGCAAAACTCAGTCTAGCTTTTAGAAGTTAGATGGCAATCAAAGGAAGCGAAACTCAGTCTAGCTTTTAGAAGTTAGATGGCAATCAAATGAAGCAAAACTCAGTTAGCTTTTAGAAGTTAGATTGCAATCAAAGGAAGCGAAACTCAGTCTCTCCCAGGTCTTTGCACACGAGGCATAGGTGCTTGCCTGCACCATGGACAGGACATTACATGCTTCAACCATACATTCGTGGCATCATTAAACGGTAGCTCCGACCAAAAAGGTAGGCATTCCATCCACCTCACTAGCACCACAAATAGAAACAGCCTATGTGAAGTCTCCCGACCTTACTGCATGACACATGTATCCTTGCCGAGTGGGGGACACAAAAGCTAAAGTACACGAAAATTGGGTTGCTGCTTTATGTCCCGCACTGTTTACTGAAGCCTCAAATACCCGAGAGGAGGGTGTGGCTCAATGAAAAACAAAAGCTGTTCCTATTCCTGCTCTATCCCACCACAAACTTCATCGCATTTAGTTTTAGTTTTTTTTTTCTTTTTATATATATATATGAAGTGATTAGGTTCAGGCTCCTAGAGAATACATTTCGGTCCAGAAAGCATCATGTCGCATGTGAAAATTGCCTTGTCGAGGTCAGCTCCACTGGCTTCCCTCTTTTCCTCACGCCTGGGAACAAAAGACAGAGTATGCAAAAATTCCATCCAATAACTGAAATAATAATAATCTTTATTTGCAGAGTTCAAGCGTTATCCTAGGGGGCATGCAACAAAGGCAGAAGCACGTACGCGACCCTTCTTTCAGTTGTCGTTGTCCCTTCTTTTTGTGTCTTCCTTTTCCTTCCTGTGCCTCAGGTTAAGTTATTCCATCCAATACTTTGCATGACATTTAGATATTCGTTGTTGCTTTCAAGAATAACCCATGTTTATTGTTTAAACATGTATAATTATTGTCCAAATCGTACACCCCCTTTACTATCAGCTCCCAAACAAATAACTTCTCGCCTTAACAATGGCTGTGCCATCAAACATATTTACGGTTCTACAAATGTTTTAGCCGATCATTCCTTCCACAAGCCATCAATAACTGGAATAGTCTCCTCATCCTCCACTGTAGACCTGTGCAGGTTTTCACTCCTATAGAGTATACCACCATTTTCTTGTTAGCAATATTTCATTTTCATTTTATTTTTTAACAATTTTCTGATTTGTTTTGAATGTATTTCTTTCATGTCCATATTTTTTGTATAGTATAAAGGCCCGAATATGCCCACTCGGGCAACATTTGAGCTTTTAGAAGTTAGATTGCAATCAGAGGAAGCAAAACTCAGTCAGCTTGCAGAAGTTATACCCGTGCCACACGGGCAACTCGAATGTCATTTACAATGAATGACATTTGTGTGATCGGCGAATTAGCTCGCAATCTGTCGTGCGTGCAATGCGCTACGCCCGGAGTGTCGCGCGCCGATTGGCCGTCCGCTCAAATGTTATTCGAGTTGCCCGTGTGGCACGGGTATTAGATTGCAATCAAAGAAAGCAGAACTCAGTCTAGCTTTTAGAAGTTTGATGGCAATCAAATGAAGCAAAACTCAGTTTAGCTTTTAGAAGTTAGATTGCAATCAAAGGAAGCAAAACTCAGTCTAGCTTTTAGAAGTTAGATTGCAATCAAAGGAAGCAAAACTCAGTCTAGCTTTTAGAAGTTAGATGGCAATCAAAGGAAGCAAAACTCAGTCTAGCTTTTAGAAGTTTGAAGGCAATCAAAGGAAGAAAAACTCAAGTCTAGCTTTTAGAAGTTAGATGGCAATCAAAGGAAGCAAAACTCAGTCTAGCTTTTAGAAGTTTGATGGCCATCAAAGGAAGCAAAAACTCAGCTCTCCAGCGAACACTTCTCCGTCTCTCCCAGGTCTTTGCACACGAGGCATAGGTGCTTGCCTGCACCATGGACAGGACATTACATGCTTCAACCATACATTCGTGGCATCATTAAACGGTAGCTCCGACCAAAAAGGTAGGCATTCCATCCACCTCACTAGCACCACAAATAGAAACAGCCTATGTGAAGTCTCCCGACCTTACTGCATGACACATGTATCCTTGCCGAGTGGGGGACACAAAAGCTAAAGTACACGAAAATTGGGTTGCTGCTTTATGTCCCGCACTGTTTACTGAAGCCTCAAATACCCGAGAGGAGGGTGTGGCTCAATGAAAAACAAAAGCTGTTCCTATTCCTGCTCTATCCCACCACAAACTTCATCGCATTTAGTTTTAGTTTTTTTTTTTCTTTTTATATATATATATGAAGTGATTAGGTTCAGGCTCCTAGAGAATACATTTCGGTCCAGAAAGCATCATGTCGCATGTGAAAATTGCCTTGTCGAGGTCAGCTCCACTGGCTTCCCTCTTTTCCTCACGCCTGGGAACAAAAGACAGAGTATGCAAAAATTCCATCCAATAACTGAAATAATAATAATCTTTATTTGCAGAGTTCAAGCGTTATCCTAGGGGGCATGCAACAAAGGCAGAAGCACGTACGCGACCCTTCTTTCAGTTGTCGTTGTCCCTTCTTTTTGTGTCTTCCTTTTCCTTCCTGTGCCTCAGGTTAAGTTATTCCATCCAATACTTTGCATGACATTTAGATATTCGTTGTTGCTTTCAAGAATAACCCATGTTTATTGTTTAAACATGTATAATTATTGTCCAAATCGTACACCCCTTTACTATCAGCTCCCAAACAAATAACTTCTCGCCTTAACAATGGCTGTGCCATCAAACATATTTACGGTTCTACAAATGTTTTAGCCGATCATTCCTTCCACAAGCCATCAATAACTGGAATAGTCTCCTCATCCTCCACTGTAGACCTGTGCAGGTTTTCACTCCTATAGAGTATACCACCATTTTCTTGTTAGCAATATTTAGGCAATAAAGGAAGCAAAACTCAGTCTAGCTTTTAGAAGTTAGATGGCAATCAGAGGAAGCAAAACTCAGTCTAGCTTTCAGAAGTTATACCTGTGCCACACGGGCAACTCGAATGCCATTTACAACGAATGACATTTGTGTGATCGGCGAATCAGCTCGCAATCTGTAGCGCGTGGAATGCGCTACGCCCGGAGTGTCGCGCGCTGATTGGCCGTCCGCTCAAATGTCATTCGTTGTAAATGGTATTCGGGTTGCCCGTGTGGCACGGGTATTAGATTGCAATCAAAGAGAGCAAAACTCAGTCTAGCTTTTAGAAGTTTGATGGCAATCAAATGAAGCAAAACTCAGTTTAGCTTTTAGAAGTTAGATTGCAATCAAAGGAAGCAAAACTCAGTCTAACTGAATGCGAAGCAACTGCACATGAAGTTCTTTTAAATAACAAATCAACCCAGGTGTGCACATACTTCCAAAACCTGTCCTCAGCAAATTGTGGGATTTACTCTTCAGAAACGTTTGACGGTGCCATGAAGAGGTTCTTGTTTGACACCTTACAAGGCACTTGGTGCATACCTAAATTGACTCGAGGCCTAACAATCAAGAGACCAACTCAGAGCCTTTACCTTTCTTTCTTCAGTCACATGCAAACGAAAGAGCTCCGGATGCCTAGGGCACATCATTCTTAATAAAACTATAACCACAAAATTGCCAAAAAAAAAGAAACCCTTCCAACGTTAATCACTTATTAGGCTATCTCAGAAGGAATTTTTCCCTTGCCCCTGTTTCACTTAAACTGCTCCTATATAAAAATTTAATGTGCACCAAACTTGAATATGCAGGCTCTATCTGGAACCCCGGCATCACCCTAGCATCATTCATTGAATCCATTCAAAATCGCTCCGCACGTTTCATACTTTCTAACTATCATTGTACAGCCAGCATCACCTCCATAAAAGCGTCTCTATATTTGCCCAACCTCTCCTTTCATAGAAAAATATCTCGCGACTGCTTATTTCTAGGGGTGTGCGAATATTCGAAATTTCGAATACGAATCGAATATTTTCCTTATTCGAAACGTATTCGATTCGAAAACTGCCTATTCGAAAGTTCCCGAATATTCGGCCAAAGCCGAATATTCGGTAAAAACAATGAATATTTGCAAAAACTGCGAATATTCGAGCAAGTAACGAATAATCTGCCTGCCACCCATTCCCCTATGAATATGTTTATTCACCGAGAAAGGCGTCTGATGCGTGCGTTATCGGTCTGCTCCGTTTGTCTGTCCGATGGCAGCAAGACAGGATCAGTTTCGGTTTCTTTTTCACCAAGCCCTTTGTTGTGTGGCACTTTTATAGCAATATGTGATGTAATTGCGCATTCTATGAATTGATACAATAAAGTAAAGCTCGAGAAATATAAGTATAAAATAAATCTCGAGAGTGTATAACTAATATAAATGTTTGAAAGTTAAAAAAAAGCTATGTGCGAGCAGAACATTGCATCGCCATCGACAACAACTCCTGCCACTCCCGTGCAGTCAAAACTAGGGATGCCGCAAACCTGCCCAGGTTCGAGTTCGGCCAAGTTCGATTTTTTTTTTAACTTTCAACTTGATGTTCGACAAAGGTTCGACGAAAGTTCACCTTTTGTGTGCATGCGCAAAAAAAAAAAAAAAAAAAAAAAAAAAAAAAAAACTAGTTGACTTTACCTGGCGGAGGAAAAGTGCCATATTTGTTGGGTTTATTGGCATCACTGGTTCGCATTAATAACTAATGAAAGCGTTAAAAGCGCATATTTCCGCTTTTATATGGTGTAAACTTTGGTAACCATTTTATAAAATATAAAATAAACTACTTTCTAAATTATTTGTTTCCCAAATTTCAAAATATTCGTGTAGCAGCCGGGCAACACTGTTCATTAGTCGAACTTCTTCGAACTTTAGTGAAATTTCGCAGGTTTCCCGAGTGAAAGGGTTGTTCTACTGGCGGAAATGTTGCCACAGCGCGTAGGAAGCGCTTACTTTCTGAACACGTTGAGCAGCTATTTTCCTACACGATAATTTATAATGAGTGAATTACTAGAAGTATCTTTAGCCTCCTGCAGCCCAGTAATATGCAGTTGCATTGATTTATTTTAAAAACACAATAAAACCTGCTGTTATTTCTTGTTTTGCAATATTTTATTACTACACACATATTCAATATTCGAAGCCCGTTTTTTGCCTTATTCGTATTCGATTCGTATTCTAAAATTTCAATATTCGCACACCCCTACTTATTTCACAAGATTTATCACTTTAACCCAGCACTTTGAACCTCATTATTTTCAGAACCATCATACATAACGCCGCATACCGATCATCTCGCATCATCCAGTAGGGGGTTCCTAAAAGTAGGAGTCCCCTACTGCATCACCTCCACCTTTTATGCCTCCTTCCTACCCCTGACCTCCGTCGACTGGAATCGCCTTCCCGCATCCGCAGTCTCACTGACGCTGCTGATTTTAAAACCGCCATCACTGATGTTCTGAATAATGTTCCATAGCGATTCTGTACCTTGTTTTTTTCACGATTTGTTTTCATTGTTCATTTTGTACTGATGTATACGGTGGCTCAAGTCGCCAGGCTCGATCTAAAATGGACCGTAAAAATAGACGCCTGCGCGTAGCAATCTAAACTTTTCGTCAAGGGTGTATATCACAGGTCGGTTTTTTCTTGTAAAATTACAAAGCGTAGTTCTCTTTCTGTAAAAAATAAGGCCAAGAAACTTGCCTGGGTCAACGGCGGGCAGCGACGCAGACGACCAAGTCGAGGTGTGGGGTGTGTTTGACGCTCCTATTGATAGATGGCGCTACCTCCTTGTTACGGCTCTGGTTTCGGTCAGAGCTCTGGTTTCGGTTTGCTTTTGAAGAAATATCGAAAGTGCACGCGTCGACTGTGGTTTATTGACACAAACATAATCTTTTTTGTAATCTAACTTTGGCTTGAAAATGAATGCAGACAATGATAGCAAAACTTCAGGTAACAAAAATAAAAGAAAATGCGGTTACATAACGACAACGCTGACGGCGCTCTTGCAGCCGGCGGATTTTGTCTGCGTGTCGTCTGCTTTCTTTCGCTGGTCGGTTGCATCCTCGGACGCTGCTTCCGAGACCTTTTCTGTCGTGGTTGGTGAGAAAACAGCCACAATGCGTCACCTGACCGTCCAAGAGAGGGCACAGGTAGTCCTTTGGTTTACAGAAACCAGGAGTATGAGGCAAGTGAGATCGAAGTTTCGAGCCACTTTTCGTAGGCGTCCACCCACCCGTCGGACTGTCATGCGCTGGGTACACCGATTCAACGCGGAGAGCACTGTGCAGACCAGGCTGCGAGTACTCGAAGAGAGGTCGCCACAGCAGAACAAACGTCACGCCATGCTTGCGGCATTTGCATTGAACCCACGCTTGTCCGTGCGAAAAGTCGCAAGACAACTTGGCATCAGTAAAAGCTTCGTCTGGAGGGTGATCCGCCAACAAATGTATCCGTTCAAACCACAGGTCCTGTTGGAGCTGCAGCCAGATGACTATGAACGGCGAAAGCAGTTCTGCGTGGACGAACTTGGGCGCATCTCCACAAACAGGAACCACCTTCCATTTCTGCTTTTCACGGACGAAGCTATTTTTCATCTGGATGGGCACGTGAACAAGCAGAACACCCGCTGCTGGTCCGAGACAAACCCCCACTGGATCATTGAAGAGGCTGTCTAGTCACCAAAGGTGGTAGTATGGTGTGGACTTTGGAGGGAAGGCGTTGTCGGTCCATTCTTTTTTGAGGGCACGGTCACCGGCGACGCCTACCTTCGCATGCTCGAACAGGACGTCTTGCCAGAGCTGGAAGCTTCACACATGCAAAGGGAGGTGTGCATCTTCCAGCAAGACGGAGCACCCCCGCATTACGCCACCACAGTGAGAGACTGGCTTGACAGAACCTTTCCCGGCAACGGGATGGATCGAGGGTCACCGACAATGCCCTGGCCCCCACGGTCCCCTGACCTGACAATGTGATTTTTTTGTTTGGGGTTTCGTGAAAGCCCAGGTCTACGCAGTTCGCGTGCGCACGATGACGGAACTAAAAGAGCGCATTCTATCCGCCTTCGATGCGATCACGGACAACATGTGGGAGGCAGCCTTCAGGGATTATGAGCGAAGACTGCACAAGTGCCTCCAAGTTCGAGGTGGACATGTGGACTGAAGACAACGAGAACTCAAGAGCACATATCTTTCAATTTTGTACATATGACCAGCGGCTTTGACAACCGCGAAAACTGCGGGCTTCTGCTGACAGGCTCTTTTCAGAGCCATTAATTGCTGTTTATCTGGAATTTGCTATTGCAGCCTCCTGTGTCTCAAAAGTGCGGTCCAAGTAGTGTCCAAAATTACGCATTGTGGTTGTTTTCCCACCAACCACGACAAAAAAAGGTCTCGGAAGCAGCGTCCGAGGATGCAACCGACCAGCGAAAGAAAGCAGACGACACGCAGGCGAAATCCGCCGACTGCAAGAGCGCAGTCAGCGTTGTCGTTATGCAACCGCGTTTTCTTTTATTTTTGTTACTTGAAGTTTTGCTATCATTGTCTGCGTTTATTTTTAAGCCAAAGGTAGATTACAAAAAAGATTATGTTTGTGTCAATAAACCACGGTCGACGCGGGCACTCCTGATATTTCTTTAAAAGCAAACCGAAACCAGAGCTCTGACCGAAACCAGAGCCGTAACAAGGAGGTAGCGCCATCTATCAATAGGAGCGTCAAACACACCCCGTACCTCGACTTGGTCGTCTGCGTCGCCGCCCGCCGTTGACCCAGGCAAGTTTCTTGGCCTTATCTTTTTACAGAAAGAGAACTACGCTTTGTAATATTACAAGAAAAAACCAACCTGTGAAATACACCTTTGACGAAAAGTTTAGATCGCTAAGTGCAGGCGTCAATTTTTACGGTCCATTTTAGATCGAGCCTGGTGACTTGAGCCACCCTATATAATTCTACTCCTCTCTGTTAATGCCTTCGGGCCCCGAGTATAATAAATGAAATGAAATGAAACATGCAAATGCGGAAACTGACATAACCCGAGGGACTCCTGGACATCACATTACACAGTGCTGCTCATCTGGTTTTTGTTTGATTTTGTTTTTGTCAAAAAATATGAGACACAACAAAGAAAAATTAATTGAATGGCACGTATATGATATTCTTTACTCGGTTTCACAACTTGGCAAAGAGAAAATCTATGACCCCCTTCAGTCAATCAGAGCGACGGAGCGAAGCTTGTCACAGCTCTCCGTAGGAGGAAAGCCCTCGAACGATATGTTGTCATGCGCCTCACTCCGATGCAACAGTTGGCTCACTGGAAAGGTAGCCTTCACAGTTTGCCAAGTTATGGCACAGCACACCATTGCACACAAAAGAATTAATTACTTTGGGGGGAGGCGGGGGGTGGGCATCAGAGGCTCTTTATTACTTTCCTGACTGCGCCCACAGGCCATCGATCACAGGTGATCGATGGTTTCCAAGCGCCGTCAAGAAATTAAATTTAAGGAAGAGAATTATGTTCCCCAATCTTGTGGATAGCCAAAGAACTGTAGTTTAAATTTCAACTTAGGTTTGAGCTTTGTCGCAAGATGGTGGGCTGTCAAAAATTGTCTTTGGAACGGTGGTTGCACTTGTCTAACATGGATAACAGCTTGCATCAGTCTTTGTAACAAAGATGGCATTGTTTACATAATTCAACAGTATTGTGGCATATTTTTTAGACCTCAAAAGCTCAGGGGACACTTTAAATGATGTTATAGGCATCGCTTAACAGATGGTTGTCGGTAAGCATCACTATAATTTAAAATGCCGTCCTGAGCCGCCATGCACATTTTTTGTTCCCAACAAAGCGGACAAAAATGCTAAATATGAAGACACTGCCATCAAGGCTAAACAAAGGCAGAACAGAAAGAAAGCATTCTGCTGGGGACGTGAGGTGTACTACCTGTGCTTCACCAAATATAAGCATTCCTTCGTTGAAAAGCCCATGTGTTACAGAGGCTAACTCTCAGACGAAACTAAAAATAGACGTCAGTTAGAGTAGACCTAATTTTTATAAGTAATAGCCGTGGGTGTGGGGCACATTTTGTATATTCTGAAATATTTTTTATTTGTCGTTTCATTTGGATAGTAGTAGAAGTGTAAACATTTATACGCCTTCTGCACATACATTGCATTTTCAAACAATAAAATTTTAAAATCTTCTTCCCACATTATACCAACCTGGTACCTTTGAAAGAACAACTAATTAGACACATTTTGATGTGTCACACTGCTGCATACCCAAATTAATTAGGTAAATAAAAGTGTTTGCACAGATCCTTTGAAAATTGCTACTCTTTCCGTGGTGAAGAAAGAGTTAAATCTGGTCCAATCAAAATGCTTTACGAAACTGCCTTTCATGTCAGCATGAAAAGCCACAGGGCTCAGACAACTGCAATGGGATAATCATCCACTATTTCCACTTTGGTGAGCTGAGTCTGCTCCACTCTGCCTTTTGCACAAAGCTTCTCTTACCCTTTTATGATGCAGGATGTAATCTGGAAAATGGAACAAGTTATGGTAAACACACTATCTCATCTAAATGGGTAAAGGATGGGCACACAGCATCAGGAAGGAATTCGAACAGCCCTGTGGCTCAACTACACGCTCTATATCAAATCACTGAAACGACCAAGGTCGAGTTTACTGAAACACTCCCCAAGGTATACATGTTACATGAGTGACAGAGAACCAAATATTCACAATGTTCACGTGACCTGTGCATGCCTAGTTTGTGTTTTGCTTTTGTGTTTTTGAGCATAGCTAGCTGCATTTTCGTTCGGTTTTATCGCTTTGTTTCATACATTGTGCTCACCTTGCTTAAGTGTCCCCTGTTCATTAAATTCAGAGTGGGGGGTCAGAGCCCTGTAAAGCTGCAACTCCAGTTTTTTTTCTAGGCTCCCATTCACTGTAGTTGTATACTAGTGGTGAAAAAAAATCTAACTTTGTATGGTACTGCTATTTTTGGTGTGGCCTGCTGCAAAAACAAATTACAGCAATATAAAAGAAACGGGGGTTCACTTACTAGTTGAAATGGGACTGCTGAATAAAGACAGACAAATATGGTTAAAAATGTCTGTGGACTTTTGTTATGTAATCTAATTCTTGAGAAAGCAAAGGTCAGCTCATTTTGGATACAAATTTTGATTTTTAGCCAGTCAGCAGAGCTGTTCTGGATATCTTATTTAACATAACCACAATTGCAAGGACTAAGAAGCAGTGTGAAACCACAATCTTAAGGTGGAGGCTGGAAACCTGTCAATAAAAATTCCCTGGAAAAAAAAAAAAAAAAAATCTATGGTGAAACAATGTTTTTTAAACCTTCGTTATTTGCCTCCTGAAAACAAAGACAGTGCCAAGGGCCATACAGAAAATAGGTCAGATATGTGTTGCGTGTGCAAACTACAGGAGTTTAACTATCATCATCATTATTTCTGACATAGCAGGTAAAAGAGAGCGTGCAGGTGGCGCAGACTCCTTGGCTTGTCAGCTCACTAAAGCACCCGATAATAGTGCTTTCCTGAATACAACACCCAACAACAGGGTGTAATTTTTATGATTATCTGAATGACAGGAAACTGGGGAAGGAATGACTGAAGTTGAAAATGGGCAACCCGGACTCGAGGACCTCTCATGTGTGTACTAAACACCTCAATGAAAGCGACTTTGTGTACCCTGTTGGTTCTATTGTGCTCTGTGAGTGCTGGTCTCAATTGTTACTTTCAAGTTGATTCTTTTTTGCATTCTGCAAACCAGTAAACAAAAGATGGTTCTCCGGTACAACTGTTAACAGTTGGATTGACTGTTACGAGGGCCCAGTTAAAGAAAATTAAGGGAGGCCCCTTTATTTTGTAACTCCTTATATTTTTGCATTGATTTCCAAACATTTCCAATCGTTCTTGGTGTTAGATTTCTACATATATTTTAATATCCAAAAGGTGATGTTAAATTTCTGTAAAGCCTACACTCCAAAAAAGGACTGAATTCACTTTTCTGCAGAACATGGAGACAGTCAATCACGGTGAACAACAGAATGTTCCCAGGTAATGACCAAGCTCAGAATAAGAGTAGATTTGAAAAATGTGATGTGCGCAGGGACAGTGGGCGAGGGAAAGGTCATGCTCACTGTGCCTGCGCACATCAAACTGTTTTGGTCTAATTGCCATTTGCTGGGATCCTTCTCATTTTCGCCGAGATTGACTGTTTCATGTTCTGCAGGAAAGTGAACAAAATTCAAACCACATTTTTAGAGTGTATAACTTTTTCTGAGCCAAATCAACATCACAAATATACCAGAAGCTTTTATTACTTCTCACCTTTAAAATGAGAAGCAAAAACTCTCCAAAGCAATATCAGGAGAAGCTAGGCTCCTGCATATGTTGCACATATATCTAACTTCATTAGCATTTTCCTTTAGAGAAACACAATGTATTTATTTACATTTTCTGCAAAAGTTAGTGTTTCTCTATTTTCAATAGAATACCGGTAATTTTTTAACCTCTATCTGTGAAAAAAGACAATTCTTTGCAACCTATATACTGCCTTTCAGTTATACGCCAGTAAAATTAACGCTAGTACATTGAAAGGTAAAATTTTTGTTCGATGTCCTATGTGTCAAGTGAGAACTATTACTAATATCAGACATATTAGAAACAAATAGGCAAAGAAATGAAACTAAATATTACAAATATCCTACTTAAATATTCTGCGAGAAACTCTGCAAAGAGCCATTAGTGCAGATTAGCATATTCACTTTGAACAAAACTTCTGAAAGCAAATTAGGCTACTAGAATTCAATTGTCTGTGTTTAATCCAACTGCCCGAAAGTTAAACAACAATTTAGTAGTGTCGTAAATCATGACTTAAAATAGCCTAATACTGTTCAATTATTTTATTGCTACATCACTCTTAAATAAATCATAAAAATTGGGAGTTTATCAATTAGTTCAGGGGTCGGCAACCTTTTTCTACAGCGGGCCGAATCGCCGCAAAGTGGAGACTGAGTGGGCCGGATGGAAAACCGAAGGAGGGGGGGGGGGGGGGGGGGGGGGTCGACTAACCCATGGAACTAAAAAATAAAACAGCTGTCACAAGATTTATGTGCAAAAAATATGTTTACTTAATTTTGGCACACGTAATCTGGTTGCTCAAGCCTCAGTAAGATTTTTGGTATTTAATATTATTGCCAAGATGTCAACATTCAGATCAAGGCTACTTTGTTAGATATGCTCATCTGTCATTTGCAAATGCATGTTTGGCTTTACGGTCTTTCACTTCAAAAAATATGTATGCAGATATACATGCTGTAGCAAACACTGCGATAAGATGCTGCAAGCTTTCATAGATTTAAGAACTTTGATTCAGGGAAGCTGTCGCAAAACTTAACGAAGTCGTTAACTGCAAATGCATACTTCAACTTGTTGCCTGTTCAGTGATCAGCCAGATCCTTCTGATAAATATCTTGAACATGGCCGCAGTCTACCCTAAATAAATTCTTGGAAATGTGGATGCCATACGAAGATGTGGATATAATTCAATTCACCAGACCTCAAACTCCCTGTTCAGATTGCATACAATTTTGCAGAGACTCCCTCTGTGGAACAGTATCCTCATTTCTTCTATATATGTTCAATAAAAAGGAAAATTATAGAGATTTCTTGTTAATGAAAATTCCTAGCGCTGAATGAGCTCGAGCTTCAGCTCGAAAACTTGCACGTTTGAAAGCATCCCCGCCACAAGTTTTTCTTTTATTTTTGTAGTCTTACGTTCAGTTTATTAAAGTAATGTGAGATATCATCAAGTAAGGCCAGGTTGCACACCCAATCAGAATCAGGAAGATCCTGTAAGGACTTCCTTCCACACCCAAAAAATGCACTCTCTTCACCCAACTAAAAAACTTGCAAAATGATTACGTTCCTTATTTATAGAACCGCCGCATGCTATTGGAAATCCTCATAGTGAGTCTCTGTGTGCAACAAAAGCTGTTCAAATTCACTTTGGTGCAAGCTGTGATTCAGAACACAACTTATGCTAGCTACGACGACCTTAATTATTAATTCTGAATGCATCAACTGTGTGCACAACCACTGTTGACGAATAATACAATGTACGTGAAATAAGAAACTATCCCCCAGGTGTGCCGTTTCAAAGTTAAAGGGGCCATGAAATGATTTTTCAACTTCTTTCTTCTTAGCTTTCCTCAACTCACAAAAAAAAGAAAAAAGGAGAAACTCCCTGCTTGCTTGGACCTTCCTTTGTGTACTCGCAAGTTGTCAGTGTCCCCCCTAAAAGTTTAGTCTATCACTGAAAATTTGGATAAAAGTTGCTTTCCACCCTCCCGCCCGTGGCTTCCGCAATACTGCGCGCAACTATCCTTTGTTAACCCTTCAAGCTGACAGTGCTGTGGAAGCTACATGCTCGTTGGGCCAGCCACACTTCTATCTTTTGCCACTTGATCACGCTCCTTCACGCATACCCCCGCGCAGAGAATGGGGTCGTGTGTTGAAAGGGAGGCAGCTGATTTGTCTGGCAAGTGCGTAGCTCCCACCGCACTGTGGGCTTAGGGGTGAACGAATTATAGCGAGATAGTATAGTGACGCAGTGCCGGGGCCCGGTGACGTGCTCTGGGTACCGTGGATGTATCACAGTGAAAAGGCGGAAAAACTTTGAAGGAGGTACAAAACAGTCCACTATGTTTTAAAATTTTCATACCAAAAAGCAGGCTTTTGACTTTCTACCCCCTTCTTTTGGCCCACTGAATGATATGCAATTAGTAAAATCCCAATCTAAAAATTCATTTATCCCAGCTAAAAATTAATTTCATGGCCCCTTTGATGCAACTGACTTACCCCAATTTGCAAAAAAAAAAGAAAACATTTATTACGCCTTCAGTTTTGGAAAGAAATCATGTTTGTGTCTCTGGTTGGGGGGTCGGGGGGGAGGGGGGGGCTTTATTTGGTAGCACCGTCTAATATTGCCTCGTGGCCCGCTCCCGGTTAGCAAGCCACCGGTTGCCAACCCTTAATTAGCTTTCTAAATGCTTTTTTAAATAATGATTTATAATACAACCTTGATGTTTATAATAGAACACAGTGCATAATTAGAGTTTGTTTCAAAGCACTGTTTCGGGCAAGATTGCAAAAGAACTGAGCCATCAATTTAAGTGTGGCCGAAACGATTAGACAAGTGTCAAATATGATGCGAAGCGCGCAGGAGGATCACACAACTTAGCCACTTTTCTAACTAGGCTGCATTAAACAAATATACAACCCTGGTTTTGAGCTAGCTCTCACTTGTAATCCGTGACACAAGGACATATGACAACTATGTAAAACCTCCCCATAAAAATGGTGGCCTGTCTGAACTTCAAGATTTTCTGCAACAGACTATAGTGCAAGAAGAAAAAGTGTCGATGTGCCATGTGTTTGGGGGGACACAGGAGAAACAGCCCTGCCAGGAGAGATTCAATTTATGATTTGTACTTCCTTTTCAGTGCAGAATGCTTGTTGCAATAAGTCTGTAAATTTCACATGACATCGGCCATGTTCAAATCGGCTCACTTAGAATACTTAAGCCTCCACGTCTCCTCGATTCTGCAGAGGCGGCAGATGAAAAAGCCCCAAAGCTTGCTGAAAGGTTGCATGCCTTTTTAACCTGGAACTAATCGGGAAAACTTCGAACCCTTCATTAAGATCTGATACCTTGTGTAACTGTCATTTTGAGAACTACAAAGCAAAAACAATCCACCTGCCTCAGTCATTACATAACATGTGTGTCTAACAAATGACGTCGGCTCTCAGCGCCGTATGCTCGTTCGTTGGCGGCAGTTGGCGTCGCAACCGCTTGCGCCATCTCGTCTCCTGTGCGAAACGGCGCCATATTGTTTGAAGACCGGTGGCTTCACTGCGTTTCCATAGGAGTTAAGCCTTTTTCTTTTCTTACTTTTTCCTCGGATAAGTTCGTTCTTTGCAAATTTTACCAAAAAAAATGCACCATCTGTGGGCAACGCTGCACAAAATCGTAGCGTGATAGGTTAAGAAACCAAATTTTGCGGCCGATTTAAAGAGCCTGGCCGCTATTTGGGACACCCAGTATACTCGTTTTCTTCTCAAAAAAAAAAAATAAGGAAGATTTCCACATTGCTTTTGGCGTTTGAAATGTATGTCTTGATAAGGTAACATATCTAGTCTAAAATGCACCTATGTATATTTTAGTTCTCCACATAAAGGCTGAAATCAGTAATGCTCTGCGAGTAGCCAGACTTCTTTTACTATGGTTCTTGGCGAGAAAACAAGTATAGTTCAAAACTTCCTGGCCGAATTGAAGACCTTTTGCAAATGCTTAGTGCGTTGTCTGCTCGAAGCACATTCACAATGTCGCATGGGAGCGACCACGAGGTCGCACCACCGAAACATTTTGCTGCCAATACTCAGTCTCACCTAAGGTGCCGATTCAAAAGCAACGCTTTCTGCCTGGCAGAAACCCTTTCCCCAGCATCCTCCCCTCCATTCCTTCTCACCCCAAATAAGTGAGTTTGGGTATTTTTCTTTGAGCACCTGGGAGCAAATTCTAACAGAAGAAATGACTGGCAGATTTCTCTTTTCTTTTTGTTTGTCAGGGTTTCATATGTACTGCAGCAAAGCCTGTAAGGCCAAGCTTCTCAATTTTTTTATTACACCTCAGCTGCACGAATGGCTGTGCTGCGGGAGCAGCAGCCAAGGCTGCCCGCTCACGCTTGAAGCCTTCACAAGTCCACATTAAGGTGAGAGCAAGTTACAAGTGGCTAACTGCCACTTCACGTTAATGACCTAGTGGCATGTGGCCAGGGCTTAAAGTCTGGGGGGTCTCAGACCCCCCACTGATTTTAACGGGTGGTCCGAGACCCTCCTCCACACCTCCAGCATTAGTGAAATAATAATCATATCTTTCAATAACATAGCTTGCTTTCAGGGATGTGACATTTGGGGATTAGCAAGTTGAGGGTTGCGGGTACAAAGTGGGCAGAGCCAGCAGTGGGGTTTATTTTATGTGCATCTGGTACATCTCGTCAGAACCCCCCCCCCCCCCCCCCCCCGCCACCCCCCCCTCACCTTCTTGTAGGGACCCCCCTCAACTTATGGGAGACTTTAAGCACTGCATGTGGCCATTGATTAAGCCATTGCCAACAAATTATCCATACTAAAACCCTGGAGACAAGGGGACACCACAATCAGGGACAAACAAAGCCCCGTCTCCGGTTGTGTTTGTCGCACCCCCTCCCCCCCCCCTTTTTTTGTGTCCACTCGTCTCCGAGGTTTTTCAGCAAGACTACTCACCAGTTTGCCTGTGCAGTCACCCTTATTTAAACAAACTGTGTTTAGCTCAAGACTCAATAAAATGGGCACGATGGATGGATGGATGTTAATGGCTATAACCTTTGTAACGGGCAGTAGCTTGCACAACCTAGCCTAAGTCTAAAAAGACACAAACATGCTTCCTCCCGCCCTTTTAAGACCAATTTTCTCCCCCTAACTATCACCAGCCAGTGTGGGACATCACCAGGATGACCTTTGAGGGATCGGGCAAAAAAAAAAAACTAAAAACATCACCCCCCTGCCTCTTCCCCTCGGCGAGGGAGTCGCCAATTTTCCTCTGGTCAAACCTTGTCAGCGTTACCCCAGCACCGGACCCACCGGGAGACAGGGGTGACACTTTGGGCTGGAGCCACGCGGGAGGGAGTTCCAATTTTCCTCTGTCCCGCCTGTTCCCAGATGTGCTAGTTAGTTGTCCATCATTTAATTCTCCCTAGATAATTTCCACCAATCTTCTAATCGTCTCTTTGTCGCTGTAATCCTTTTCTCCACCGCCCTTTCATCGTCGCCAGCAAAGCCCAGGGCCCTGGCCAAATTTGTTACCCCTTCAGGGAGGGCAAGGCGAAGCCCCGTGCACCTCAAAATCAAGTGCTCTAGTGTCTCGCTATCATTATGGCAGGCAGCACATAACGTGCCTGTCTCCTGAAATTTAGCTCTATACGTCCTCGTCCTCAAAACTCCCGTTGTGGCTACTAAACGTATGTGATGTCGCCATCTTGCTAGATTAGGAGGCAGGAGTCCATACGACAAGTGAAGCCTTTCCATTAAAGACCGACGACCAGTTTGCACTTTCCACTTTTCCCTCGCTTCCTCATCTCCTCCCCCATGATGAAGAGGATCTTCTGCCTTGCAGAATCTCGAGTCTAGTCGTCAGCCTTTAAAGGAGGAGGAAAAACAATACCCCTCGTCTTCCACTGTCTCAAGCCAGTTCCGACTATCATGCCTAGCTTTACAAACTAAGCAAGCTTCTCTTCAACCTCGGAAAACCTCATAAAGGTCCCAAGCAGCCAAAGCACTTGATTGTGCCACCATAGCTTGATGCTAAGTACGGTAAGAAAAGGGCAGACAAAGGAAGTGTTTCGGAGCCGAGGGTTGGAATGTCACCTCTGGTTTGGGGAGGGGAGTGAAAGATTGTGAGAGGTAGAGGTGTGCCCTCCCATCTTTTTACAAGCAAGCTTCGAAACGAGGCTTGTGACGGAACAACTCGTGCCAGCCCCGAGGGATCCGGACGGCAGATCTAAGGCGCGCAACTTACCCGTAGTGCACTCGTCGCAGACGAAGGCGCGAGGCACGTGCGAGACGCCCAGGCAATCGGCGTGGAAGGCGAGCTTGCAAGGCCCCGTGCAAAAGAGCGTCGCTCCCATCTTCTCGCAGACCGTGCATACCTCTTCCTTGGTGGGGGGCTTCTCAACGGCGCTGTTCTCCTGCAATAGTCCCACCTCGGAAGTCTTGCTCTTGGCGCCCTTGCTCCGCGGGTCGTAGTACTCGAACGTGAGCTTGTGTTTGCGCTCAGAGCGCGTCAACTCCAGGGCGTCCGTAGCCTCTTGGACGGCCACGCGCCAAGCGTCCCGCTTCCGATCGGGAACGTTGTACGGAGCGCGCTCGAGGTTGCCCATGGCCAGGAACTTGGCCAGGCCCTCGTAGGGCATGATCCGACCGGGTTGGGTCCACCCGTGCTGCGCGTCGTCTCCGAAGTACTGGACGTGATACAGGCGGTGCTGTTGGCGCACTGTCTTCGTGTAGATACCGGACAAGGGGTCGAAGGAGACCATACACGGCCAAAACGGGTGACCGCCTACCTTGGACCAGAGCAAGTCGCCCACCAGATAACAGGGCGCAGCTGCGAGTGGCTTGGCCTTTGTTTTCCGGACCTTGTTCAAGGAGTGGGGCGGACGAACCCGAACCAGAGGTGTGAACTCCATGTCACTCACTTGATTAGGCTTGCGCAGCCGACCAAAGCGACTTCGTCCCGTCCCGTTGGACGAAACTGTCCCATTTACATGCACCTCGTCAGCTGGATTGCTAAGTTTGGTTGGGCAATCGCCGTCGCTATCCGGCATGTCCCCGAAGTCTAGAGGACCATTCACTGACATTTTGCGCCACGATTACCGGTCGTAACCAAGAGGACAGCACCGCTTAACAACGCATTTAACCGACCTGACACCTTCGGTTGGCGCGCTGAGGCCACCCAACGCTTCTAAAGACTTTGAGACGGCTGATTGGAGGCTAGTCGTACAACGATTTCAACCTGTAATACGAACGGTACGAACACGAAGACACCGGCACCCAGCAGCAGCAGCACCTTCCCAACGAAATCGCGCGAAAAACGACGCTTTTCATTGGTGGAAAAGGGCTAGGCATTCGGCTAGGATCCTGTCCGGTGTTGTCTTATGGCTGTAATTAAATGTATGCACGAAAAGGTGAAATTTATTAAAACAAAAAACAAGACGTAAAGCGAGAATGAGAAAAAGTACATCTAGGAATAAAAATTATATACTACTGCAATAAAGTGTTTCCCCTGAGAGTGAGTGAGAGTTTTGAAAGCAAGGGCTGCACCAGAGCCTTTTATACTGGCTCTGGGCTGCACTAGGCTGCACCACTAGCTGAACTCGATAGAGCCAATGACGTCACGGACGTCAAAATTATATTTGCTGTTATTTTGATGTAAACACGTTTCATTTTGGACATGTTGGATGCCTTCGCCGCCGCGCCGACTGCATTTTTTGAGACGTTGTGGGGGACCACAGGTTGGGACGTTGGTCGGTCGCGGCCTGTGTGTGTGGTGGTGGGTTGTGGGGTGCTCGGCGGTGTCCGCGGTGGTGTGTGTTGTCGCCGTGCCGCCTGTGCTCGTCACGTTCTGTTGCGTATGAATTGCCGACATCCAGGAACATCCTCGCGCTTTTAGCATACGCGGTTCGACTTTCCTTTTACAGTGTCGTGCGTTGCCTTGCGTCTTTGCGTCTGTCTGGTAGTGCTCTCGTCGACCATAGGCCACTGGCTGTTGGGGTTCAGCGTCTCTGGCTGGTTTCTTCGGTTATTCGTCGCGTTCGACCGGCGGCGCGTTCGCTTTGCGTCCCCCCTGCCATTCGCTTTCAAGGGCCCCTCATTTCAGTACTGCAGGGGACGTTCGGTGGCCGAGTGGGCTAGCGCACACCAGCTCGGAGCACGTGGAGCGAAAGGGAGCGAAAGGCTAGCGCTGCAAAACCCGTTTCAATCTGGATGAGCATTGTACCGGCGTGCGGTCGTTTATCATACTGCATGGTTGTAGTCACTGTGGTTGTAGTGCTCTGGCTAAATTGCTCATCTACAGCGAGTGACTCGCCGCAACTTTGAAATGGCTGACCAACTACACGCTGTATCAATATCCACACAACCCCAATTATAATAATAATAATAATAATTTTTATTTTCACGAGAAAGTTTGCCCACTCAGCGCCGTGCAAGGCTAGACAGAAAGGTTAGTACCCTTACGCATGTGCGCCTGCTAGCCCGCCGCTGAGTAGGTGTGAACATAAACAAACAGTAGTCGTAAGTACAAGATAAGAATAAATATGCACGTATGGAAACAACTAATGTTGTTTCCATACGACGACGTGTAGATGACCTCTATGTCATCTACACGTCGTCGTCCTCCCCTTGTACATATCATCTCATAATCATCATCACTAGACGTGCTAGACGTGGCACCGCCAGTGGCGTAACTAGGGGTGTCGCGAACTTTTGTCGAACCAGATTTTTAGGTCGAACTTTCGGGGTTCGACTGTGTCGAACCGGTTCGACGAACCTTCGAAATTTTCCCCAGATTCGACCGGTTCGACTTTGTGGACAGTGTGGCCAGACCTTGATACAAGCATGTATAGGTTTGGCGAATTTTTTTTTTATGAAAAGGGTTATTTTATTTTATAAATAGTTGTAATTAAAAGAAACTAATTCTAATCACCGAAGAAGTTAATAACTTAATTTTTTTTGCACTGTATTAACTGAAATAACCAATCAGCGCTACCCTTAATTCGTCCCTTAGCCATTATCATCCAATCCGAAGCCAACTGGCCAGCCTGTCGCGCATGCGCACACGAGTCGAACCTCAATACAAGGTTCGTCGAATTTTCCACTAAAGGTTCGAAAAAGTCGAACCTGGTCGAACTCGAACCTCGGCCGGTTCGCGACACCCCTAGGCGTAACTAGATATGACGGCGCCCATGGCAAATGAAATTTCGCGCCCCTCGTAGCCCATGCCAAATGAAATTTCGCGCCCCTCGCGTAGCCCCGCTGCCGTTTTTTTCCATAGGGCACATGTTGGGTGGACTCGGCTCGGCGCCCCCTCCCAAGTGGCGCCCGGGGCACTTGTACCCCCCTGCCCCCCCCTAGTTACGCCACTGGGCGCCGCGGGCCTCCATGGTACGGGCTGTCGCCTTTCCGCGGTGCCACGGCTCTCCTCAGCCAATAAAGATGATGATTATTATTATTATTATTATTATTATTATTATTAAGACAACTCGCTGTGCCCCAACCCACCCCCACGCAGACCACGGCGGAGGCCCCAGCAACAAGCCCAAACCCGCGAGCGCACCGCTGTGTGTAGTGCATCCTGCGCAGCCAAGCCCGCAACCGCGGCCCCCGCCACGCCCCTACATCAAAAGTAGTCGTGGCAACAAATGACGTCACAGAAGCCGGAGTGTCATGCATGCTGTTGGATGTCGCGCTCCTGGCGGTTGGTCGCAGCTATTGGGACGCCGCCAGGATCGCAAACGGAGACATCATGACACTTCTACGACATCATCAGGCGGAAATGGATGGACCGCTTGCTTTGACGCGGTACACACACCAGTCAAAGGCACGTTTCCACGCCCAGAGCTAACGCCGCCGTGCGCAATTCGTCGCTTTTTTCGTTCCATGAAGTCATGTCTACTGTACAAGCCACTGATATTTATTTGAGTAGGCTGGATCGCTGATCAAGACTTGTCTTGCTAGGGTGGAGTGGCACTAGGAATGTCGCAAACTTTTGTTGAACCGGATTTTTAGGTCGAACTTTCGGGGTCGACTGGTTCGACGAACGTTCAAACTTTTAACCAGATTCGACCGGTTCGACCACTGATCTCTGTGACAATTGCTGGATCGCACTTCCCCGCTTGTTCGCTGCAGTGCAATTGAAGCCACAGGACGGCCATCTTGCTCGTAGTCAATTTGCGATTTTGCTAGCGTTGCAGAGGCTGGCGGCAGTGCGCTGTAGACAAGTTTTTTGCCTGTTCGTCGTCATTTGCCGAAGTTTTTCTAAAACCCTGTCTAACCGTTGAGACTTGCCGTTGTGAACACGTAAAACATTTTACGAAAGCACAAAGTCGCAGGAAAAAGCACAACTTGTCGAAAGCAAGTTTCACCAGTCTCGCAGCGGGATCAAAGCTTCCTTGGCACGCCGAAGTGCTGCGTCTTTGTGCCTTTGCACGCTTGGATACCTATCCAGAATCGACGCCGTGTGGATGTGTTTTGCGAGTGCAATGTGTGTGAAGCCGTATGTAAAGGCACAACTCGTCGAAAGCAAGTGTCGTCGGTCTCGCGGCCTGATCAAAGCTTCCTTGGCATGCCGAAGTGCTGCGTCTCTGTGCCTTCGCATGCTTGGATACCTATCAAGATTCGTTTCGGCGCCGTGTGGATGTGTTTTGCGAGTGCTATGTGCTTGAAGCCGTATGTACCCCTGGAGCAGCATTTTACTTTCACCCTGACTACTGTGTTTGTAACTTGCGGCACTCGTCCAGAAACGAGCTTGATCCAGTGTCCAGTGGTGACGGAGGAGGGGGAGAAGGGGGTGGCATCAGCGGCGCATTTTTTTTGTTTTGTTTACTAGACGCTTATGGCAATCAAATTAGTAGTACAAGATCAGTAGTACAAAATCTTAGAGACGCAGTATTTCGGCGTGCCAAGGAAGCTTTGATCACGCAGCGAAACCGGCGAAACTTGCTTTCGACGAGTTGTGACTTTTTCCTGCTGCACTGCGCTTTCGTAAAAATGGCCGTCCGGTGGCTTCACTCGCGGGAGCGGGAAGCATGATCCAGTAAATGTCATTGAGATCAGTCGGTTCGACCATAGAGTTATTATAATGTACGCTAGAGGTTCAAGTGGCGCTAGTGTGCTGACGCAAATTGAAGCAGACAGCAACCAGTCGAAAATTGACTTCCGGTAATGCATTTCTATGGGAAAAAGTGAGTGCGTTTTCTCCCTGCGCTCTATCATAAGAGCCAATATTCCGAATAATTCGTACGTGTTAGGAAGCTTGGAACATTTCTCAGTCAGGCCGACAAAATAATTGGTCAGTTACGGTGTTTTTCTTTCAAATTCATCGCATTAAAAACGGTGCTAAAACGGCTTCGTACGTGTATTTATGTGCTCTATCGGACACTCTTGGCGCAAACACGATGTCGGCACTTTTCAGCATGAGGGATATACGTGCCAAACGAACGAAGGACGTCTGGAAATTAAGGGAGACGGCAAGAACTATGCAGTAACACTGGATCAGTAACTACCCGCGCATGTACGATCAAAATAAATTGACGGCCACGTAATATATTCCGATTGTAAATAAGTAAGTACCGCTTTATTCTTTCTGCTCTGTGCGAACTTCTATATTCAAAATATCACCAGCACGATCGAAATCTTTGAGAACAAGTGCCCGATAAAAGCTACCCGACAGAGAAAACAATACGAAGAGACACCTTTCTTAGCCCACGTGCTTTATTATTTACATTTTGAATGTTTTTATCCGCTCATGCACGACGGGCATTTTATATAGTGACAGGACTGGCATATTAGCAATATATAAGCGTCACCGGAATGCTGTCGAGCCTTGAACACGCTCTATATTCCTTTTGATTGTAATTTTGCTTTGAATCGTCGCTTGTTTTTACATAAGTGCTGCAGAACACACATTTGGGATTGAAATGTAGTGAAGTTAAACATCGTTCACTAATGAAGAAAAATGCACTAACTAAAGTAATTACATTTTTTACAATGTTAATCAAGGTACATACTATTCGGTACGACCGAAATAACCAAAGTGTTTCGTGTTATTTTCCGGCGAAGAGACAAAATGCACGCGCGTTTTCCCATAGGAATGCACAGGAGCACCGCAAAAGTGGACTGGTTGCCGTCTGCTTCAATTTGCGTCACGGAAGTCGCATAGACACTAGCGCCACTTGAACCTCTAGCATACATAATAATAAACCGAGGTCATGTGACCCCCCCTTGAGGAGGGGGAGGAGTAGCAGGCAGGATCGCGAGGTGAAGAGGAGGGAGGATGGGTATACCCTCTCCTCAGTACCCTTCCCTCCTCCTCAAAAGCTGCGCTCGAATTCGGTGTTACAGGGAGTTGTAAATGGCTTTCATTTTTATTTTATCAACAGTTGCAATTAACAGAAACTAATTCTAATCACTGAAGATGTTAATGTCTTAATTTTTTCGTATTCTATGAACTGAAATAACCAATCAGCGCTGCCCTTAAGGGGGCCCTGCAAGGACTTTTTTTACTGGTTTTTAATTTGCACCGAACCTGAGCACACTGAACGTAGTAACTTAATGAAACTTTTCTTTTCTAAAATTTCGCTTTATTTTAAAAGTTATAGGCAAATTAAAATTACAAAAAAAATAACCTCCTTTATGACATCCTTGGTCGCTTGAGTGGCCGTGAACTGGAGGAGGGGTAGTGAGCTCAGCGAATGCTCACGGCTGCCGCACTCCGTGTTGACGGCTCGGGAGGGCGCCACTAAAGCATGTTCTGGATAGGCTGTATGAAGTGGGCAGCCAGGGCGGCTCGCATTGCATTTGCTGCGCGATTAAACACTAATTCGGCATGACACTTCATTGGCCACAAATGACAGCAAACACGGGGTAAAGATCAGTTCAGAACGGCATCCACTTCGCGCTACCATACCGCCAAACGGCCAAACGGCAAGCCAAACCTCGCCAAAGACCTTTGGAACGCTCGGAACCGGTCGGATCCTCGAATCCGTATACGACTGCACCGCCGCCGCATACATCCGGGACCTTTCTACGCTCTCCGCTCGTCGGAGCCTGATCCCACTACACCTTTCTAGTATGCGCCGCCTTTTGCACCGCTTGGTGGTGGGTATGTCGACGGGTCATTTCTCGTTTCCATACTTTATAGACCGTTCCACTAGGAAGAGCGAAGAGCGAAAAAATGCCCTCCCCCTCTCACCCAGCGCATCGTCTGCTCCGCCGAGTGGGCTGTACCTGACATTTGTCCAACGTTCAAACTCTGTTTAAAATCGCGTCATCTTGGAAATTTCAAGCGCAGATGCGCGGATTTTCATTTGCAAGTTAATGTGTAATGCTATGCTCGATATAAATGCTAACCGGGTCCAACTGCGCTGTTACCTGCGTGCAAATAAAAAAACAAAAAATAAATGGGAAAGGTGTGTCACAGTGGCCGGTCTCTTCGGCGAAAAGTGAATCTGGTTGCTGTAGCTTTTTTGCTATAAAACGTTCATACTGGTGTAGGCCTTTAGCGACAATGAGTGGAAGTTTGGAATAATAAATAAAAACGTGCTCTCCTGACGCAATAGACGTAGTGGTTGAGGGTAGTACTGCCGGCTGACTCCACTGCTATTGAAGTAACGGAACAAAGATATGCCAGTTGATCATTTACTGATATAAAACAACAGAGCGCTATAGGCTGATTTTGGAGTAGCCATGAATATTCTAAGAATGCGAAACACTTCACAACTGACGCCTCACGCCGCCAGGCCGGCGAAACTTGCATTCGACGAGTTGTGCCTTTTTTCTGCAGCACTGCGCTTCCGTAAAAATTTCTACGTGTTTTCAACGGCAAGCTTCATGGCTTACAGAGGGTTTTAAAGAACTTCTTCGGCGAATGACGACGAACGAGTAGAAAACGTGCCTTCAGCACGCTGCCGCCAGCCTCCGCAACGTTCCAAAAGCATGATTTTTCGAGATGCAAGATGGCCGTCCGGAGTTCTGGATCGTCCAGCTGTTCCGGCGAGTTGCTATCAATAAAGGGGGGAAAAACAATCTGTACGGTTGCTCTTATGCACTATTAACCATGACTATGTTCCAAATCTACTCTAATGGATCAGGCCGTCCAGTTTGAGGATGACCTCTAGTACACTCTTTACCCCACTTAACTTTTCTATAAAATTTTACTTTGTAGGACGATGGGGCAGTCTACATAAATTGTAGCCATGCGCTCATAAATCTCCTTTAGCTTTTTTTTTTTCTTTTCGCGACAAAATATTCTTGCCGCGTTTTGTTCCAAATCTAGCACCGTTAACTTATTCACACGAGGATGCTTTCTCTCTCGGAATGTTACACTTGCACCGAGCCGCAACTGAGAATGAGGAACTTTGAGATGTCGCAACATGCACATTACACTTGCTACTTTTCATACTCTGGTAGATAAAGTATTGAACCCCTCTCGTAACATGCGATTTTTCCGGGTATGACCAAAGTGCTGCTGCAAATTTTTCATTTAAGTACCACAGATTGAAAAGTATGTGAAACTTGAAATGGAGAAGTATGAAGTTGTGGCACTCATGTTGGAAAGGCTGGATGAAAGCTGGGGCACAGAACACAAAAGTACAAATAATGAGGTAATAGGAAGCGAGCTTGAAATATAGGGATAATCAAAAGGCAACAGCCCATCTGCAAAGAAGTCTCACTTTAGGAGTCCTAAGTCAAGAGAAGGCAGGTAAAACCCACATAGACGTTTGCAATGAATTAAACCAGGCAGAGAAGCACGTGCAACTATAGTCGCAGACGGGACGAACATGGCAGGGCATCTCTTTCCGACGCCCCACCTCCAGCATGTGCTCGTTGTCTTCAGAAGTGCTTTGGCTGCATATGTTGAGTGGCCATCACTTATCTGGAACACACAAACACTGTCCAATGTTATGGGAGAGCTATCCTGGTGATGGCCAAGAACTGCTCCACAAGGTAGCGCTCAATGGAAGTCTGAGCAGGAGAGTCCGCTCGCTGACCGTTAACGCTACGGCAATTTCGCCGGCTGATGAATCTATACTTACCTCCACCTTTTCGCGTGAAGATGCATAGGGGACTATTGAAACAGTCTGCGATTCAACGATTCAGTAAGCAAGCACCCAATGCTTCCACTGAATGAGGCGAAAAACATAGACTGCCTTGCAGGCAAACTCGCTACATTGATCTCCTGTCCAGCAGCGTTTCCGCCAAGTTTGGTGAGCATGGGCGTACCAACCGGGGGGGGCACTTGCCCCAGTTCTTAGAGTGGGGGGGGGGGGGCAAGGCATGTGTTTTGCCTCCACTGAAACAGCCGCCACTGGGAAGGGCAAACACTGGCCGGCGGCACCCAAAGGATACCAAGGGCATAAGCCCCGGGGGGGGGGGGGGGGGGGGTCTGGTTTGCCCCCTCCCACTCAAAAACAAGTTGGTATGCCACTGTTGGTGAGCACCGTACACTCAACTCTTGAGATGCCCAAGCATTATCAAAGTTGGGATGCTCACGCTGGAGGCGGGACAACTGAAACTCATTCCTGCCATTCTAACCCTGTCAGTGGCTATGAGAAGTCAAAGATCCCATAGGGAGAAAACCAGCAAAGCACCACTTGACTGCAGGGTATTTGAGGTACCCAGTTCAGCAATTGTTTTTAAAGCATGAAACAGTTCAGTATTGCCTATCAACATCAGAGCTGGAGATCCAGAGATATTCCCTCAAGAGATGTATACCCGATACTTCCCTAGTGCAGTTATCGACGTCTACTGTAAACGACTTAATTTTCGCAAATCGGGCCAAAGCTGAAAATTTGAAATTATTCGCGGGTTCTAATTTTCGCGAATCGAGTGTAGCTTCCGTAGTGTTCACATATTGCCCGAATTGTTTGCGGGACATACTTTTCGCGAATTGTAGGCGATTCGCGAAACTCGCGAAAATTAGGTCCCCGCGAAAATTTAGTCGTTTACAGTATTCAACATACCTAAGAAATACCCAAACACTTCTAGGGGAGTATCAGAGCCAAAGGGAGGGAACGAGTGCAGAGTGAAGGATAACCAGGAGACTGCAGCAACCTCTGCGAAGTGAGGTGGTATGTTGAATGGAGCAACAAGCAGGTACTGCCAGTGACCAAGAGATGACAGTTTATTTGGAGGAGTCACAAAACAGTCAAGTTTACCATGGTTGACATTATTTACAAAAATGTAAATGGCACAATCACAACTGCACTGAAACACACACTTACAAAGGGAGGGCTTGCCATGAGGTTGACTTGCAAACGTGCCTGCAATTACGAAGGAACCCAAATGCAAGGTTGGCATTTTTGCTTGTTAGGATGACACGGGTGTCAATGGTGCCAGGTGACTCCACAACATGGTCGGTCAAATAAATAGGAGTAGTCCGCCCACTAGGAATGCCATGACTAGCGTTGCACAAACAATTCACCAAACGAGGGTCCCTGAAAGGTTTGGGCTCCGAGCGGGTGCAACAATTATGCCTGGAATACTGCCACATGGTCTGCATAGTCGGGGGAGTGCTCAGCTTGTGTCCGCCTCCCTGGGAGGCGCCACGGCCCGGGCCCGGGGCTTCCTGCGGAAGGGGAAGCAGCCCCGCCGGTCCTCCGACGGAGGCAGCTCCCAGCACAGGTCCGGGGGCCGGCTCTGGCTCGGCCCAAACACGTTCAGCTCCTTGAAGCACTCCGTCTCGATCATCTGCGAGCAAGGGGCATGAAGAGACCGCCATGCCTGCGCCCCGGGGGCCCACCTCGGTCTGCCAGGGGATGGACACAGAGCCCATGTTGAACTGGCTGTAGAAGGAGTCGTCGCTGGCATCCAGGTTCACTCCCTTGACCGTCGAGAACTGCTCGATGTCCAGCACGTCCTTGGCGTACACAGCGTGGGGCTGCAAGGGGACCCGCCTGTCAGAGCCCCGCCCCTGGCTGCCCCACACACCTCGACTCACGTCCGGCACGAAGGGCGGCTCCAGCATGCCGGCCTCGAGCCGCTTCCAGTTGAGACTCTTGAAGAAGGGGTGGGTCTTGACCTGGCCGGCCCCTGCCCGGCCCTCCTGGCAGCCCAGCCGGGTGCTGGGGCTCTTGGCCAGCAGCTGCTGGCAGCAGTCCTTGGCCTCCTCGCTGAACTTGGCTGAGTATTTCTCGCGCTCCTCCTTGACCCGCCGCTCCACCTCCTCCCGCTTCACCTTCTCCTTGCGAGCCCGGAATGGGGCCTGGCCCTCCAGCATCTCGTAGAGCAGGCAGCCCAGGCTGAACCAGTCCGGGCTGAAGGTGTAGCGCTCATTGTCGATCACCTCGGGTGCCATGTAGCCCACTGTGCCGACACGGCCCCGCACCCCGTCCTGTTCGTCGGGCACCTCAACGGCCAGGCCCAGGTCTGAGATGCGCACGTGGCCGTGGTCATCTAGCAGGATGTTCTCGGGCTTCAGGTCCCGGTAGACGATGCCCTTGGCATGCAGGTGCTCCAGGCCCTGCGTCACCTCCGCTGCATAGAAGCGGGCCCGCTGCGGCTCGAACCCAGGCTCCCCACCCATCGAGTACATGTGGAACTTGAGGTCGCCGCCATTCATGATGGTCAGCACCAGGCACAGGGCGTCCTTCGTCTCGTAGGCATACGCTAGGCTCACCTGCAAAGGGACCCCATCAGCCCGGCTGGGGCCTGCCCGGCTGGGGCTCACTCACCACAAAGCGCGAGTTGACCTTTTGCAGGATCTGCTTCTCTATCAGCACCATCGTTTCTCCCCGGCGCTTCTTGATGCGCTTCTTCTCCAGCTTCTTACAGGCGTACATCTTGCCCGTCGCACGCACCTGACAGGCACAAACCTCCCCAAAGCCACCTTTGCCTAGCACGCGGTACATGCGGAACGTCTTGGCCGTCACGGGCTGGCTCTCCAGCCACTTCCACTGCAGGTACCGGTCAAAGTACAAGCTGCCCTCAAACTCGTGGAAGGGACCGCCCGTGAGGAAGTCCTTGACAACCCTGCAAAAAGGGAGCTGTCGGGCATGGCCCAGCAAGCGCCACTACCCGCTCCTACTTGGCACACTCGGCAAACAGGTCCTTGGAGGCCTCCGCCAGGCCCTGCTTGCATCTCTCCAAAAGTTCTTCATTGACCACGTCCACAAATTCAGTCGACTGCACAGATTGAGCAGCGGGTGAGCAACAGTCAACAAGCCGTGCATGTTGCTCACCTGTTCACTGAGATACTTGTTGAAGACATCCTGTGCTGCCAAAGCACGGTCCTCATCCAGTTGCAATTCATACACATCCTGCAAGTAGCGGGCACGGATTAGGAATGAGCATTGCCATTTAAACCCACCATTGTCTCCCTAAAGTTGGCTAGTTTATGATGCGATTCAAGCTTCAACAGCCCGTAGAACTGTGGCACCAGCACCAGAACCAAAACCGAGGGAACTATGTGCAAGACCACGGCACATCATAACTGAAGAACAGACATTATGCTATGGAATCCAAAGTGAGGCAAATACAACTGCTGGTGGCTTTTTAAGTTACTGGGTATATGTGCATTGCACATCTGCCAATTAGACCTGATGGGAGATTCAAGAGATCTCGACAGTCTAAGCCAAGAATCTGATATATTTGGGGATTGTACAAGAACAGACCATACATACACTAATTATTACATTGTTACACATTCAAAAGATTTCAGACCAACAGCCAAGGAAGAGTCCACGGCACTGAAAACTTCACAAAATTTTGATAGCAAATCAACGTACCACAGCATCGAGAAAGCCATTGCACTTGCAGTAGTGGGGCTTTGTCTGGCAGTATTGCCGGAACAGGAGCCGACCAATGGGCTGCTGCTCCACTATATACCCGTATGAGATGTCTGCAAAAATAACACATACTGGGTTGTAGTTGCCCTTTTTGGTTTGGCAACAAATTCAGTGGCATCACTTATCGAGTAGCTCTGGCACACTTCCAGTCGGTGTACAATTTTCAATTTTTTGCACACCATTCGTTCACCACAAGATAGTGCATAGATTTGATTTGGCAAATTCTGCAAAACTCGCCATCTAGTTAGGACCAAGTGTCCAAGGGCTATTTCCACACTGGTGCCACCAACTTTCAACTTGCCCGAGAAAAAGTGAATCGTGCTGAAATCAATGACAAAAGTGAAGAACACTCTTCCAACTTACTAAGATTGGCAGAATCACACAACTACAAATTGCACGAAGCCCCTTTCTTACAGAGAAATTTATGGGGTTGCATATGACAGAAAAGTACTCAACCTTTGTTCTACTGGCCTCCATGGAATCACCAATATCAGAATTATTTTGCTCCATAATGAGCAGATTATACAAAAAAAAATCACATTTAAAACAGCATTACAATTTCCCCCGGGGTGGCGGCACCCCCAGAAGCCGTCACGTCGTCTGCTGGTAGTGCATGCATGTTGCAGCCCAGGATGCCGAAGCTTGCCACTTATAGCAAAGCACACACCACATCAACTAGTGCTCTTGAGATAGTACTGGCCAGTTAGGCCAGGGTCATGGCCCTTTCATTTTTTTTTTGTTTGCAATTTGCAATATTTCCAGACATACAATTTGAGATTGGATTCACCAGACCAAAATACATTCAAATTCATCCAAAAATCTGTTATTTCGAGGACATTGAAATTGCAAAATCAGTTCCAAATTACAGAACTGCTAAGTTCAGCACTTTAACCTCTTGGATGAAAAATCAATGCATTAATTCTAAACACAGCATTCAATCAATGCATTTCAGGCCACATCTGAAATTTCAAAAGAAACTCAATAGCCGTGCATGAAAGATAATGTTCTTGACACCATTCCACAAAAGGGTTCCTGTAGCTGTCATTTCGGATGTTGGTGCTTCTTTCGGTTAACAAGGCAAAGGAAACAGCCCCTCGTGACGCTCGACCGTTATATTTGTGCCATGGGCTGTTACTTTTCATAAACAATGGAGTGGTTTATACTATGTGAATTAATGATATGCAACATAAATCAATGCAAACAATATGACTCTTGCAAGGAAGTTCACCTACAACACAATTATGAGAAACTCCAGAATAGTTGACAATAAAATATGTATTTACTTTGTAGAAACTGGCAGAAATATTGTAAATGTTTCCCAACAAGTGGAAATGAAAAAGAGTGAAGATCATAAGGAAGTTATTGAACAATATGATGGAAGAATTCATGCAAGCCAAGATTTTGCTGAATTCTACAAAGAACCTAGGAATAAAAACCTTTCAGTTTTAAGCTCCAAAGCACAGAATTACAGATTCGAAAACATAATGGAAATTCTGTGATGAGGAAGTGTTTGTCAGAGAAGTAAACAATGCATTAGCTCTTTTCTCAAATCCTTTTATAACATAATTAATATAGACATTCTTAATATGAATACCCCACTATATTGACACCATTTTTAGGGATGAACTGGGTAAATACATAAATTCTTGTCTCCTTATAGAAAACTCATATTATGAACAATTTTTGGGGGAATGTAGGAGTCCTTATTGATAAAACATGACTGTAGTTATACAAGGTGGAAATTCCCTGGACTAAATCACTCGACCTAAACAAACTTGATTGTAATCTTGACAGAGGGACACAACGATGTTGCAAGGTTGCAAACAAAGGTTAGAGATACTTTACATAAACAATTTGCAAATGATCTGCATCCTATATTTATCGGTGGAAAAGTTACAAACTTCCCTTTTCCAAGTTAAATAATCAGATTGAATCAATAGTCTACATTCAAACTTCAAAGACAAATTTTTAAAAACAAAAAATAAAATGAAATATATACATTACCCCCTTAGGGTAGGCAAAGACCTTCCCATTGAGCAAAAGCTGCCGAATAGAAATGCTCAAAAATATATTAATTTTCTGGGAAGAATTGGCAGTTGAGTTTTGGTGGAGATGTGTTTTATGACTGCTTTGTTTACAGTGCCCTTCAAAATATGAACTTGTAAGTTACAAACCTGAGATGTAAGGTCAAGTTCGTCCCCTACAACTGCCAACATTCTCGCACGACATAAAATATGAGGTATCAAGATAAATTAACCTTCTTGCAGGTCTGGTAGTCAATGACATCTGGCATTCAACCTCACTGAAACAAAAAATAATGTTTGTGCAATAAAATGAAAATGAATACAAAATATCAGATGTTTTGACATTTTTGTCGTTACGTTTAAAGCCACTGACTGAGCCCTCCTTCTTTTTTATAATGTTGAGAAATGTTATGTGTGTACCATTTACGCGACATTCCTTGGGAACGAAAGCGTACAACAATTGAAGTAGCTGGTGAGACTGAGATGCTGTTTCTGCCATTTACTCAAAGGTGTGTGCAACTGACTGGTTTTGGGCAGAAGTGAGCAATACCAGTCAGTTGCACACACTACATATCACACCGAAACGATTGCCCGTGAACTGGCACTTAGCAGACAATATCTGCTAATGAGAATCACACTAGAATGGACGACTATATTTTTCATCCTAAATGTCAGATTCTGACAAGCGCTCCAAGAGCAGCCATCAGATCCAGCGCCTTCATGTCATTTGTCCCAGCAAGTCTACGGCGAGGCTGGCGTGATTATGAGCTTGGACACTTGGTGGCGTCAACGCATTAAAACCTAGCCGTTCAAGATGCCCAAAGGCTGGTTAGGCAACCTGAGCACTGAGCGGGGGTGAAGGGACTCACCTGCGCCCAAACACTACACCAACTTCTTCCTCCTCTTGGTGTCACCCCCTCTCACTTTCTATTCCCCAGCTGTAGGAACTGAATAGGTGCGTGAGAGAAGGGAAATCCGGTTCGGCCAAGTTTGAGAGGCTACGCGTGCTCGGAGCATGGCGCCATAGTTTCGCGGAGCGGCGCTGCTTTTAGGTGACAGTTGATGTAACAACATCACAAGTAGCTTTGTGAACATCCACCAGGTGCAATTTGGTAATCACTTCATTTGTTTGAAACAAAGTTTTGGTGTCTTTTCGATCAAAAAGTAGGCGTCGTCTGGGCACAAGGTATTAAGGAAGGGGACTCAATGTTGACCTCTAAGTCTGCCTCATAGACATAGTCCAGGAGCTTGCTTGTCAGGAGGGTCACAAAGGTCGGGGAACCGCCAGTCTTCAGTATGGTCAAGCTGTTCTTGTGGTGTTTCTTTCACAGATAACTTTAAAGTAGAGGAGCACCTATTCGCAGCAAACAAGTAAAAGAAGCAAACAGCAGTCGTGGTGCGTTTGTTTCTTCTTCCTCATTGTCTCTCAAGTGGCGTACAGCAAGCAGTGCAAGAATACAGGCCCAGCGAGTCAACACGAGCAGCGGAGTGAGACACATAAACATGTACCGCAGGAAAAAATACAAGTAGGTCGCTGTCACCTGCCTCGCTTCGATGCTCCTACTGGCTCACATGAGGGCGCATAGCTTTAGGCATTCGCCACGTTAACATTAAAACTCGCTACTAGCTCGGCTGTGGCTCGAGACCTCTGGTGAAGGTAACACATGTCAGCTTCGGCGACTTTGAGGCTTCAATCATAAGCAAATAAAATTGTGGCCTCACATATGACTTTAAGCACTAACAGACACTGTCGACCTTGTTTCGAAGTCAGTCCAACGGAGCTAATACAAAAGAATGTCTGGCCGGTGTGGCCCGAGCTTGGTGGGTGCATTTCAACATTTTTAGTGCAAATGCAAAGCAATTCTGGAGGTGAGAAAAGTCTGCATGTTGTTGGTGCCGAATGAATACAAATATGGAAGTTTGGCTTTATGACTAAGTGCTCACATTTTTTATGGCATGTGACATTTTATGCTTCGAAACATTTAAACTATACTTCTTAGACTAACAATAGCGAAATAAAGGAAGACACCCCTAGAAAGATGGTTTACAAGAGCTGTTGCACACCGAGAAGTGGAGGTTTTTTTTCTTGTCATGAAAGACGGTGTCCCTTTAGTTTTACATTGTGTGTGCAATCCCTCGTGGCCCCGAGGGTATTTGAAATAAAAAAAGAAAGACATTTAAAATAAGTAGTATGTTCCAAAAAAAAAAAAAGAAAACTATTGAAAATAATGTTTGGTCAGTAGTTGTGAACACATTCTCAAATTACTGTAACTGTGAGTCGCCCCAATTCATTTCACCTCGCCGACTCATTGTGTGATATAGGGCTGCGTGGTACCATTTATTAGAAAACAAATATCAAGTCTTCAGTAAAACAAATTCGTGAGAGGGAAAATAGTCTAAAGATAGAATAACGTGATTCTTGATACCAAGCAGCATTATAACATTGTTTTCAGCATTCTTTTCCAACGGGAAAACATTGATTATGAGGAACGCTCAACTGGTAGCCGAAATATAAAACAAACGGCAAAATACCGAAACGGAACAGATTTGATAAATATACGGTCACCAAAACATTATTTTCGCTACGAGTTCCTGAAATGAATGTATAGTTCAATTACATTTGATTCTGAAATCTGACAAAAGCTGGACTTCTCAATCATCAACTATCATGCACACAGGGAATTGAATTGGACTCTTCCAGAGAATGACAGACCTCTTGCATTTACTATATTGCAGCTTCAAGCCTGTGCTTGCAGTTGCCTGAGAAGGCCCAAGGGCTTGAGCAAACACAGATGTCGGCTCACCATGCTTTTGTCGCCACACAATGCTGAATTTCGCTTTCCCACAAATGTTGTTTTCAAAGAAAGCAGCATCAAAATGGATAAAAATTGACCTTTCCTCTAGACATGCCATGGACAAAGAGCACCAACTCTTTTTCCGACTGCCGTCTTTGCGTTCTCTTGCTCAACCATGGCCAGAGAAGTGCCCCAAAAGTGTCCTTACACTTTCGGTGCATCATTGTGGAGGACACAAGCTATGTGAGCATAACAGTGAATTGGATGCATACTTGTAGCTTTTTCAGTTGTTGGTGAGAAATTGTCACGAGATAAATAAGGGAAAAATATCAAAACATATGAACATTGACTAAATTATGGTGTCTGAATAAAATGGTCACATTGCAACAGTAACGTAACTAGGGGGGGCAGGGGGCACAAGTGCCCCGGGCGCCACTTGGGAGGGGGCGCCGAGCCGAGTAATAATAATAATAATAATATAATGATGATGATGTCATTATCACTATCATCATGAGGGGCGCGAAATTTCATTTGCCATGGGCGCAGTCATATCTAGTCACGCCACTGCATTGCAATATAGGGTACAAGGGATGTAGATTAAATTGAAGAATGTAAACTGAACATTATTAAAACCATTATTTCGAGAAACCCACAACTTGAAGGTAGAAGCTATTGCATGTTTTGAAATAAAATTTTACATGCAAGAGACAATCTACAATTCACTGTGTAGAGCTGGGGATTATTAACATGCATGCCAGACTTCATTAAAGGGGGGTGTGCAATGATTTCCGGACTTCGGTCAAAGGTTTGTGGAAGTTGCCCTCTGACCCTTCTGAAGTAAAGAACAGAAAACAGATTTTGCCTGCCTGTCCTAGTTGTTGTGTAAAAAAAAAGATAAATATTGACATTTCTGGCACCCCTAAACTCACTCCCAGTCTTCAGGGTCACACCTGGTCCCCCTCCCGCACTGTTTATGAAGAAAACCCGAGGGTTCGCTTTTCCACGGAGCACGCGGATTGCCAATCACCGCGATCAAGAGCACGATTCCAGCTGTTTACAGGACAGAGATAACGTCTTTGTGCGAAGATACCATCTGTAAAGATTGAATTTGTATGGACAATCATGTTCTCGATCTGGTTATTCGCTATATTATTTATGCGCAACGCAATGATTTGCTGTAGACACAAGGGCCTTGTTCATAAATAGTGCGGCTATTACTAGAGTAAATGCGGTAACTCGGGGTGCCGTGTAGCTTCCCGTGTGCTCCCTCGGAGGACGCTTCATCTCCCTCTCTCTGCTGACATTAGCGGGCGTTATGCTGCAGCTTAGAGTTGACCGAGGTCACATTATCTTTTCGCCCTAGTTCCTTCGGCTGCCACTTGCGGCTGCAGGTGGAGGAAACAGCTCGACTTTTGCTTTGCGATTATGCAGCGGAATCTCAACATTTTTGAATGAAGATGTTTTCTCTATCCTCTGAGACACGATAAACAACGTAAAAATGACGAGATGCAAATTCTTTTAATCTTAAAATCGCTGCACCCCCCCTTTAATAGAGTTGGCATGCCTAACAAGCTATGATGTTCAATGAAAGACCAGAATTCCTAATGCAGAGAAGATTTCCCAAAGCTCAAGAAAAACATGCAAATATGGCTATCCTGTGTGAAATTAGAGAGGGTTCCGTGTTTTCGCAGTGATAGAAGTGGCATTTGACCCTTTGGAGCAGGTTCTGTAGCAGGCAAAACAGTGGTTTGGAGCAGCCACTGACACTTTTAAAGTAGATGCCAAAATCTGCTACCACATCACTTGAAAAAAAAATGTATTGCATCATTAAATGAGTTTACCTTCATTATTGACTGAGGGCTTCTCTCTGATATTGGAGCACATTACTTATAACCCTTTATAGTAAGAGTAGAAAAGGGCGCAAAGGAACACAAGCTTGACGAAAACAACCTAAGACTGCGGGTACAAACAAAATATGTACACTAAAGTTTATTTTAGCGTACCACAGAATACTGTGTGTCCGCCCATCCACATTAAGCGCCCACCCCCAAAATTTGAATAATCTGAAAAAAATATGCAGAGTACATATATATGAAAAATTTATAACCTCACATGCACCCATTCCCTATTTTTTTGCGATGATCTTCAAATGTTGAGTGGGCGCTTGCTCGGTATTTTACGGTGTGTCATTTATTTTCTTCCTTTTGGTGTAGTCGTTTTTACCTGCAGTCTCAGGGTTTTTGTCATGCTTAAATTCACCAGCTCGTTTGCCTCCTTACATCCAGTTTATTAAGACAGAGCTTTATTTTTAGACATAAGGACCTGGCCAAAGTAGGTTCCATGTACAATGAATTTTTGAAAGAATGGCTGAAAAATTAATCACAGACCAACACTTCAGTTGGGATAACGCCTCACTCCTTTCTCCCTTTTACACTGGATGGTTTATTTAGCCCGCAAATATAACTTCTGCAAAATTCCATCAAAAACAAGCATATCCGCTATTTCTTGGCACAGCCTTTCAATATTAGAGGTCAACTTACAATCAAAACCAAGAAAGGTAGACCTGGAATAGTACTCGGCATAACTCGCAAGCCTATCGCGCTAACCAAGGCACTTCCCCATGTTAGCTGCTGCTCCTCGCACTCTGGTCTAAAGTGGTGAAGCTCAACGTCCGTGCTCCGAGGAGAGGCGGTGAAGGTTGATGCGAGTGGAGCGGCGCAAGTGCCACGGTACTCTGTGGCTACGGCACGGAGGCATGTGGAAGACAGGCTAATCCAATGATCTCTTCAGGAGCAGTGGCATAGCCAGGGAAACTTGGCCACCCCTTGAAATCCAGATGACCCTATATGCATTTTGACCCCACTCCCCCCCTCTGCAGCCCAATTCATAAGCATCCCAGCCACCCCCCCCCCCCCCCCCCCCCTTCCCAAACAATACTGGCTACACCACTGATTAGGAGTACAAGACTGGTTCTGTCTTATCACAGTATCAGCCATCCTACTATTTTGCAAAGTTTTCTCGCGCATTGTAGCTCTCGACAGCGCCTGGAAAAATAGACGATGTTGGCGATCAACTGGGCAGCGCATCATCCGGTCTGCGGGATTGACGAGAAATCTGCGTTTCACATTCAATCAAAGCACATTCGATGCTACAAGCCAGTGGAACCAATCAATCAGTGTCAAATCACATCACGACATCATGGCATTCATTTTTCTATACATGTTGTATCATCAGCTAGACCAATCAAGTGCAGCAAATGTCCTGTGACTTGCACTTTTAGTATGTGTGTTTGGGGTTGTACTCATGCGAACCTTCTACTTAAGATGAGACAAATTATACGGTCAGTAGAGACTGTATGTACTACCATTTCCTTTCTGCCTACTTTTTTGAATATAAGGGTCGACCCATAATTAAATATCTTTTTTTTTTTTCTTTGTTGAAGCGTACTTGGTGCACATTTGGCGGAATTCTTAACCAAAAAGCCATTTTGGAGTAAGATGTAGCATACTTTCTAACGAGGAGCAATTTAAAGCAAATGGCACACCACTTCCATCACTGTTTTCAGTATATACAGATAAACACCGAAATTGAACCCCCGAGGCGGTTTTCTCTGAACCGGTGAAAACCAAAAAAACCCAAAATTTGAACTGTTCATGAAGAAAAAACAAAACAAAAAAATGTCAGTTTTATAAGAAACAATCTTCTACCCTACATTTTTTTTTTTTTTTTTCTCGTTGACTCGGAACACAGCTACACATAATTGTCGTGGGATTGCTTCTTTCTAATGAAACCACATTCCTAGCCCCGTTCCCTTCTCTCTTATCTTTACCAGCATTCCTGGAGAAAATATTATAATTTATAACTTATAATATTTTCTCCAGTAATTATACAATCGCTTTAGAACACAAGCCTGATAAACACCGATTCCTTTCCGGCATTGAAATTAAGACATCAAAAAACGCCGATTCAAAGGGAACAAATAAACACCGATAAATAATCCCCGAATGTGAAGAAAAATAACGGAACCCTAATTATAAGCAATAAGCATGTCTCAATTTGCAAGCAAAGCCAGTTTTCAGAACCAGGTAAAATTCACATCCTGTACTTGACACAAAACTCATGGCATATTCCAGATGCCCACATAATTAAATATCAGACATACTCTTAGTAAGACTCAATGCTTTGGGAAAACTAGTTGCAATGAATGTGGTACTGCCGTGTTACCGAAAAGAACCGAAGAGCATGACAGGAAGTGTGGCAAGCAAAAAAACATACTGATCGCTTTTGTATCAAGCTGCAAAACTGCAGAATGCATGCCAAGATGTATCCAGTTTGATAGTTGGCCATATTGATGGCTATTCTCCAAATAAACATTTTTGATTTACCTTACATCATGACACTTTTGACTGCACGGTTCCAGAAACCATAGTGGCAATTTGTCCGAAATCATTTCAACTTCGTTGAGCACTGTAAATGTGCAGTTTACTTCAATACATTAAGAAGAGGAACATTCCACTTGAAATAAACACTGATGTAAGCAGACCCTTCGTGGCCTTTCTATGTACATGACAACCTCATGGCAGTAACGCCTCTTCCACAGTTCACCGCACCACCCACAGAGTCTCTCAGGAAGTATCCCACCCGGCATAATCCAAGTTTCAATCCCACCCTGGTTGACCAGAGAGCTACGCTCAGGTATTACAAGCCACTTAAAACAAAAACTGAGAGACAAAGCTACAAAGAGGTTTGCATGCCCTTTACCAGACAAAAGCTAGTGTTTGAAAATATAAAAACAATATGTTTACTGAGCACAGTGCTACAACAAATGTGCCACCCACACATTACAAGAAAATTGTCAGATTACTTGCCTAATGCCTTTTTTAATTTAGGTAAACATTTGTTCACTACAAACCAAGGGAAGGAAGCTGTGTCATGCTCATGCTGATGTCATATTACTGCTGCTAAGTGGGCATTCACCAGCCTCCAAAAAAGGGCACTATCAGCACTGGAATGCACCGGTAACTCCTAAAAGCCAGTTGAATGCAATCTGACGTTTTTACAAAATTCAAACTCCGACAAAAGCAACAACAAAGTGCACAAATGTCACAGGAGAGAACAAGAATGGAGACAAGGTGACATATTGCATAAGGAAATGCAGCTTCACAATTGTGCAACTAACCTCAAAAATGTTTTGTTCAAAACCCAGGGATTGCAAAATAGGCACCTGTTTCTGCTCACAATACACCTGCCTGGACTATCAAAAGAAACCAGGCAACAAGAGCAACCAGAGCACGGAATGGAGACAACCCTTGACAATGGCATGAGCAGGACTTCACTTTGTCTTTCAAGAGTTGTGTACAGTGTAGTGAGAGGCAAGTGGCTTTAGACGGTACTCCCGTCGCACAAGTTCTCATGGAAACAAAGCATTGAGCAGTGCTGCACACAATCTGTGAAACAAAGTTCATACACGCAGTGCAAGTTGAAAAAGAAATTATTAGCCCAAACTTGTTCAATTGTATTAAGCACACAAGGTTTGTGTTGCTACCTTCTTTTTCTTTCATTTGGTCTACAACTTCCTGCTTTTACCAAAAGGAAAAAAAAACAAAACAACAGAGAGACATATGTCAAATACTACTATGATCGATTGGTGGCAAGAAAAAGGCATAGGGATAAAATAGGCCCACAAACTTAAACAGAATGCTGGCATGAATTTTAATATTTTACCCCTAGTAATGATGCCTCTCGGGAAAGCGCAAGCAAAAAGGACCAAGGAATGAGGTTAGAATGTTCCTTGCGTTATATTCCAATAAAAGAACCCTTTTCCTTCAGCATGTGATTAGTATGTAGTGGAGATCTCCCAGCTTTGGCTGAGCATCTTCATTCAATGTCTACTACCAACGATAATGAGTCGGAAACCAAAGCACTTCCATATTTGATGAGCATGTACTGCTCTACCATGGCCCAATGAGCACAGGTTATTTTGGGAACTGCATTCACCAGATCCCACAAACCCAAATGGAACCCAGGTAAGTCATGGCATGAACAAGAGCCTCACCAACTTTGTCCCTGAGGTATATGCACTGTGAAATGTGGGGGAACTGCAGGATCTTCTTCCATTTCTTGCTCTTTCCTTTGTTTGAGTCTGCTCCGCCTGTGGGGTTAGAACACGCATCAGTTCTTCACGGGTCGGTAGTCGGGATCACTTTTGGGATACACAAGCCGCTCCAAAACCTCCCAACCGCGCGGAAAATGCAATCAGGTGCAAGCAAAAATACTACCACGGTCCAGGGACAGTTTAGAAGCAGTCTCGCTGAGACTCTGTGAAGGAAAGCATTGTCAAAGCTGACGCACGAGCGGAGTGGCACATCAAGTTTCAAGCGCTCGTGCGCCCCAGGCTCGGCAGGCTTTCTTTCAGACAGTCTTAGTTGAGACGCTGTTTCTAGCAAGCAGGCCCAGGCTTATCTCGAGACTCGAATGGTCTCTACCAGCCACAAAACACATGTCCGTGGCTCCCGCCAAGCACGTTCTTCGATGCATAGTTCACCCCGATCACATTCAGCGGGTCAATTTCGGGGATCACCAGGCTTCTCAACCGCTATCATTGGTTGAATATTCGGTACTTTGCACGGATTTTCGGATCTTGGCGATTGAAGAAAGCGCCTCCCGAGTAATGTATCCGCTGTGTTCGCGCAAGACTCGCCGTGCATCGGCGCAACATTTTTTTGGTTGTTTTTTCGCACCAGCATCGGCGAGAGCAATTGAAGCGCGCTCGGTTTAGGAATGAATCGCGTGCGCGGTCCTGCCGACGTCTGGCTGCCGCGCGTTCACGGTAGCACGAGCTAACCCGATCCTAAAGGCATGTATGTACTGCAGCCTCGGGCAAACCGGGTGACCAAAAGATGGGCTTCGGGTACGGCCTTTGTTTCGGACCAGAGAGGCCATCACGAGTGCTCGATCACGCGGCAAAACCTTTGCTTTCGCGGAGGGGTCCGGTCGGCAAGGCACCAGCGAGAAACCGGCGAGGCAGGCGGTTCGCCGGGCAACGCGCTTCCGCGCCGAAAAGAACCGGCGTAGTGAAGGGACGCCGTGGCGCACGCAACTTGTCCGCAATGAAGACGAAAGCACCAACCTTCCCTGGCCTTGAGGTAAACCGTGTTGGCGACAATATTCTCCAGTTCCATCAGTTCCAGCTTGAACGCAGTTTGGTCCAAAGGCGGGTTCTTTTACCGAACCCACCCCGTTTTTTCCTTCAGCCCTTGGTCGATGAGCAATTGTCGACGATCTCGTACAATAAACACATGCCCAAAAGTTTGTCAATTTGCCTTTCACCTCCTCGAAAACAACTCAAATGTTCCGTTAAATTTCATCTTACGGCTGTAGTTGCCTCCACTCCCTACCAAACCATCCTAGACGAGGCCGAAATATAAATATCTACGAATAAATACCAGATATAAATAAAACAATAAAACAGCAGTCCCCCGATCAGCCTTGGGTGGGGTAAAATGGCGGCTAGGAGAGATGCGCCGGGCAGAAAGGCTGGCCATTGGTCAAAATTTTGCGCATTGTTTATTTGCTTTGGAATATAACCGAGGACAATAGAGAATTTTAGTGTGTCGTTTTTGGTGCGCACGTTTCTCAAATCATGAAAGGTGCAACTGCTCCATTCCGTGAAACTATATATGAAATTTAACGTGTTTTAGTCAATCGTAAAACGCAAAAATGGCGCAACAAGCGCATCCGTGTAAACAATGATGATGATGGTTGAATGAATGAATAAATAAATGAAACTATAACCTTTTAATCAGGCGGCGACTTGCATCATCTACCCAAAGCTCTTTTTAAAAAAAGGAAAAGGGAGTTTTGATAATTTTTCCCCAAACACTTTAATTCATTTTTAATCGTAGACATACAATAAAACCGAAACTAACTTGCCGATTTACAGGTCCGCCATCTTGCTTTGACGCCAGCACATGGACAGCTTGAACGCGGCTTGTACGTACTACCTGTTTCGCCCACTGGTTTCTCACAGCGTCAGAAGCAGTAACAAGGCCGTCACACATGATGTACTGCGATTCAACAATTGTCTGAGTCAAGCAATAACCAGCAAATGTTTCAAGGTACGAGATTTCAGACAATTCGCCGTTCGCATTTGATCCGCCAGCATCGCCACCGAGGAGACCACCCGACGGTCCCGACCACTGTAACCCGACCACCCGTGGTGGCTGCATTCGAGATCCGCCGATATGTGGACCCAGATGTTGCTTCAGAAGCAGAATGGCTCTGAGAATGGCATGAAACGTATTGTTCGCTAGCACAGTGCGAACGGTTTTCCAGCACATCGCGAACGCTGAGAGCCAGCGTTGATGTCGTACTACTCGGACCCACTTTCGTCGCAGAGAATTCTCAGTCGGAAACCGTTGAGATATCACTCTGCTGCATTTCTTCGGGGTGTTATTGCACCCCAAATCACATCAACAATTTCCCCCACCCTCGATCGCATGCTGCAAATAGCCCAAACCAAACACAATCTACAAAACCACAGGAGTGAGCGTCTGCTCTCGGATACATCTGACCCATATCTGACGTCATGAGTAGGGATGCCGCGAACTTTTTTCGAACCAAAGGTTCGATGATCGAATGTAGCGGTTCGAGAGAATCGAAAGATTTCGAACTTTTCATATTGAGAAATTCGACGGAAGTCGAATTTTCGAACTTGTTAAACTAAGAAGTTCGACGGTTTTCGAATTTCGAACTTATTACGCTGCAAACTTCGATGCTTGTCGAACTTTCGAACTTGATAAACTAAAAAATTCGATTATTTTCGAACTTCTTGCACTAAAAAGTTCGAAGCGTTTTGAACTTCCTACGCTAAGAAATTCAATAATTTTCGAACTTTCGAATTTATTAATCGAAAGGAATCGAAAATTGCCGAACTTTCGATTCCTGAAAAGTCAAAAGTTCGACGAACTTCGAACTTTTAAGGTAAAAGTTCGAAGTTCGTCGAACTTCGAAAGAGCGGCGGGTGGTTAAACCAAATACGCCTCGCAAGTGGGCTCATTTTCGTCTTCTGCGCATGAGAAAGGAGGTAGCGGTGACGTCAGAACGCCGAGCCCTGATTAGTTGATCGCGACCCCCTATCTGAGCGTCGTCTGCTCCTTTGCAACGTCGTCTGCTCGCAACGTCGTCTGCGTCTGTCTTACCTTTCCTGCGACTTTCGGAAGCTCGACTTCGCCTTTCAGAGAGGGCAGACGAAATAACTCGAGCGGTACGTTGTTTTTGTCTAACAACTAGCAGACGCGCATCAAGGAGAGAAGTCAAAGGACTCACTGGCGAGGTGTCCCGAGGCGCCGAGGTTTGTTTGCTAAGAACCGAGCCCTGATTATCCGTCCCTTCTCGTTTTCTTCCTCAAGTTTAATTATCCCTACCAACCCGCTCGTTCTGTCCCTAAACCGAGAGTGAGCGTGGTTCCCTCCCAAATACGTTTTCCCTCCTTTCGTGTGCGGCCAGACTCCTCACTCTTTAACGGCGTCGGCTGCTAGTCAAAGCGATGGCTGCTTTACCTTTCCTGCGTCTGTCGGAGATTCACCGCTTTTTCACCGGCGAGAGTCACCGCTGCCTCGGAAAACAAGGAGATGACAAGAGGAAGAGATTGACCTCTTAATCTAATATTGAAACCAGCGATCAAAGTATAATACGGGAAGGGTTCACAAGGGTCGCGCGGGCATATTCCATTCAGCACGCCAGCCGGTCGTGGGCAGAGTCGGAGTGCCTGCTAGGTCTATCTGCCGAGCTCTCTTGGTCGGGCTGGGTGGAATCGTGGCCGTTGGAGCATTTCCCGGGTGTTTGTGGATCCAGCGTTCTTGTTCGTCGTGGTTTATTTCAAGTACTTTTTACTTTTTTTCGTGCTGCTTGTAGTCGGGACGCATGAGAAGAGCACGTACAAAAATAAACGTCCGTTGGTCGTCGCGACCAAGTAACTGAGCGACGCTGTCGGCCATGCTGATTTGATCGTAAGAAGTGCGTAAGACAGCTTCGGAGCTGTCGTAGGATTTCGTCGTAACCTGCGCAAAACTTACGAAAATTTCGTTTCGTGAATACGAATTTATTCTTAAGTTTTGTCTTGTGCACATTTTTGGCGTAAGATCGTTTCGTGAATCTGACCTCTGTTCTTGCCATAGAGATCATATACTAACTCTAGAGGAAAAGGTCCGCCATTTTCCCATGCATTCTGGCTGCCGCAAGCGGCGGAGCATGCAGGCAGACCCTCGGGGTCCCAAACATGGTTACCACGGCAACCGAAGCCTCGCTATCCCCGATCGCACCTCCGGAAAGGGAGTCTCATACCATTTATTCTGCGAAGTTTCGTCGACAGCATTCGATTTCACGAACTTACCGGTGGAAAGGTATTCACGTTCCTTTCGAAGCTTTCTTTTTGCATAGCGCGCAGATGTACGGCCTCGCGTCAACGCTAAACTAAACCAGATAACCGACTTCGCGGGTGGGGCGCGAGAGGGCGCGGCCGAAGAATACGAAACCGCGCAAGCACCAGATTTCCGAGATTTCGACAGAAGGGAAGTTAATGCAACGTAATGAGTATATTGGTTTTTATAAGCATTAGAATAGCTTAGAATTTAGTTTACAACGTTAAATTATCACTGTTTATATTGCTGAGAGTTTTCAGTCTTCGCGATTACCATTGCGACTGTCGTCCTTCAGCTGGCAACATTGCTTTCTTTTTCTTGTGTTCTGTCGCTCTCTTTCGCAATCTTTCACTCGGGACCCCGGGTGTCGGCGCACGGGATTTGCCACTCCTCCTCACCCACCTTTACCCCCCTGGTTCTTGCCTACAAACACCACAATTTAGACGAAGACGACGTTGCGAGCAGACGACGCTCAGATAGGGGGTCGCGATCAGCCAATCAGGGCTCGGCATTCTGACGTCACCGCTACCCCCTGCCAACGTTACTAGATTACCTCAGTTGTGGAACTCCCATGGAGGGGGTACCCCCCCCCCCCCCACTCACCTCAATCCGCCTAGAGTCGTTCGAAGCGCCATCTATATTTTCGTTTCATAACTGTGGATTCTAAAGCATGGCCTCCTAGATCCCGAAGCGCGCGCGCGAACGCTTCTCCGGCCGTCCCATTCGTGCGGAGAGGGTGTAATCGAAAAAAGAGAAGGAGGCGGCGTGTCTTCGCGGGGAGGCGCTCCCAACCCAGTCATCGACAGCATGGCGCGAGGCTGAAGAGTTCCAGAAAAAGTTTTTTTACGTCGAATTACTGCAACTTATACTTACAAATTTTTGTGTATTGTGGTAGAATGGTGAACAGCTGCTCTGGGGATGTAGATAGAAAAATTGTGATGCTCATTTAATTATTTAATTGGAGATATTCATCTGGACATGTTGCGGCTAGCGCTACAAGCGCGCCTTTTGATATATTTGATTGCAATCTGTAACACGTATAAAAAAAAAATTAGCTCCGTACATAAAAAAAAATAATTCGTATTTCCCTAAATAAAAATAATCACGCTGCAATATTTTTCTTTTTTACCTTCGCACGTTGTTTGGCGTAGCTTTTTGAGCCTCACGAGGTTTGATACTATATAGTGAAGTCCGTGTTGTCCTTCTTTTAATATTTTTAATATTCATTACGCAATTTTTGCGGGTCGTATTGCGGTGTTTGCTTCTACTAGAAGTCCCTTTAAGCCGGGGTCACACTGCTTATACATTATACACAAGACCGTCTGCAGATATCGGTCACCTCGATATCCGTGGTTCAAATGCCGCGTGCCAAGTGTCTCCTTGAACTCGTTGCCTTGCGCCATTCGAAGCTCAGATCTCGTGGTGACTCGAGTTTGGATCTGTTTGCAGACTGTCTTTTGTATGATGTACAAGCAGCGTGACCCCGGCTTTGGGGAAAAACCTATGGCGGTGAGGTACAACCACCTCTCAATGATTTCTCTATTTTTTCTTATAAACTTCGTGATAATTGTAGTTACTGATTGAAAAGGCGGGCGTTATCTTGTAAACGTCTAGTTTTTGGCACATGTAGCACAGACCACCGTTGATTACGACACCCAATAGTAAATACTGTAAGCATTTTTTTTTTTTTTTGCAGCTTGTTAAGAAAAATCACCTGATCTTCCTTTTCTGCGACCAAACACGTGCGGAAGGGACGGAAAAACAAAAATGACAGACAGAAGTAAACAAAACCACGTGTCACAGTTGGAAAGAAAGGGAAACATCGCGACGGGTTTGTACAAAAGACGGGCAAGGTTCTAAATTAGCCACTCTCGCTGCGCACAACCGTAAAAAAAAAAATAAAAAAAAAAACCCGCAATGTCGTCGTCTTTCACGGTGGTCTGCGAGAAATTGTTATGGAAAAGTACCCCTCAGGGGAACCTCTTCACCCCTATTGGGAATGCAAGCACTCGTGCGTACGGATGGTTTACGCCGGCGAGGGAACGCATTGTGTAGGCGCGTGTATGTGCGTGTTTGTGGTGAGAAGCGATTGTATGATGGCGGCGGCGCCGCCGGGTTCGAAAAGGAGCGCCGCGCCGCCAGTCCTCTGGAAGAGCATTCGCTGCACACACATGCTTCAGCATCTGTTTATCCCCCCCAACTGTGCTTCCTCTCCAAACCCCCGAACACTCTTCCGAAGAGCATGCCGCTAAAAAAAAAAAAAAAAGAAAGTAATGGCCGGTTTGGCCGGCTTTGGCCCCCCTTGAAGACTTGAATGCAGGGCCCGTACCCGGCCCGGGCCCTTCATGAATGTACACGTGAAACCCGAGCCCGGCCCGTGGCCCGCTGTCTGGCCCGTACCAGTGCAGATCTCTACCTGCCACGCTGACGGCTCGCCCCTCTGTTATGACTGGGCAGACAGCGCCTCCTCGTGGCGAGCGACGGAGTTAGCGCAATTACACACTTCTGCTGGGGAGCGAGACGAATGGAACGGCCGGAGAAGCGTTCGCGCGCGCGCTTCGGGATCTCGGAGGCCATGTCTAAAGACCACAGCTGAAGCGCCAAATGGCAATCACAACGCCGCCATTTCTCCCGCAGCGGTCACTCGAGGAACTGCACGTGACATCTATTTTTGGCTTCAATCGGGTTACAGGGGTTAGAGTTCCTGTATATAGCTACCTACGGTAGCAGAGTTGCGCATTCAGCCTCGGCGGGTGGCCGTAGCGCCGGCTTTCCTGCACGCCTTGGATGCTTTGCTCCTCACGTGACTAAATTTGGCGAATAGCGGCGCCGCGCGCGCCGCCGCGCATGGAAAACAGGAGAGGAGGAGAAGGAGGGCGAAAGCAGGAGAAGATACGCCGGGGCGCGAGCAACGACGGCGGAGCGACCGTAAAGGTGGCTTTCTTGCACGGCGCCGGATGCTTTGCTCCTCACGTGATGCATCTCGGCGAATAGCGGCGTGGCGGCGCGGGGAAAACAAATGCGCAACTCTGGCTCCCGTAGGGAGCCTATACAGGAACTCTAACAGGGGTTCCACCCCTATGTCCCTTGCGGACGCGCCACGAAATACCCCCACAGTTAAAATGCGCCTAGGTCGGGACGCGCTACCTGAAATCCCCGCTGAGGCATGGTTGTATAAAAACAATATTAATTGTGCTGCAAAACCTTGAAAACTAAAAATTTTAGAAAACATCACCCGCCCCCATTTTGTACTAATCTCCAATAAAAGTTACTACAAAAAGAGTTTTTTTCGTTGGTTTTTACGTTTCTAGTGACGTTGAAACGAACGTATCTCGATTCAGTTACCAAAGCAGCCGTCCGGCGGCGCGTCGAGCGAATCTGGGCGAGTCGTGGTGAGTGAGGGGGGGGGGGGGGGTACTGTTCGTGCATGCAGCGTCTATGAACAGTTCCGTAACTGAGTTAATCTAATAACGTTGCCCCCTGCGCAAGAAGCAGACGAACTTGCCCTCCACATAGACCAGTGTCCGCGCCAATTCCAGGGCGCCGCCATGTTTATCTACGCTCGCGCCACCACGCGGAAAGAACTGGCAGGCAGGAGGGGGGGCTGCGTTGGCGGCGTTGCTTTGGGGAGCTGGATGCGGCAGGCTGTCCGAATGCACCGACACATCGTGAAAGATGTCTTCACCAGAAGCCTCCGCGGCCCGTTCTTCAACAGGGAAAATGTCGTGAACATTCGGGAACCGATCTCGATCAAGAAAACTAGGGAAAACCTTTCTTGTCTTTGGTGTTCTCGGTGTCTGCTGACCCTTGACATCCGCTCAGATAGGGGGTCGCGATCAGCCAATCAGGGCTCGGCATTCTGACGTCACCGCTACCCCCTACGCAAGAAGCAGACGAACTTGCCCTCCGCATACCGTTGACACTAATACAGGAAACTCCGGTGTAAAGTGGGAGACGGAAGTAGAGAGCGATCGTGGCAGTATGGAGTGGACAACTCGCAACTTTCCCCGGAAATGAATCAAGTGGGTGTGACTCACAAGAGAAATTGATAGTCTATGAAATATTTCCTTTTTTTTTTTTTTTGATGGAGCATATGGAGCATAAGCTCGTGATATTGGACCTCTTGGTATTTCGATGTCAAAACGCAGTGTGTTGTATAGACCAGTCAGGATTTGTATAGACCTTTTCATCTCAGTAGTTAACCGACCGGCGGACAGAGGGCGCTGACACACTCGGCGCCATTAGGTGGCTTCAATTTCGTTGGTTTCGGTTTCAGCGCTCTCTCGGCTGTGTTGGTGTGTTATGTCATTCTCGCCTAATTTCGTCATACAAATGTGCCCGTTATAGCACACAACTAATAAAACTGGTACTGAGCCGATTCAAGAACCACGAAGTGGTTTCGAGTCATATTCGCGGACTTTTTTATGAACGCTTTACGATCTGGTCATGTTCGTCGCTAATTTCGGTCAGGTTCGGCGGTGTAACGACTGCGATGCACAAAGAGGATTCCATCGTCTACGGCCTGACCCAATGACCCTAGTTTCCAAAAAAAAAAAAAAAAAAAAAAAAAACTAACGAAAAGACCCTTGAGTAGATACTGTAAACGACTTAATTTTTGCTGGCTCAAATTTTCGCGAATCGGGCCAATGCTGAAAATTTGAAATTATTCTCGGGTTCTAATTTTCGCGAATCGAGTGTAGCTTCCGTAGCGTTCACATATTGCCCGAATTGTTCGCGGGACGTAATTTTCGCGAATTGTAGGCGATTCGCGAAATTCGCGAAAATTAGGTCCTCGCGAAAATTTAGTCGTTTACATATATAGTAAAAATGCAGGTCCATAACCTGATTAAAAACCTCCTAAATTGCGAAAAACACACGAAGTCGCAAGTTCACTGACTGATTTTCGCTGACACCAACTTTCTATGAACTTTAGAAACTCGAAATGTCTCCTATAATACGCAGATATTCTAAGAAATAAGTGATATTGTCTGGGGATGTATTCTTTAAAAAAAAAATTAAGTACTCGAGATATATTTCGTTGGTCCGCGTCCTAGGTCGGGTGGGAAATTCCTTTAGCTATTGACCTTGCTAAAGTACTTATTAACAGCATTTAACAACGTTGGCGTTAGAAAATGAACTACTTGTTTTACTGGCATTTGATTACGACGTGCTTGGCACATGAGATAAGTGAGACCCATCAATTGAAATCTGAAATTTTGTCTTTGTACAAACTTTGCCAAATAAAATTAAGGCTACGAGAGAAGTGATCCCTCATGCGTTTGGTTGAGGTCGAATGCTAGGCACGACTTTATGAACCTTCATGACAGATCTTCATGCAAACTGATGCGATTTAAAATCAACAACCCTGAACTTCGGTGATTTCCATGTAGATATGGCTTCTTTTCGGCGTCACATAATGCGAGCCTTAGGCACTCTCAAGCTGCCTGTGACAGATTATTTCACAGGGGTCTTTGTGTTTAAAATACATAAAATTTATTAATTAGATTTTGTATAAAAAATGTTAACACCCCTTAATGACTGCAGATATGTGACCGAGCATAGTGTACAGTTTCTCTAAATTCATAAATGAACGAATCAAGCAAACGTTTCTATTGCAAAAACGATTCAAGGCCGTCTAACAGATTTAGGTGTAATGTCGTGCACAAACAAATCGGCCGGTGTGGACGTTACCATTATCCCGAGCATCAGATAAAATGTGAATTAAACGCTCGTCACCTGTATATCTTATATGTCCTATATAATCAAAAACAACTATTTAAATTTGTTATGAAGGCAAGGCCGGAGGCTTTCAGGAAACACACATAGCTTAATATGCTGCGTAGTATTTTGGTCAAATGCGCGATTATACATATACATTGCACTATACTTATTTCGAACATTCCGCCACTATCACTGTGTAAATTTAAGTTGTCATAAATAATTGGGCTCAATATGCGCCAGGTCTGACGCTGATTTCTGTGTCTCCTCCCTCCTCACGCGTATCCGGTACGCCGACGGTGAAAATAGGCAAAATCGGTTACAAAATTAACTGCATATGTAGTCGTGCACATAATGATGGCATGCAATTAAGTTTTAAATGTAAACATCGGGCGGCAATTTACAATAAAGGGCCGCCCACACTAGCGAGAAAACGCGAAAACGACTGCGAGAAACCGGCACATCTGTGCTTCGTATGAAGCATGGAATCCAATTCAAGGAATCATCTTGGCACGCGATATAAGCAGCACGGATGTCCTGGTTTCTCGCAGTCGTTTTCGCGTTTTCTCACTAGTGTGAGAAAAAAAAAACATTTTTTTTAAACAGCTTAGATGGAAAAAGGATATCATAAAACGATTTTACAACGAAGAAAAAAAATTTTTAGTGCTATATTCACGGCGCTATACGAATTTGCAGTTGGCGCCCGCGGGCGCCGCGGAAAAGTGGCCCATATTTATCACGTGACTGGCCCTTATTTGTCACGTGGTACTTGCAATCTTTCGGAAGCTTCCTATGGTCTCGAAAAGTTACTTATTCATTTTCGTTTGAAGTGCAACAAAAAACAAAGAATAACAAGTAACTTTTAGAGCCCAAAGGAAGCTCCTGAAAAAGCGCAAGCAGACGTGAGAGACCTGTGCGCCGGTCAGATAACGGCGGCGGCGCCCCGAAGCAGGCGAACTTGTGCGGCGGCGGCGACGGCGGCGTGGAGAAACGCGTTGAAGCGGCGTTCGCACTACGCTCAGCGTGCGGCGGCGGGGTACTTTGCGGCGCCGCCGACGGAGCGCGGTGGCGCGCGGGCCTACCACGTGACCAGCGGCGGCTCCCGCGGGCGCCAACTACAAATTCGTTTTGCGCCGTAAATATAGCTCTAAAATTTTTCTTTCTTCGCTGTAATTTATTTTATAACATTCTTTTTTCATCTAGACTGTTAAAAAAAATGTTTTTTTCCTTTGCATGTGTTTAAGGCGAGAAATGCGGTGAACTTGGCAGCGGGCGCGGCAACGTGAAGCATCCCATCTAAACACTACGTTTGAACACTGCAGGCGCTGACGGGGAGATTTCTACTGGAAAGGCGTACGACCGGGAACCCTGCCAATTGTCACCAGCAAGAAAATCGGCCGCAAGCAGCAACAGCCCTCGTCATAAGCACGTGCCGAAATCGTCACCGATACCAGCGACGCCCATTTACTACAAGAGGACAGGCACGACATCGCCGGACCATTTGGCAGCGGCAGCAGCGTGTCGACGCAGGCTAAACATTTCAACCGCAAACTTGCAGGTTAGTTTTTAACACCATTTGTAACCACTCTTGATTTTCAACGCTGCTGCTGCTGCCTTCACTTGCCTTCACTTGTGTTTATGCCCTTGTTTATTTGTGTGCGACTTGTTTAAGCATGAGCGGTAATGAGAATGATGTTTGCCCACGGTGTAACAACAATTGTAGTGATGGGGGAGCCTTGTCTTGTGGGGCGTGTGACTACTTCTACCATTTTGGCGATTGCTCAGGAGTCGCGGAATCTACTTTCAAGACGAAAGGAGAATCATGGAGGAAAGCGTGGAACTGTCCAACATGCAGGGCAGCGAAGTCAAGGGGTAGCCAGAGTGGTAGATCGAAAAAGGAGTCAGATGATAACGTTGCAAGCATACTTGTAGGTATCAACGAAAAACTAGAAAAGCTAATGACGCTCAAGAACACCGTAGAAAGTATTGAGCAGTCTGTACAATTGATGTCGGACCAATACGACGAACTTCTCGTCCACGTGCGTCATCAAGACAAGGAGATAAGTCAAATAAAAAAAAGAGTGGATATTCTTGAAAGGCGAGAACAATCCGGTGGGACCCACCAGCTTATGCAAGACGTTAATGACCTTGAATGGCAGAGCAGAAAACTAAATCTCGAGTTTCATGGAATTCCCGTATCTGAAAATGAAGATCTTCTGTCGAAGGTCAATGACGTGGCCTCAAAAATAAATGTTCCAGAACTTGGCATGACTGACGTTGTTTCGATACACAGGCTGCCTGCAGCCAGAGATAAGGTGCCTGGTATCATTGTTCGTTTTGCAAGGCAATCAGTGAAAGATGCATTTCTTGCAAAAAAAAGCGAACTGAACAGGTTGAAGATCTATTGCTTTATTCTGGAAAACTTAACAAAGCGAAACAAAGTTCTGCTCACGGCAACCAAGGACTGGGCTCGAAATCATGATTACAAATATGTCTGGCACAAGAATGGAAGGATATACATTCGACAGAAAGACGGAGAAAGAGCCATTATTGTGCGAAATGAAAGTGACCTGGATGAGATTGTGTAAATTCTGCTGACACCTGTCAGTATATTAGTTAAACCCCGATCATGGCAACTCCGGTCTACATTGTGCCATCTGATTTTGAAAGTGTATGTGGAAAAGAATATGCTGAATCATTAAAATTTTTTCACATAAATACACAGTCCGCGAGAAACAAGATAACCGAGCTTGAAGTGCTTTTTAGTGAATTCCAGTTGTCGTTCGACGTGATTATGTTAACCGAGACTTGGTATGTCGAAGACAATCAAACGTTTAATCTACCGTTATACAATAATTTTGTTCTAAATAGAACCTCCGGTCGGGGTGGTGGTGTGTCCTTGATGGTAAAACAGAATTTCTCATGCGAAATACTGTCTAATTACTCGTGTATAAACCAAGATTATGAAATTCTGTCTTTGTGCATAAATCGAAATGTGGTAGCCGTTGTGTATCGGCCTCCACAGGGGAAACTTCAAACCTTTTTTGATTTTCTTGAGTCAATTTTGAGTTTTGCAAATGAAAATAAATATAACTTGATTATGGGCGGTGATTTTAATATTAACATGCTTGTAGACACCCCTGCAAAAAGAAACCTGGAACAGCTTGTACAACAATTTGGATGTATGAACGTGATCCCGTCACCTACCCGAATTACTCCTACATGTTCTACTTTGCTTGATTTGTTTATAACTAACCTACACACGTCTCATTTTTTGGCAGGAGTAATAAGTACAGACATAAGCGACCACCATGGTATCTATTTTTGTTTAAAGAAAAACACGTTGAACGGGAAAGGAGCTGAGTCAATATATTTTCAAGATATTTCATTGAACAACTTAAACACTTTCAGGCAAAAAGTGCTCTCCCTTGATTGGAGTGACGTATTTCAAGAAACAGACGCAGATCGTGCCTATAATATATTTTTAGCTAAGTTTCAAAAATTGTATAGCGAATGTTTTCCCTATAGGCTTCTCCGGTTGTCAAAAAAAAATCCGGAAACCTTGGATCACCCCAGAGTTGCTGGACAAAATTCAAGTAAAATATAGATTATATGAAAAGTTCTTGAAAACGCGCGATCGTGACTTGCTTAAAACGTTCAAACAATATCGCAACAAACTAACAAAAGAGATTAGAAATGCAAAAGCAAACTATTTTGGCGACATTTTTTCCAAGTGCGCAAATAATGCAGATGCAACGTGGAGAAAATTAAACACAGTACTGAATCGCTCTTGTAAACCAAAACCAATCGCGAAAATCTGTCTGAACAATCAAGAATTGAGTGGAAGCAGCTTAGCTAATGAATTTAATAACTTCTTTGTCAACCTCGACAGAGGCAATTTTGACAGTGATGCTTTAAATTATATGACGGGAGCAAATAATAAGTCTTTATTTCTAAGCCCGGTAATAGAAACTGAAGTGGCATCTGTATTTCTAGGACTAAATAATAGTGGAAGCTGCGATGCAGATGGTATCAAAATTAAGCCCGTAAAGTATGTTTTAGATTTGGTATCGCCACATCTAGCTTACATTTTTAACCTTTGCCTACTAGAAGGCGTCTTTCCTAAACGAATGCAAATAGCAAGAGTCACCGTCTTGTATAAAAAAGGGAACAAAAACGATATGGGAACTATCGGCCTATATCAATATTGCCTGTTTTTTCGAAGGGACTGGAAAAGATTATTTTATCTAGAATGTCTAATTTCTGCGATAAGCATTCTATATTGAATGACGCGCAATTCGGTTTCAGGAAACATCGGTCAACAGAACTCGCCCTTTTAGAACAGAAAGAATTCATCCTAAATTGTTTTGAAAACAAAACATTATCACTTGCAATTTTTGTCGATTTTACGAAAGCCTTCGATTATTTGAATCATGACTTGCTATTAAAAAAGCTGGAAATTTATGGTTTTCGCGGAAACGCTTTAGCGCTCTTAACATCGTATCTAGGTAGTCGAAAGCAATTTGTACAACTTGATGGTCACTCCTCCGATATAAAACCAATTTTATCAGGTGTACCGCAAGGGAGTATCCTGGGTCCGTTTTTATTTAACATATACTTGAACGATATAATAAACATCGATAACGTCGCAAAATTTGTTATTTTTGCAGATGATACTACATTGTTGTTTTCTGAAAAATGTCCCTCTGAACTAATTTCCCGAGCAAATGCTACCCTCGTAAAATTGGAAAGATGGACTCTGAGTAACGCGCTAAAAATAAATACAAGTAAAACTAAAGCTGTCCTATTTCGCCCAAAAAACAAAAATATATGCGTTTATGAAGATATTAATTTGTTTGATTCAAAAATAGAATTAGTCAGCGCCTTCAAAACCCTTGGCGTAGTCTTCACGGAACGCATGACTTGGGAAGAGCATACAAATCACGTTGTATCGAAATTATCGAGTATCATAGGTTTAACTTATATTCATCGCCAAATTTTACCTACTAGAGTTAAACTTCTCGTACATAACACATTATTTTATTCGCACATAAATTACTGTCATCTAGTATGGGGAAATACGACCCTCCAAAATTTGCAGAAGGTATATTTACTGCAGAAGAAAATGCTAAGAAATATAGATAACGTTCCGTATGATCACCCTTCTGCACCGCTTTTTCAAAAACATGGCATAATGAACATTCATAACATGTATGCATTTCGTTTAAGTATAACCTATAAACAGGAAGCAAAAAACAACACAAATCTTCTTACCCAGTTAGCTCATTTATGTAAAAGAACAATCACATATCCCACACGTAGCATTGACATATGGAACATTTATTCGTGTAAAACAAGTTATGGGGAGCAAATGATGCAACGCAAACTCCCAGAATTACTCAATTTCTGTAATAATCGCGACATACAACTAGAATCTACATCAAAAAAAGATTTGAAGTTTTTCTTTTCTAACACGAGTATGAAGTTATGATCATAGAAGTGTTATTGTTGTAAAATGTTTATAGCCAATCTCAAGCTTGTTGGTATGATTTATACAAAGTGTTTCTGCGCGATGTGCTGTACTGTCTGCCTTTTTGTTTTCTACGTTGTATAAATTCTGGGGAGGAGGGAGCTTGTCAAGCTGATTTATTCAGCTTTTTTTCCCCAACCTCCCACATCGCCCGGATGGAAAATAAAGGCATTATTATTATTATTAAACGCGACGAAAAACGCGAATGCCGCACCTTCGCCAAGGCGCGGAGGGGAGAGAGGAGCGACGAGTTGAAGCCACCTTATGGCGGCCGCGTCACGTGGCTCCAAGATGGCAGCGCCCATGCGACGGAGGCCGAAAAGGTCTACAGCGATTTTGTACAATCTAAATAATTATAACCTTTTCTGAGCTTGTTGATTTATTTGTTTTATTCCAACCGAAACATGTCTTATTAGATCTCCATGGCTCCAAGTGACCATAATTGGCAATAGCCATCGATTTTTTATGAGATCGACTTGAAATGACTCTAAGTGACTAGAAGTGATTAATAATGATAATTATGTGATTTTTTGTTTGCTTACACTTTTGAACGGCTTCAAGTAGCTTTTGTTGGCTATTAGCATCTTCTTTGACCACTGCCAGTGGCTATTGATGAGATAATTGACAATTATCTATTTTGGCATTGGTGAATGCATATGGCTTGAACTGGCTATTATTGGCTATCAGCCTCCACTTATATATATTTTGCTAGATATGGCTACAAATAATAATGAGTAATGAAAACTGAACTATTTCTGTTTATAAACTGGAATGACTTTAAGTGGCTATTGTTGGCTATTAGCATCTATTTCTGACCAGATTGGCTTCAAATGGCTAGCAATGGCTATTAGTGAGTATAATTGACAATTCTGTGCGATTTCAGTGTTTTTGGATGAAACTGTCTACAAGTGGCTATTACTGGCTATAAGCATTTAGGTTGGCTTAAAATGGCTACAAATGGCTATAAGTGACTTGTGTTGATATTTATAAGCAGGTTTTATGTTTTCTAACTGGAATGGCTTTTAGTGGCTATTGTTGGCTATTAGCATCTATTTCTGGCCAGATTCGCCTCAAATGGCTTGCAATGGCTATTAGCGAGTATAATTGACAATTCTGTGCTATTTCAGTGTTTTTGGATGAAACTGGCTACAAGTGGCTATTACTGGCTATAAGCATTTAGATTGACTTAAAATTGCTACAAATGGCTAGTAGTGACTAGTGTTGATATTTATAAGCAGGTTTTATGTTTGCTAACTGGAATGGCTTTTAGTGGCTATTGTTGGCTATTAGCATCTATTTCTGGCCAGATTCCCCTCAAATGGCTTGCAATGGCTATTACCGAGTATAATTGACAATTCTGTGCTATTTCAGTGTTTTTGGATGAAACTGTCTACAATTGTAAGCAGTGATAGAGTGCAGGCGAGCTGGTAATTAATCGACATGTTGGAAACCCTGAGATGGGAACGATAAAAAAACGGTAAAACGGTAACTTGAGATTTTGTTGTGTTCGTCCGTTTTTTTATCGTTCCCCATCTCAGGGTTTCCAACATGTCTGTCTACAAGTGGCTATTACTGGCTATAAGCATTTAGATTGGCTTAAAATTGCTACAAATGGCTAGTAGTGACTTGTGTTGATATTTTAAGCAGGTTTTATGTTTGCTAACTGGAATGGCTTTTAGTGGCTATTGTTGGCTATTAGCATCTATTTCTAGCCAGATTCCCCTCAAATGGCTTGCAATGGCTATTACCGAGTATAATTGACAATTCTGTGCTATTTCAGTGTTTTTGGATGAAACTGTCTACAAGTGGCTATTACTGGCTATAAGCATTTAGGTTGGCTTAAAATGGCTACAACTGGCTAGTAGTGACTAGTGTTGATATTTATAAGCAGGTTTTATGTTTGCTAACTGGAATGTGTTTTAGTGGCTATTGTTGGTTATTAGCATCTATTTCTGACCAGATTCACCTCAAATGGCTTGCAATGGCTATTAGCGAGTATAATTGACAATTCTGTGCTATTTCACTGTTTATGGACGAAACTGGCTACAAGTGGCTATTATTGACTATAAGCATTTATTCGTTATTAAATTGGTTTTAAATAGCTTCAAATGGCTATTAGTGGCTAGTCTTGATAGTTATGAGCAGTTTCAGTGTTTACTAACCGGACTGGCTTTTTGTAGCTGTTGTTGGCTATTATCATTCATTTGTGACCAGATTGGCTTCAATTGGCTAGCAACGGCTATAGCCAGTATAATTGTGGATATTCATGAATAGCCATTCATAGCCATTCAATGGATATTCACTAATAGCCATTCATAGCCAGTTTGGTAAAAATAGATGATAATAACCAAAATAGTCACTTGAAGCCATTCCAGTTTGTAGACAAAGAAATAGCTGCTAATTATAAATACTAGTCACTTTAAGCCATTTGTAGCCAATTCAAGCCGCCCAGGTCAGGAACAGATGATTATAGCCAATAATAGGCAACCCAAGCCAACCAAGTCAAGAATAGATGCCTATAGCCAATAATATCCAGTTGAAGTCATTCAAATCTATACACACTCTAATTGCATAAATTGTAACTAATAGTTTCTGATAACTATGTATAGCCTTCAAGCCAATCTAATAAAAATATATGCTAATAGCCAATAATAGCCATTTGAAGACATTTTCAATCATAATCACCAAAATAGTATAGAATTGTCAACTATATTCACGAATAGCCATTCATAGCCATTTGAAGCCAGTCTGGTAAAAATAGATAGTAATAGCCAATACTAGCCACATGAAGTCATTTCAGTTTGTAGACAAATAAATAGCTTCTAATTATAAATACTAGTCACTTTAAGCCATTTGTATCCAATTTAAGTCACCCAGGTCAAGAACAGATGATTATAGCCAATAATAGCCAATCCAAGCCAACCAAGTCAAGAATAGATGCCTATAGCCAATAATGTCCAGTTGAAGTCACTCAAATTTATACACACTCCAATTGCATAAATTGCCAATATTAGTATAGAAATAATAGTAGACACTTGAATCCATTAATATTCAAAACATGAATACTATGTCACTTATGGTCACTAATGTTCATTCTGAAGCGATTTAAGGTGATATTGTTAAGATGATATGCTATTGCCAACAATAGCCACTTGAAGCCATTTTCATTCATAAGTATAGAATAGCAGAATATCGCAACCAATAAGCACTAATAGCCATTTTTTGGCAATTCGAGCCAACCAGGTCAATACCAGATGCCTATAGCCAATAATAGCCATTGGAAGCCAACTCAGCCTGCATAAAATCAAATAAGTCTAAATAGTGACTGATCGTTATTGATAGTCACTAGAAGTCATTTGGACCCCAAATCTGCCATATAATTTATAAACATGATAATATAGCCAATAATAGCCATATGAAGCCAAATCAGTGTGCACACAATCAGGTAAGCCGAAATAGTGACTAATAGCCATTGATAGTCGCTAGAAGTCATTGGGACCCCGAATCTGCCATATAAATAAAAATATGATTGTACAGCCAATAGTACCCATTGGAAGCCAACTCAGCCTGCACACACTCAAATAACTCAAAATTGTGACCAATAGTGATTAATAGTCACTAGAAGTCATTTGAACTCCGAATCTGCCATATAATTTATAAACATGATCATATAGCCAATAATAGCCATATGTAGCCAACTCAGTCTGCACACAAGCAAATAAGTTGAAATAGTGACTAATAGCCATTGATAGCCACAAAGGGGGGATCGGTGGCCGAGTGGGCTAGCGCACGCCAGCTCGGAGCACGTGGAGCGAAAGCTCGCGCTGCAGAACCCAGGGATCCTGGGTTCAATCCCCACCCCTGCCCGTTTCGATCTGGATGAGCATCGTACCGGCGTGCGGTCGTGTATCACTACTGCGTGGTGCACGTTAAATACCCCAGGCTAGCGGTTGTACTGCACTGGCTAAATTGCTCATCTACAGCGAGTGACTCGTCGCAACTTTAAATGGCTGACCAACTACACGCGGTATAAATATCCCCACAACCTCAATAGCCACAAAAAGTCATTTGGACCTTGAATCTGCCATATAACTCAGAAATATGATCAAATAGCCAATAATAGCCATTGGAAGCCAACTCAGTCCACACACACGAAAAATGACTAATTGTCATGAATAGTCACCAGAAGTCATTTGACCCCAAACAGGCCATATAATCAAAAAAAAAAAAAATATTATCGTACAGCCAATAATAGCCATTGGAAGCCAATGATCAATGACTGATAGTCATTGATCATCACTTGAAGACATTTGAAGCCTGAATCTGCCCTATAATTAATAAATATGACTGTATAATAGCCATTGGAAGCCAACTCAGTCCCCACACATTCAAATAGCTCGAAATAGTAACTAAAAGTCATGCATAGTCATTAGAAGTTATTTGGACCCCAACCCTGCCATATAATTCAAAAATATCAAATAGCCAATATCAGCCATTGGAAGCCAACTTCTACTTCCTTATAAATACTGTTAAACTGCCAGTGTAGCATTTACTGGCTGTAATTACTACGTCGTGTAGCATTTCCAACCTCATTGGAAGTGAATTTCATATAATTTAAAATAATGACCCATGGGGCAATTACATATTTGAATAGACCCTTTCCGAAATTCAGTGCCATCTGGTGGTTTGTAAAGCAGTTTAGGCTTTGCCATATCAATGGCGGAAATGAACTTGTATCGGCACCGTCACTTTCGCAAGACAACGGCACGCGAGGAATTGTTCAGTGGAGTTCTTTCTCGATCACTTTCAGCTCGATGGTGACCAAGAACCTGCATTGGAAACAGCTCCAACCCACTCAGATGCTTCGAGAAAATTCTATTCACCAAAGTGCTTTAAAGCCGACTGTGTGCCGCGCACAGATTGACTGAATCTGAGTTATTAGAAATAAACGCTTACGTAGCTCTTGTGTTTCATTCCTACGTCGCGTCGTACTGACCCCCCGAATGTACAGGCCTCGCAAGATCCGCTTAGGAGCATCTTCAGCGTCTTCCTTTATCAGTCACTAGAAGGGCGCCATTGGTGTGGCACAGATACCGTTTCACAGATGATGATAGTGATCAAAGTGGCCATACTGAATTTCGGAAAGGGTCTATTGCTGTGCTTTATTTCCAACTGCAAAGAGCCAGTCACTACAGCTAGTAACAGCCATTGCCTTTAGAGTGGTCCATAAACAGTCAACTTACTAGAAAGTGACTAATTGCCCGTAGGTCATTTGTACCAGGTGTAATATATAGGTCCATATAATCTAAATACTTACTGCTAATAGGAAGCGCACCTCATTATTAGAAATACCGTGTATCAGCTCTTGCTGAATTGAAATCGGCCCACCGATTTGCCATATATTCACAATTCCTTATAGTGTGAAGAGAAAAGATAGTGTAGTGAATGACTGTTATCCTTTTAATTTCGAGCTCATAGTTTACCATCCCACACCCTAGAGATGGCAGCACTTCTGTGTCTCCCGACCGAGTAAGTGGGCAAATGAGGTGAGGCGACGGGTCAAAGAGGCAGAGACGACCCATTGGGTTAAGGAGGCAAACAAGAAATCCTCACTCCAAATCTATAGCGCTCACAAGGACACAATTGGACCGGAGGCCTACTATGATAACAGTCTAGGCAGCCGTCTCCTGTTTGAGGCCCGAGCAGGAGCGCTGCGCACAAGACTATATCGGCAGCGGTTCGATCCGGCAATAGAAACAGTGCGGTGCGGGGCCTGCGGTTAGGAAGACGAAACCATCACGCACCTAGTTCTTCACTGCACCGGCCTGACACCAGAATGGGATGAGGCGCGGCGCGTGCACAACCAGGGGCCTAGCCAAAACAACACAAGCCGGGACAGACAGACTGCTGCAGTCGCACAAGCGGCAATCGGTCCACCAGCGGCAGCGGCCCTAGTGCTACCATTGCTACCACAGGCACTGGGCTTCCGTCCATGTACAGATCAAGGGAACACCACAGATAGATGGATTGTCGACGTCACAAAGCGACGACTAGAAAATTGGTGGAGAAGTAGAGAAAAGCGTGGAAAGTGAAAGCCACATGACTTGGACACGACATACGTGACCACCCGTTTCAAAGGGGATAGCCACAAGCATCATCATCATCATCATCCGACAACCCCATGTATTTTGGCTCCAGTTTCCAGTATTGGTAGTCAATGGTATTTGGTTAAACTTTGGATTCAAGCAGTGAGATACATTCGTAATTTTTTTTCTCGCATTTTTACATGCGGTGTTGCATTCCTTGCGAAAGACAATGCCGTTTATTTCAATCATCTGGCATGCTTGGTTTTAAAGAAATAGATTCCCGAAGGAGCAAGGAAGGACGACAGGTTTTTGACAATTGTCGTTTGTACCATATTTGAAGCGCGCTATAGCCGAAGCTATTTATGGTAGTGATGTTAAACTTTTTAAGAATGATCTATGTATAGCCTAGGTAAGCGTCGTCTTAAGATATGATTATTGTTGTTCAAGACGAGTTTCGAAGAAACATCCAAACATGTATCTACGGGAAATTATGCCCTAAACTTGGTAATATTTTTCGTCTAAATTGTTTGAGGTGTCGCATTAAAACTAACACCACAGACAGTACATATCATTAACATCTGCAGAATACAAAATAATGTATTTATCGTTTTTTTCACGTTGAGGAATAAATTAACTCATTGGGAAGATTTCTAAAATTGTTCAAGTTCAGCACGTCATAACGAAAATCATTTTTAATTTTTTTTTTTTTTTTCATTTCACGTTTCTGGGACGTGTTTCTTTTAGCCTGTACACATTTTGGTAGGAGAAACCCTTTTCGTAGTTCTGGGCCTCTGAATATGCAAGAATACAACACCTCCGGCGGGTTCTTGATAGTTTTTTTTTCTCCACCTTTTTATTTTGTCTTTTATTGTTATGTTTATTTATTTATTATTTTTTACCAATGGCACAGTTATTTAGGACGAAAAGACATAGTTTTTAACTTCCGAACCACCGAGCATGTGACGAGTAGTGCCTTCTGACAACGAGTTTCTAACAATGACCATCTACGCGATCTTTTATGCAGTGAAGAGCGACAGTAGCTATACATATGCATAAATAATTTCAGATTAAAATAATCTCGACCATGCCCTCTTTCCCCGTATCGTTTTCTTTAACAGTCCAAAATATCGGGGGGGGGGGGGGGGGGGAGGGGGTGAGACTGGAGCCCCCCCCCCCCCTTCCTCCCCGTTTTTCCTCTTCCGACGCCACTGGTATGGTAGAACGCACCTCGACCTCAAGTTGTATCAGCTTCTGCGCTTTTTGCTCGGCGTTTCTTCCGTCCCGGAAAATAAACCTCCAAAGCAATTACAAACTAAAAAAATTGTCAAGGTGCAGGCGAGCTGCAGGTGTATGTTGATCATGATGCAAAATCCCGAGACTGGGAATGAAATTCGCAAGAAATAGTGTAAGAAGAAAGAAAAAAAGGGAACGTCTCAAACTCAGCTGAGTTGAGTTTGAGACGTTGTCCTGAGCTGAGTTTTCAGCTGAGTTGAGTTTGAGACGTTGTCCTGAGCTGAGTTTGAGACGTTGTCCTGTCCCCTTTTTTCTGTCTTCTTACATTTTTTCTTTCAAATTTCATTTCCAGAGCTGAGTTTGAGGCGTTGTCCTGTCCCCTTTTTTTCTGTCTTCTTACACTTTTTCTCTCAAATTTCATTCCTAGTTTCAGGATTTTGCATCATGTACAAACTAAACTTACTATATGCCAGCGTCACTCGGGCGGCGTTCGACCACCTGCCTCAACCACCTGCCTGCCTCTGGCCGTTTCGAACTGGATGAGTATCATTAAACAGTGCGTTCGTGTGATCACTACTTCGTGATGCACGTCAATGACTCCCCCCCCCCCCCCCCCCCCCCCCCCTGGGCTGGCGGTCACAATTACTGATCTATGGTCACACGTCACTCTACACTGGCAAATATTCCAGCACATCCGGGACACTCGTCGTCTCATTTAATTGCCTGACCAACTTCGCACAGTCTAAATATCACACCCGAACTTTTCTAAACCTGATTTCGTGAAAACCAGTGAGACGTGAAAACGTTATTTGAAACTGAAACTGTGGCGGAACATGAAAACCGGACTTCGAACTTTGCGCACTTGGACTTGAAAGAAATTTGAAACCTTCAAAGTTTTTTTTCGAATTTAGCCCTAAAAGAGAATCGAAACCTTCGAACTTTTCAAACTTTATGTAGAAAGAATTCGAAATGTTCGAATTGATCGAACTTTATGCATATAAGAATTCGAAACGCTCGAATGTTTCGAATTTGAGATCCAAAGAAATTCGAAACATTCGAATCTCTCGAATTTCAAGTTAGGAAAGTTCGAATTTCTCGAACCTCCAGTAAAAAAATATTCAAAATAATCGAACCCGAACTTTTAGAAACCGTGAAAGCTTCGAACTTTTTGAATTCGAAACTCCACGATTGCGAATTTTTCGAATTCGAACCTCCGTATGGTCGAATATATCGAAACCTTTCACATTCGAACATCAGTTCGGTTCGAAACTATCGAAACGTTTCGAATTCGAACCTAGCGTGGTTCGCGGCATCCCTAGTCACGAGTGATCCCATGGATGCATAAATATTTGGAACTGACTACGGTGACGGGGCCCCTCACTTTAGAAACTGCACTACGGTGACGGGGCAA